>NW_017548920.1:809099-864665 GCF_001854935.1 Bemisia tabaci | reverse complement strand
AAAGGGAGTGAGTCGCCGGCTAGGGGCTGCAAGACAGGGGTGAGTCGACCGTATGTGCCGCAGACAAATTACGAGCGAAGGAGCCCCGTTACGGACTCTTAATTTTAACAAGATCGTTGAACCTATCAACCGAGAAAGGATGTATCGAAAACAAGGGCAAGTGCGCCGCGGGTAGAAAAAAAAGAAGAAAAAAACCGCTGACGCACAAGCGTATTAATAAAAAAAAGCGGAGCAGCCGAAAAAAGAGCATAAAAGAGCGCTAAAATAAGATGTATATCGAAATTTATGTCTGGAGATATACTTTATTGAAAAGGGTGATTTCGCCCGCCGCGCGCGCTGCGCCGCGAGTTTCCAAAAGATTGGGCATATTTGTGTTTTATTGGTGGAGAGGGGAGGTTCTCCGCCCGTAACACTTTTTTTGTTCGTTTGAGTGGGTAAGTTTTTTGCGCACAGGGTGCTCCGATAAGAATGCACCGATCAATCGGAATCTTCTACGACTCGGTTGATTTTTCAGAAGGGAATCCAAAGAGAAAACAAGAGCGGCAATTAGAATTGCAGGCCGAGTGGCAATCCCTACTTTTACGAATCGTCTCTGATTGGCCCATCCGTCTGGTGCCCACTTCCAAGAGCCGTTAAGGGAAAAAACACGGGGTTCATTTTGCATCGAAAATTGGGAAAAAATTATGCGTCGGAGATTAAAGAAATTGATTCTCCCGATTTATCTCGGGAGAAACTCATGGGTAATACATTTCACTTCCTTCTCAAACATAAAACAATTTGACCTGGGAATTTAGTTTTTCAACTTGAAATATGACACTCGGTGTCATGAAAAATCAAAATTCTACGTCAAACTGATCGGTGTGTTTAAGAAACAAGTGTCACCCATTAAATCCTCAAAAAAATCTGGAGAGTCGATTTTGGAAATCTCCGGCGCATAATTTTTTCCTTGCTCTCGATATTTGTTCGATGAAACCTGAACCCCGTGTTACTTTACATGAGGGCCCCAGAACGTGGGCAACCAGGCGGATCAGCCAATCAGAGACGGTTCTTAAGAGTGAGGGATACCACTCGGACCGGATTTCAAACTGCTGCTATGTTTTCTCTTCGCAAGAATCAAGCATCAAAACTTGATTCTAGGACCAACGCAACAGACTCAATTCATTACCCACTTGCAAATTGGACGTATTTCTGCCAAACGGAACTATGAAAAAGTTAGAAAGATGGAGTGTGCTCTAGGAAGCTGCAAAAGAAACGATGTAAAAGTGGGCGTGATTCCTTTTGGAGAGATGGAAAAGCGGGATATTACATTCTGTCAAACGGAATTATGTGCCAACTGAACGCGGCACGCATGAGCCGTGCACATGGGAAAAGGGCACTACGTGCAGGGTTCATGAGTTAATGCTGACCGCGCGGAGCCGCTGACGTCACTGGCGCCTTATAATTCCCTTTAATTCTTACGACCCTCGACTATAGAGCACACCCCTTCTTTCCCACCTGTCTCAGGTTCCGGTCGGCAGAAATAGGTCCAATCCAATTCTTGCCCTGCCTATGGCTCCATTGCCTCGCTCTCTTCATGAAAGTGCTGCCATTTCCCAGAATTAATTCCGAAATTCGGACCTTTTCTCGGAATCTTCCGAATCCCCGGAATTTTCAGCTTTCTTCGGAATTTCCTCAAAATTGACAGTTTTTCGCCGGTTTGACCACTTACTTGATCAAATTTAGGGACTTTTGAATCAAATTAGACGATCATGAGAACTAAATCCGCACTGGAAAAAAAACACATTGGATCCGGAGTCCAGACACTTGAGAACATTGACAAGAAAAAGGACTCTTGATTCAATCAGATTTAAGTTTAAATCGAGAACCAAGCCTCTTAATTTGAGCGTATTTCCTTTTGATTTAAGCATAAATCTGATTGAATCAAGAGTCCTTTTTCTTGTCAATGTTTTCAAGAGTCTGGACTCCCGATCTACAGTGTTTTTTTTCCCCCAAAGCCAAAGCGGGCGTATTTCGGAATTTTTCCCTTGAATTTTTCTCGGAACTTTCGCAAATCGGAATTATTTCGGAATCTTTTGATAGAATAAAACGGGAGGACTGCTTGACGGCATGGGTGAAACAGGAGCAAGTAAGGAACCGCTGTGGGTCACCCTATACGTGTCGAAGCTCTTCTTCGGAATTTCCTCGAAATCGGCAGTTTTTAGCCAGTTTGACCATTGAATTGATCAAATTTATGGACTTTCGGATCAAATTTGACCATCTTAGGAACTAAAACCGGGCGTATTTCGGAATTTTTCCCTTGAATTTTTCTCCGAACTTTCGCAAATCGGAATTATTCCGGAATCTATTGATAGAACAAAACGGGAGGACTGCTTAACGGCATGGCTGAAAAAGGAGCGAGTGCGGCTCCGTTGTGGGTCACCAAATACGTGTCGAAGCTCTTCTACGGAATTTCCTCGAAATCGGCAGTTTTTCGCCAGTTTGACCATTTAATTGGACGTATTTATGCGAAAAGGAGATATGTGGAAGTGGAAAGATGGGGTGTGCTCGTTAGTGGTCGGGCCATAAGAATGAATGGGGAATATAAAGCGCCAGTGACGTCAGCGGCGACGATGGAGACTCCGAGCCGCGGATCCGTGTCTTGAACTCATGAGCCCTGTCCACAACGCTCTCTTGCCATGCCCGCGGCTCATGAGTTAGCATATTTTGGCGCTTGGCTCCTTTTGATTTAATGTCAAATCCCGCTTTTCAATTTTCTCAAAAGGAGCTATATCCACTTTTACAATGTTTCTTATGACCCAACTAACGAGCACACCCCATCTTTCCACTTGCACATATCTCCTTTTAGCATAAATACGTCCAATTGATCAAATTTATGGACTTTCGGATCAAATTTGACGATCTTAGGAACTAAAACCGGGCTTATTTCAGAATTTATCCCTTGACTTTTTCTCGGAACTTTTGCAAATCGGAATTATTCCGGCATCTATTGATAGAATAAAACGGGAGGACAGCTCCACGGCATGGCTGAAAGAGGAGCGAGTGCGGCTCCGTTGCGGGTCACCCTATACGTGTCGAAGCTATTCTTCGAGTGGAAATTGCCGGATCCGAGAGCCGCGACCGCACATACACTTGTTACCGCGCGCGTTCACTTGTCCCGCGCTCACCCTCTTGTTTACCAGCAAAGTGGTTGATTTTTCATGTTCCCCCTCCCCCTCCCCATCCCCCTCCAGGTCCTCTCGCCCGCCTATTTATAAATTGACGCCCTCATCATTTATCAATAGGCCCGGCAAAGGGTTCATTTTTTCGCGCTTCTGTTTCTGATGGGCCCGCTTTCCATTCCAGCCCCGGGGACTCCTGCCTATCGATTCCGGTCCGATTTTGGCTCCGCAAAAGTTCCTTCCGAAGTAATACACTAGCTGGGAAAATGCCTCCAGTCATAATTGCCAATGGGGTTGTTGCATGCATTTTTTTTAAATTCAGTTTCTACAATTTGGTGGTGTGCTGATTGTTACGGTTTTTTTTTAAAAAAAATTTCGGATGATTAGAACCTGGAGAAAAAGCGTCGAAAGTTGAGAAACGATTTGAAACGGGGTTCCTTCCCGCGCCTCGAAATCACGTGACTCTGACGTCACAACGCACGGCCACGGATTTTTGCTATCTAAACTTCTTGGAAAAATCTTTGAACGTTACCATCGTTTTTATAGCGAATAGTTCTATGACTACATAATATTTATTCTGAAATCCCTCACCCATGCAACAACCCCATTCTGTAAATATATTTAAATTTTCGCCGCAGTTCCATCGGTGTAAATATTTTTACATGCTAAATAGCGGATTGCAGCAGATATTTTGTAAACTCGTCATCTCTATGAAGCAGTACTGGGGTATAGGCATCAATCCATTCGAATGAAAATAAGGCAGAGCTCTATAGTTCATCTCGAATCATAGTACAATGCATAAAATAGACTACATTATGTATAAGGAGGTATTAAATCTGGCTCATTCTGATTCAACGTATGTGCCGCTTCAGTTTCCCTATAAACACACGTCCTTTTACGCAAGACCCATAAATAGAAGTCCCTCGTTGCAAAATGCAGTGCAGATAGTGCGTTTTTTCCTGAGGGGCCTAAAAACCTGCTTGCTAGTAGGAAAGGCCTATTTTTCTTTAAATGATTTCTATAATGATAAGATGTAAATTTGGGGAGGTTTACTGAAAAGTAATGTTGAGCATGTGGCAATTGTATATGCACTAATGTAGACAAATAAATAAGATAGCGGAGAAAGTCAAATAAAATTTACTGCTCCATTTACCGCCACAACTAATTCCAACAGTACTTAGGAATTAGGGACTCGACCAATCGAAACCAAATCTACAAGACTGAAATAAGCATTGCCTCTCAAACAATTCCTATGACCTATACAAGTCAATAAGTTGTTGTATTTCAAGAAAGATGGCTAACCGCAAAGTTTCAGGGGGTGAACTCTACCGTTGATACAGCTCGGGATTCCTTGAGTGTCATTCGTTGTGCACGCTATGGCTCCCCGCTAGGATGCAACTTAGAATAAAGTTGAATAAATCCAAATTAGAAAAATTCTCACGGAAAAACAATGAAGTGTACTAAAAAGGGAATCTTTCCATATCATAAGATACAGGTCTGCGCACCTAGCCTCAGCGCTAAGTGAGATATATTGCGGCGGGTTCAGAACAGTACCTTGAAATAATTAACTAATATAATTAAAATTAATAACGTTTGTTAATTACTTTGAATTATAATACTTTTTCATCACTGTCCGGGAATTAAAACGGTTCCCTTTCCCTTCAGTAATAAGTTGGTTTGTTTCCGGGGCTATTTACGGCATTCGGTCGTCGAAAAGTCCCAGTCAAGGACGATAAATAATCATAATAGTGATAACAATAATGATGATAAAATTAAGTTTCAAGAGGAGCCGGTGGATAAGCGAGAAGTTTTATATTTTCCAAGCTCGGTGAGTATTTAGTTTCTTTCTCGACCGCCATCTGTTTCCTCGCAAGTAATGAAGTTGGTAAAAATGACGCAGTAAATAATGATAATTACTGAAATTAGTCCCCGTTTCAGAAGTGCTCTGCTCTGCCTCGCTTTCAGCGCCGGCCCGATTGCATTGCCCCCCAACTTGGGGCCTCCGACGCGACATTCGCATCGGATCATGTTAAAACCTCGTGAGTCACTCCGTCAAAGGGACTCATTGGGGTGACCTCATACTCCCAGATGAGGGCCCTGCCATCGTGCGCTATGATGCAGAATCATTAGGTAAGTCATTGTCAGGAGATCCGGCCCGAGTCTTCAACTTGATGAGTCTAAACATTATTTATAGTCGATAGAGTTTTTCGCGAGGACAAATAAAATTATGCACACCGTATAACACGAATGGCACGGTCATTTTCCAAGATTTGACCGGAGTCAGCCAAATAACATTAAACGTAACCCAATTTCGGCAAAAGTGCAAGACAGTTTGCCTTCCCTATCATTGAAAACATTTCAAGGGTTGAAAGAACAGACATCAACATTAGAAGTTGACGTAATCGCGGCGGGTGGGCCCTCCAAATGTTTTAGTAAGTTTTGATAAGTTTTAATATTAGTGTTTACCATGTGACTAAATAAGTTTTAATATTAGTACACAAACTGATTGCGGTGGACACACGGGTCGTTAGTATGTTGGAATTTTTTCCGCTAACGTGCGTTAAAAACTCAGCATTAAGCTGAAAATTCTCATTACAGAGGGAAAAACTCAGTACTGGTTTCCCTCAAAGAGATATGCTATTTGGTGCAACATTAGTTACGTCCAGCATATCTCTTTGAGGGAAACCAGTACTCCAAAGGAGTTTTTCCCTCTGTAATGAGAATTTTCAGCTTAATGCTGAGTTTTTAACGCACGTTAGCGGAAAAAATTCCAACATATTTAATATTAGTGTTTACCATGCGACCTGATGATGATCTCGTCCAGATCGAAATAGCTATCGTCAAGATCGTCAAAATCTAAAATCAACGTGATCGGGGGGAAAACAAAGGTAAAATTATCAGACATCAACATGATTTGGCCACGTGGTCCGGAAGACAGTGGGACATTGGCTATCGCAGTTGTTACATTCGTATCCGGGAGAGTTACGAGCGGGCCGGAAGGTTCTCGACCCCTTCCGTTTCTGCTCTGAGAAGACAGAGCTTCTGGTTAATGATTCTCATAATTTCGCTTTCGATATCATCATGGCACCTGCTTTCGATTTACCGTTTATCTCGGCTCCATTTGCAAGTGTCGTCTGCGTTAGGACCTCCTGACGCCTTGAGAATCAACTGATAACACAAATTTTGATTTTTCTTTTGACTTTTATCAAGGGAAATTAGTTTAGGGACCACGCGACAGCAATCGCTCATGAGTATCACCCATAAGCTTAAGATAACTTGATATTCGCTGATTTTTATGAAATTGTGTATATATTTAAAGCATTAGCAAACAGCTGACTCCCTCCTCCCGATCACTCCCCACTGATCCTCATCCTACGGCCGCCTCCATGATGCCCCATCATCCAATCCATCGCCCAGCCTATTACTCCTACTATGCAGTCCGTGGTTACTGATAAGACCATATGCCGCCCTCTCCTGCCGCTCCATCTACTTCCTACTCTACTGCGTGTAAGAGCGTACGGAACTCAGTGACAACGATTACAGGTGATCATGTTTCGAAGAAACATGCTATCATAATTCCTGCTAACCAAATTAACTGTCATTTAATGATTATTTGAATGGAATTTCAAGGGTTATTCCTCCGTCAGATATTCTTTATGCAAAAATTGGATGGTAAATAATGGAACTGTGGGTATCATCCGTCATCTAATCTCCGCACAACCGTGCTTATTTCAATCAACACACTGTTTTAATCAATTTTATTTCTATTGTACTAATGTGAAAATAGTATAACAGTATAATAATATATACTGAAGTAGGAGATCGACAGCGATAAGTGTAGGAAGTGTGACGCTGCATCCGAGACAATAGATCACATTACATCTGGTTGCGCATGCTTGCAGGAAAGGAATATACCGAGCGGCATAACAACATGGCTAAAATTCTACATCTAGCGCTGGCCAAGGATCAAGAACTATGTGATACTGCTTAACCTTACTACAAATATTGCCCCGCCTCAGTCCTGGAGAATCGGCGCTTCCGGCTCTATTGGGACAACCCGATCTTAACCGATAGAATCATCATGGCTAACAGGCCAGACATAGTGCTTGTTGATAAGCGAGATCGTACCGCTTACATCATTGATATTAGCATCCCTAATAATCATAACTTGGTGCTGAAGTATCAAGAAAAGATGGTGAAATATCTGCCCTTAGCTGCAGACATGAAGCGATTGTGGAACCTGAACATTGTTTGCATCAAGCCCCTTATAATGTCAGTAACGCGGATAGTTCCAAAAAGTTTAGTTCAACATCTTCGAGACCTTGGAATAGATAGTTACCTGCTTCATTCAATGCAGAAGTCCGTCGTCATAAGCACGTCGAGTATTGTCAGGTCGTTTCTAACTATCGAGTAATTTATTATTTCACTTAAAATTTAATTTTTTTTAATTTTTTAATTTTACTTTAAAGAACATTTACTTTTCATTTAAGCAAGATAGTATGTGTCACTGACTTTGGCCTGTGGCCCGTCAGTGATGCTTATACCGGAAGTGTTCTCTCTTCCGAGTTACTACGATCAACACTAATTGAGATATCTCGCTTTGAAAAATCGGGTTTTGGACGTCATCCACCGCGGTAGTGACACCCGGATTGAGCATAGGGGGCCATTTCATGAGCCGCCGCGCCGCCTGCAGCGCACTATGATCCAGAACTCACGAATGGGAAGAGATAAGTCAGATAATGACTGAAAGATCACGAAAGTTTCGTCGCTAATTTCGAATTTGATGTTAAATTGCCGAGATTTCAACACCCTGATCTATCAACTGTGGGCAAGTTTATGGTACGTTGCGGTGCGGCGCGGCGTGCTTGCCAGCTAGAAGCGCGCGTTGACGCCTACAAACCTAAAGAGATACTTCACGCATTGCGCCATGTTTGAAGTATCCCCTTAGGTTTGTAGGCGTCAATGCGCGTTTCGAGCTGGCAGCACGGGCGCTACGGCCGCGGCGCTCTCTGAGCGATTTCTAGCGGGGAGAGCTCCCTAGCGGAGCAACGCGGAAATCTTATGAATTCTTTTTTTACTTTTCGACTTTCAAAATTACACACTGGTCGTGTGAATTAATTAGTGAACTCACGACGCTAGATGAAGTGGACTGTATTTCGCAATTTGGAACTATAGATTCTGGCCCGGTTTAAAAACAACGTACGTGCCATTGGTTTCCCTATGCACATAAGTGTTTTCTCAGATGAGCAGAATCTGGAGTTCCAAATTGCAAAATGCAGTCCAAGTGTAATAATGAAGGGCGGGTCGTGCGCGATGCAGACGGCGCAGGGCGCTTCATGAAATTCTCCCCTGTGCTCTGTCGGTGACACCCTCGCTTTCTTCCTCTTTTGTTCGATCAGTGAAGCAGAGGGCGCGACGCGAATCTTCAACGCCATTCAACATAAACAAATTTAAGAAAGAGACGGATTTGCATTCGAGGATATTCTTTTCAGAAGACAACGCACTCGACGCGAAGAGGTTTTGCGGTCGGTCAGGTCACCACAGCTTGATTATGTTTAGTGTCGTCAAAGTTTCGCGTAGCGTTCCTCAGCATCACTGATGTAACAAAAAAGGAAGCAACCAAGGGTGTCACAACTGCGGCGGATGACATCGAAAAACCCGACTTTTCAAAGCGTTCGGACGGATCTTCTCATTTTTGCTAATTTGCAAAAATCAATCATCACAACACAATTCTGTGACCGGCGCGACTGAGGCCTTGTCTCCACGGGACGTTTCCATGGGATTTTTCCCAAGTTCGAATAGCAGGAATGAAACTTCTGGGATTTTTCCCAGTTACCGTCTCCACGGGACGAGGCTCATAGTAGAGTACCTGTATAGGGAGAGGACCGACAGATCTGAAACTCCGAAAGTCCATCAGGCCTTCACCGATGCCTCCGCGAATAAAGTTAGGGCCCAAAAGGGCAGCCAACCTATGAATTTCAATTATACAGAGCGATTTACTGATACTGTTGTTACGAACCGTCCTTTATTAACCACGTGTTTGACTCAGTTTTTGCATAAATTTACTCAATTTCGCGGAAGAACGCTCATTTCTGTACATTCTTGGCCATCTTGGTTAGAATTGGAATCTGCAGACTGGCAGTGAAATTTTGTGCGTTAGAAGTTGGTTAGAAGGGTGGCTGGACTTTTGGGCCCTAAGCCCACCATGAACCGATCTGTCGGTACTCTCCCTATACAAGTACTCTAGCTCATACGGTCCTGCGACTAGTTTCCGCGGGAAGATAACTTAGTTAAATTCGAGTATTTAACCGGTATTAAAATAATAATTGCACTCAATTGACGATTAGACACATTAATACTCAATATTTTTCCCAACTTTGTAAATGGGATTTTTCCCTGGGACAAATCTCGTGAAACGGCCCGTGGAGACAAGGCCGGACCCATTGAAAGAGACATTCCTAAAGATGGAAAAATCGGCAACGATTTTAGTTATTATTTCGCATGGAATCTCAGTAAAGTGATACACAGAAAGTAGACCGAAGCTACAGTGGAAAAATTGGCCGAGCCTGACTTCTATTCTATATGTAAATATCAGCAATATTCCCGTACGTGCGGATCCACGCAAGGAGGAGACACTCAACGGTATAGATAATAAATGTTTAATATTTTAGAGAGCAGCAAAGCGCCTTTGCGTGGAGTGAGGAGTATGCAAATATAAGAAGCTGAGTTAATGCAAAACATCAATAACATCGGAAAAGGCCGAGCAGCCGGGGAGGGGGGAGGGGGGAGGACCGATATTAAAGGAAGAGTCGTTCAGGGCGCCAGGGTGTGTGTGTGCGCGTTTTTGTGTGCAAGCGGAGGGGGAGAGGGGATCGCAGGGGTACAAAATCGTTTTCGAGACCGCGGCGAGTGTGTGGCTGCGGCGAAATTATTCTTAACGTAATCATTTTTGACACCAATAACAATCCTTATTTGCATTTTCAGTTTATCAATTTCTCTGCTCCATCCCCCTCCCCCTCTCAGCGGGCTCAAGAGCGCGCTTGCCGGATGGCAAAAGCTCCGAAGACGTTCAAGGAGCTAGCTTCCAAAATTTCATCAGCGGATTCGCTCCGGACGATTGATACTCATGAATGCGGGTAGAGCAGAAATTCATTGTCGCCGCGCAGATGCAAATTGAGGTACGGTAGTCGAAAAGTCAATTATCACAAGAGATTATAGTGATAACATAACCATTTCCTTGGACATAACTTCTACGGGTCTCGCTTTATCAGACTTGAATTCACGATCCTGTCTTTAGAACTGTGTAGTGAGAATCCCAGGGTCGGCCTGGTCGGGGCCGCCAGGCCGCGATCGCGACCTAGAACCCCGCTTTGGGAGGGCCCCTTCAACCATCCTCGAAACGAAAGTTCTTGAGTAAAAAGTGGGGTTGATCTTGGTAGCAATAATTCATTCTTTCATCCGCGGCATGTTTTAGGGCTTATGGATGATTGCTACTAGAGCAATTCATATCGGGCGAAAAAGGAATGCAAGTACCATGATACAAGTGCAACCTGATAAAGAAAAAAGAAGCGTAACATAATTATGGGTAGTGCTCACTGAACACCAAATCATTCAACTTAAAAATCAATAGAGTAGTTAGTTGATTAATTACGACGATCAGCAACTCGCTATGCTGGAGACCAGAAATGTACCTTAAATTCTAAGATTTACTTGTTTGTGTAGATAAATACCAGACAAACTTTGGTTTGGTATTGACGAAATATCTGTATACTAATTTAGTATGCCAAAGTATTAAATTAAAGTAGTTAGCATAAATTTCAACGACTCTCCATTTATTGAACGAAAAGAACGTGACCGACTCCGCATTATCCCAACTTTCCGTCATCCAAACCGCGGGCTGATTTTTGTAATTGATCGACAAAGCTATAGACAAAGAGGACAAAAGGAATAAGGACGGACCCTATTGGTGGAAGCGGATGATTGCAATGGAAAAAGAGGTAGGTAATACACTAACTAACGGCAACCCATTAGAGACCTTTAAGTTACTCCATCATTTACCCCCTCAGTCTATTAGAATCACCTATTCCAACCAATAGGTTCGCTCCACACTCCTTATGTCTTCTTCATCTATCGCTTTGTCTACCAATTTCAGCAATCAGTCCGCTGACCGACCGCCACATCGGTCCGGATAATCCGAGGTTTACTATACGTACGTTCCTTCAGGATTCTCCGCTTGAACTTGGAAAAGAACAACCTGGCCGACTCTATCCCCCGGGGATGCGGCGAGTTGAAAACCATTTTCCGAGGGGCATCCGGGACCTTGCGCATCAGGCTTAAAAGCGGAGCGAAAATTCTGAGGTAATTATGAATGGAAATTGGCGGCGAAACGCGCGTGGGTTGCTCGGTGAAAAAAGCATAATGAACGGGAAAGCAGTTAGGAATCAAACAACGGAGCTTCGAGAGGGAAAAGAGTCTTATCCCTGATATCAGACGCAATTCCGAAGTGCTTCGAGCGCCTCTTTCCCGCCCGGTATTCACAACGGAGGTAGAGAAAAAAGTTGAGAGCAATCGTAAAAATGTAATGTATTCACCCTATTGGCGAAAAAAAGCCAATCAAAATTGCTAAACAGCCAGCACGAAGATCATCGTTCCAGGCGGAGAGGGTGGATAACATATTTCAAGAATAACATTTTCAAAGTAGAAATCATATTTCAAAAGTTTAATGAGCAATAATAAAACTGGTACTTTTAGAATCTTTTATTCTTCTCGATTTGAACTTTTTCCCTCGACCGTCCCATCCACTTAGTCATTTCGACGGCATCGGAGAAAAACCTGTCCTGTTCAAAAGACCATCCACTTGAGTATTTGGTTCTTTACGTATATACTTCTTGGAGCAAATCGTTGTGTTGCCTTTAACATACACATGCATGAAGATCCTCGTTTAATTGCCTCAGAATTGAAGCTGATGAAGTATGAGTTTTAAGTTTGGACCTAAAATTAAAATGCATAATTTACAGAAATTGCGAAAGGAGTCTTTGGAATTAATAATTTCAGTAAGAGATCTGAAGAAACCAAAGCGTCTAACGAATGAAGTTATTTTCGCACAAATTCAAGAATATTTGAAATACAGTGGAGAGAACATTTTTTAATGGGCCTATCGAAAGAACTATCAGGACCCTGATGTCACAGGAAATTTTTTGACCACAGGAAACCCCTGAAAAATCAACTTAAAAACTCCCCAAAATTCGGATTTCCAAAACCGCCAGATTACGTAGCATGGTGTCAACGATCATGGTGTCAACAAACAGTTTTTCTAAGTTTTTGTTGACACCATGATCATCCAAAAATAAAAAATTCTGACCCTTATGAAAAATGATCACGGTGTCAACGATCACGACGTCAACGAAACTTAAAACTTACCTCAATAACACCTTTTAAATTTCAAGTCTTGTTTTTCTTGTGTTATTTACTCTAACCTAACCTAACCTAACCTTACCTAACCTAACTTTACCCAACTTTACCTAACCTTACCAAATTTCACCTTACAAGACCTATCCCGTTTTCACAGAGCTTAACTTTCCCCGACCTTACCCTACATAACTTTAACCTTACCTACTTAATCTAACCGTACATGTCCTGACCTAAACAAACCTAATCCAACTATACGTGACCCAGACCTCTCCTGTACACTTAATTTTTTTAATTTTACTAACAAGGAAGATATTTTTCTGTTTGTTGACACCGTGATCGTTGACACCATGCTCAGGGCCCATTTTTGCGTTTTACTGCCTGATCACGACGTCAACAATCGTTGACTNNNNGGGATGCGGCGAGTTGAAAACCATTTTCCGAGGGGCATCCGGGACCTTGCGCATCAGGCTTAAAAGCGGAGCGAAAATTCTGAGGTAATTATGAATGGAAATTGGCGGCGAAACGCGCGTGGGTTGCTCGGTGAAAAAAGCATAATGAACGGGAAAGCAGTTAGGAATCAAACAACGGAGCTTCGAGAGGGAAAAGAGTCTTATCCCTGATATCAGACGCAATTCCGAAGTGCTTCGAGCGCCTCTTTCCCGCCCGGTATTCACAACGGAGGTAGAGAAAAAAGTTGAGAGCAATCGTAAAAATGTAATGTATTCACCCTATTGGCGAAAAAAAGCCAATCAAAATTGCTAAACAGCCAGCACGAAGATCATCGTTCCAGGCGGAGAGGGTGGATAACATATTTCAAGAATAACATTTTCAAAGTAGAAATCATATTTCAAAAGTTTAATGAGCAATAATAAAACTGGTACTTTTAGAATCTTTTATTCTTCTCGATTTGAACTTTTTCTCTCGACTGTCCTATCCACTTAGTCGTTTCGACGGCATCGGAGAAAAACCTGTCCTGTTCAAAAGACCATCCACTTGAATATTTTTGGTTCTTTACGTATATACTTCTTGGAGCGAATCGTTGTGTTGTATGTAACATACACATGCATGAAGATCCTCGTTAAAATGCCTCAAAATTGAAGCTCATGGAGTATGAGTTTTAAGTTTGGACCTGAAATTAAAATGCATAATTTACAGAAATTGCGAAAGGTCTTCGAAATTAATAATTTCAGTAAGAGATCTACAGAAATCAAAGCATGTAACGAATGAAGTTATTTTCACACACATTCAAGAATATTTGAAATACAGTGGAGAGAACATTTTTGTAATGGGCCTCTCGAAAGAGCTATCAGGATCCTGATGTCACAGGAAATTTTTTGACCACAGGTAACCCCTGAAAAATCAACTTAAAAACTCCCCAAAATTCGGATTTCCAAAACCGCCACTTTGACGCGGGAACGGCTCCGGTACTTTCTCCGTGCTAAACAAGAGTTATAATAGATGCAATATGCGAACCTTTAAAACTTACTTTCGTGACGTTACAGTACAGGGCAAACCTGGTCTCTTCATAATGTATTTCTCCAGAGGAATTTGCGGCTGATCGATAGAGAGACCCGGTTTGTCCAGAGGACTAAAATCTAAAGATAAGCACATTCTCTTCCAGGACTTATTTGGCTCATGAAAGCACGCCGGTCAAAGGCTGCTTGCAGACTCATTTATTGCTCTGTTATATTTTTGAGGGGATTTTCAGTTGTACTCGACGGAAAATTGCTTTTTTGGTTATTTTTGTAGAAGTCATTTTTTTTTAAAATGGGTGCGTAAGGATGAAACTCCGCTAACTGAAAGGTTCGCTATTCTGAGGGCATCCATTTTCTTCTCGATTACGGTCACCAGACCCGGTCCTCCGAACCCCCCTCGATCAGCGACTAAGATTTCGGTTATTTTTACTTACTATGTACATATTGACAGCCTGGGGTGAACCTAAAAGCTTACGAGAACAAAAAGCGAATTTTCACGATCGAATATCATTCACCGTTGAATGATATTCGACGATTGTGCATTTTTTTTCAATGATATTCGACTTCTTCGTTGGTCTCACCAGAGACCGTTGTAAACCATCAATTTGAAATTTCGAATTCACCTCGGGACGTGAATTCGATTTTTGAATTGATGCAATCGATGTCAGAAACTTCATCTCTCACCAAAATTTTTGTTCTGTCATCTCTATCTGTTGTTGTGTTTTGTCAATTCAAGTCTGGTGTTTTCGCAATTTCTGTGTTTTAGTGTTTCGTGTTTTCTTATTTTCTTCTTGCTTTCATTTAGGAAAAAAATTTGAGCTCCGATTGGCTCCTGACATCACCGATCATCGGCATCAGTCAGCACTGATCAATTCGTTTGATGAATGACATTCGATCGCGAAAATTCGCTTAAACGCAAGCTACGGCTCATGATCTGAAACGCACGTACGATTCTCTTGGTGACACGAGAGGTAGGTACTCCTCGGCGAAAGTGAAAAACTTGTCGCGGCTCCACGATCTCAAAGGAGCCGCAAGTAGGAGGGATCCTATTACCGAGGAGACATACGGCAGGATCCCTTGCGAGCACAATGCCGCCGCTCACGGGTGGGGGTGGGGGAGGTTGTGAAGAAGCTCCGAAACTTAATAAGTTAAATAAGAAGGTATTAACGCTCTTTGAATGTTGCTAATATTCGAGTTTTAATTTCGAATGGAACTCGCTATTAAACACACACTTAAAACTTCCCGATACGAGAGACAACTTCGAATCTTGCACCTCCCCGCCCTCCGAGGAGGGCCAAGGTGCTCCCGTCCTGCATCCACACGGGTGTTCAAAGGGGTTGCGAGAGAAGGAGAGAGCGAAACGGGGCTGGCGGAGGGTGGGGGCGGGAGCGGGGGACGAGGAAACTTTGGCCCATCTCGCGGGAAACTTTCGCCTCTGAAAAATCGAGGATATCTGATGAGTTCCGGGGCGGGTCGGAAGGCGCGGTGTCGATGGCTCACGGCCCGGGAAAAACTTCCCGTTCAGATTTGTTCTCGCGATATAATAGATATTTATTATGGAATCAGCACATATTTTAATCGCTGATGGAACTGTGCGCGGCTCGAGAGCTTCGAGTTTGACGTCCTGACGGTGGCGGCATCGCCAGGGGGCGGGGGGATTTTAATTATTTGTTTAATCGTCTCGACTCCCGAGTTTCTAATCTAATTGATTAAATTAAATTATGCTATTTTGTCTTGTTCGGCCTCCTCTCCAGGTGTTCGGCTCTCAGGCCTAGCTTCCCGTCCTGAGGCGCAACTTTTTCGGGGATGTTTTTGACGTTCGCGTCGACGGATCCGCGCGATGAGACGGCGAATTTCAGAGGAAGACACAGTATTTCCTCCGTTTAGACTTAGTCCATAAAAAGATTCCGGGGAGCTGATTATTGAAATTGACAGACAAAGCGATAGACAAAGAAGACAAATGGAGTATGGAGCTATCCTATTAGTTGAAAAGTGTGATTCTCATGGGCTAAGGGAGGAGAGGATCTAAGTGTGGGGTCTCTCATGGAGAACCTGCAGTTAGTCTATTATTTACCACCTTTGTCTATTCTAACCAAAAGGACCGCTTTATTTTTTTTTGTCTTTCCATCGCTTCGTCTATCAATTTCAATAATTGGCCCGCAAGCCAGACTACTTGTTTCGACCAATGGCACGTGATTTTCTTACATTCCAACATATAATAACATATGATAACGCAGGGTAGTGTTGGGCCTAATTGGGTGAACCGCCACTGATTTATTCCGTTGATTGAAATCAACGCGGATAAACTTGAAGGGGGGAAAAAGTAGACAACAAACAAACAAACAAACAAACAAACAAAAATTCTCAGAGAGAAACGGTACCGCACGCATTCCTGAGGAATTTCTAAATACTTGAACCTATGGTAATGAATCGATTATTGAGGTGTTCGTTGCGAACACCCTGTTTATCGATCCTTTTCCATGGGTTCAAATGGCAGCTCAATCGATAAATCGCAAAGTACGCCACGCCACTGACCGGTTACCGTTTTCCAGCAACTGGATACCGTACAAAAAGACATTCAACATTTTCGAGTTCCGCTTATGGTAACATGACTGAACATAACCGCGAAGCTGATGAAGAAACAAAATATTATTTTGGTTTTTCTCTTGAAACGCACCAAAACCGAAGGTGAAAAATTCTCGCGTTTGATTGAACACATAAGATAACTTAGTGAAGACCGATGTTCATCCTCTTGATTGACCGGATATCTGCCCTTAATAAATTCACAGTGAATGAAAATACCTGATGACTTGAGATCACTTCCTCCTTGGTTTTAGAGGGCAAAAAGACTATTGAACATTGCCGCCGTGTTGGGGATAAGCGCCGTATGAGCCTTCAGGCGTTGCCAAATGCCCTTAGAGAAATCACGCATTTTCGGGGAAAACATCCGTAAGAAGGATGAGGCTTGCGGCACCACGCGACAAGTCGTTCGGTGGTACGGGTCAGAGCCCGGGTGTTTCCAGTCGAATCGGCACAGAAAGAGCTTGAGAATCGAAAACAAAAAGTCGAATTACAAAGCAGGGCGAGGCCCCGGAGCCGGAAAAAATTATTCACATTAAATCTGATGGGTAGGAACCAGAGATTAATATACGAAATCCGGGTTTGAACTGGCTCATTAGAGGTGAAAAAAAACCTGCGACACGCGGGGTTGTCGCGTTTGAAGGGAAAAGCTTTTGGTACAAAAAATTGGGTCTCCTGATCCTGAATTTTCTTATTTCTCCACGACGGGGGTGATTTTCGGAGTCGGATACTAAGCTGACGAACGCATTTTCGCCCGCTGTGAATCGCGCGATCAATCAGTTCGAGATATCTCTGCGAGACGGAACTAGCCGCATTTCTGCCGCGATAGCGAAGAGAGCCGTAAGTGCAAAATTTTCAAGTGCGTAAGTGCAACATTGAGTATATTACGGTGATATGGGTGTCAAATTTGGGGCTGTGCCTCAAAGACCCATATAAAACCTCTACATATAATCTATGCAAGGTAAATTCAAATACTGACAAAAATATTCGATTCCTTGCGTTACCTTTGGTTAGTACAGGAAGTGAAACACGAACCAACACAAATTTTGTACTAATTTTGGTTAGTACAGGAAGTGAAACACAAACCAACACAAATTTTGTACTAATTTTGGTACAATTTGCGGTGAATATAGAGCAGAGAAGATGTTCTCTGCATGACTGGGAAAATGCATTCCTCTGATTGCGTCGTTGGTATTTAACATGTGAGATGTGCAATCCCACAAGCTCTCTGATTGGCTCATTGCCACTGCTCTCGGATTGGCTCTTGGTATTTCAGGCCCTATTCACATTGTGGATGGCGTCGGTTCTTTTTGCAATGTCACAACTCGTTTCGTTTATTCGAGCCCTTTTTGCATTTTGTCTGTCATTTTCATCAATACAAAAGTATGAATTCAAATACTCGTCGTTCTATTCATCCCTTCATATACCACTCGTTTTTTATTCAACTTGAAGAAAACTGGCTGGAATTTTTCTCTTGAGATCGTCGATCGAATGCTATGGTTATTTTGTGTATTACTTCACGTATGAACCAAACTTTCATGTTTAAATTTCTCTCTGTGAAGATTTGAAAATTCTACTTAAAATTCTAAACAGTGTTTTCCAAATATACCGCATTCACGAGCAGTTTGCCTTGAGCAGTTGGGCAGACGCAAGTTAAACGTTACAGAATAGATTTTCGACTCTTCTGCTGTCCTCTGGGTGATAAGGTGCAATTCTGCCGATTGTCATCACTAGAGAACGACGGACCCACATTTGACGGTACGGCAGTACATGTATGGCTGCATTACCTACATGCAAAAAATCCCTCGATTATGGATATATTTTGTCGATATACAACGACATAAAATCGCAACTTTACCATTAAATGATACTTGGAGTACCTAAAAAAAAACGGGTCGGTTGCGCAATTATTCTTCATCGCTTACGTCGAAAGAACCAAGGATCCTGATGTCATGGCAATTATTTCGGAGTTTTTTTGACCACCGGAAACCCCCCAAAAAATCAACTTGAGGACGCCCCGAATTTTGGATTTTCAAATAGGTCACTTATACGGGGGAACGGGTCCGGTACACTCGTGACGTCACAGTAAATGACAAACCTGGTCCCTTCATAGTTTACGATGTAATTCTCCGCAAGGAATTTTCAGTTTCAGCCGCTTGATGAAGAGACCAGGTTTGTCATGTATTGTGACGTCACCAGTGCACCAGATCCGTTCATGCGTAAAAAGTGACCGTTTTGAATAGGTTGGTTCCTAAAACACCATTTTTTGGAGGCAATTTCAAGATTATCTAAGGACGAAATCGTTCATTTCGTAAAATTTACCATTGGAATCAGTTGTCAATTCGGAAATCCCCGCAGCTCGCAACACACTGAAAAAAAATTCTCGGCGTTTTTACCAAGGTCCGTTGGTACCTTTACCATCTCACTTTTTTTTACCAATTATTAGTAATTTTACCAAGACAGACTGGTAAGCTTACCGAAAAACCGGTATTTTTACAGTTTCTTTCAGGTAAGAATACCACTTTTATTGGTAATCAATTCCCGGTAACTTTGCCATTTCATCTCGATAATTCTACCACAGTCGATAAAAGATATTGGCGTTTTTACCAAGGTCCAGTAAAATTACCGAGAGAGTTCAATAATTTTACCGAGATTACTCGGTAAAATTACCAATTCCATGAAGGGCAATTTTACCAAGAAAAAACTGGGATCAAATAGAACCCTGAATTCTTGGTAATTTTACCATTTTCTTAGTGTGTACACCTAGATTCTTTTTTCAGTGCAAGCCTATTGGAGGAGAGGGAAAGTGTTCGACGTGGCATCAAAGCAGTTATGAATAAATTACCCCGAAAAGAAAAGCCGACTCTCACTCGGTGATTGTTTTTTATTATCCTTATGCAGATTTCGATTCGGAGCTGTATCTCGTCGAGGGGGGGGGGGGGGCGGTGGAAGGGATAAAGACAGGGACGGTGACTTTTCATCCGAGTCTCACCACTCATCTTAATGTGTCCCCACCTCCGGCTAAACGGTTACGGCGGTGGCGGATTCCGAGTCTCGTTTCTCTCTCTTTCCACCCGGATACCACACGAGTCTGTGCAGGACGCACGAAGGGACCCGTGGAAACTTTCTGCTTCGCCTCCGTCTTCTTCTAGTCCCTGCGTCCGAAGGGACGGAGAGGGCGACGGAGCGACTTCCAGATCCGCTGCTGTGTAGCGAGAATCACCCGCGCGTTTTGATAAATTCGTTTCTATTGTCATGTTTATTTTAGCCGGATTCGCTCTGGCTTCTTTTTATGATTCCTATAATGCGTTAATTTTTCATCCTCGGAGTCTTAATTCTCTTCCGTCGAGCCCAACTTGACTCCTCACGTTTAGTCCCCACCCCTGCGGGCTGATTATTGAAATTGATAGACAAGGCTGTAGACAGAGAAGACCTAAAGAGTATGGAGCGACCCAGGGTTGTAGGGTGGTTGTTGTAGACTACGGGGGAAAATGATGGACTAACTGTGGTATGCAATATTTTCATTCCGCAGAGCCGGCTACGATGACGTTTAGTGTGCGATTTGACGCACGTAGACACGACCCGCAAGCCACACGCTATGGCGACAATCGACAAGCTATTCCACCTGACAGCCCGCTTTATTCAACACGGATATTTACATGAAGAACCATCAACATTCTCCTGGCGGCTGCCACATAACAACTTTTTGGAACAAGAAACACATCACAAAACCAGTCAACAAACCACCCCCGGCACAAAGAAACACACGAAACCAGGCGGCAGATAGGCTCAAACCACCAAAAACCTTGCAGCACAATATGGTATGGCTTGCGCCCAGCTGAAAGCAGCAATCTTCAAGACCAAACCAAGAAGGCAAGTTCAGCGATCGCAAGGTCTACACCACACCGCAGGCACTCAAATCCATTCCCCCAAACCCCGCATCTTCACCATCCCTAAAGCCCAACTCTACTTAGTTCCTCCGGAAATATTTTCATTTGCCCCACCCATCGACCAGCATAACTTCAATCCTACCCCTCACCCCAAAATTTGTCAACTATGTCTCACCTGCTCTTCTCTATGTACTTGTAAATTAAAATCGTGCCTACCATGTACTCATCTTTCATGCCCCTGCCAGGATATCCCTGAAGACTACACCGTTGGAAATTTTGGTTAAGAAACATGTATAAGAAATGTAACAATTCTCGAATGATCATAGGGCTTCACTCCTTAGCATGGCCGTAAGAATATTGATTTCGATGCTTACGGCGTGTTGATTTTGGGTTGAACGTTCCATAAATAAATCTGGCACCGGAAGATGTTGCGTTTATAATTTCGAGGATCCGACTGAGAGACAACAGAGGTCATCTTTTGATCCGGGAACAAAGCTCAAGACCACCATATTAACTGGTTGATGATGTTCAACTTGAGGGTAAATGTGCTGGGGAGATTAGCATCAAAAGTATCCAGCGAAACTGGCGTTAAAAAATAACATTCCATGAATGCGTTCCCTTTGAACCATCTTGCAGTTCAAAAGCTGGTAAGATGACGAAGGGGTGTGGGGGTGTATTAAGTTAAGGGTCGCGGCATTCACGACGAACTTAACCCGCATGAGACAAATGCGCTCGAGAACTGGGCCCGAAAGGAACTCCGTTTCGCGGTGGTGAGCGAAGAATGGAGTGGATTGAGAAATAATTGTTCGGGCTTAACATTTCCCAGCGCGAGTAGAGTTATTCAGCTTCGAGATCCTGGCTATACAAGACAATATCATGGGGAAAATCCTCTTCATGATGTTGCTGAGAAAAGAAGAACCTTGTCCTGAATCACAAGTTCCCAAGTATCATTTTTCGACGGAAGAATCGCGATTTTGTTTTTTTTTTTAATTAATTTGCGATTTTTTTACGGTTTAAGGCGACGAAATCGCTAATGTCATCAACATTTGAGCGGTTATCCTCAATAATGATAGGAGAAACAACTTAATCGGCCCGAAACACTGACAAAAAAAAACATCTTAAATCGGGACTATGGCCGCAAAAAATAAAAATAACACAGAGTCTCAAAATTACAGCGCTGAGGCTCACGGTGTCCTTTCTCCTGATTTTCTGTGTTTTGATTTTTTGCCGGTTGAAAATGCGGGTGTGATCCCGACGAAACGTCTCGAGCTTTTCATTTTACTTTATGTGTTCTTTTTATTTTAGCGGCCTTAGTCCCGATTTGAGTTGTTTCTTATTCGTTATCCTCAATCTTGTCGCAATTTTATCTATGAAAAATCGCGTTCTGTAAAATCGAAATTTTGACTCGGTTCATCATGATTTTTTGTTTGAAAATATGTCAATAAATCACTGTCTATGAAATCGCGGTTTTTTTGCACATATATGCCATAGAATGACAATTTAGCGCAATTTGTTATTCGTTTCAATTGCAATAAATCGAATTCGATCAAATCGCGACGCAATCTCCGATCAAATCGCATTTCTCCGCGATCACTGCTACTGGGGTTAAGTGCGAGAATTTGTTTAAAAAATTAATTCATCATATCGACGGCGTAAGTCCGCAATCGCACGTATCTCGTTTGCGGTGTTTGAGAATCTCCGCGTCTATGTTATTCTTTAAAGGGGAACAAATTGACATCATTCCTTGAAGTTTTCGCAGAATTTTTTTCGCACGGAGAAGAAAAATCACGACAGCGTTAAAGAATTGCCGTTAGATGGCTTTCCGTTTAAAAAGTAACCTATGGCAGGTAGTCTGCGACCTACGGTATAACAGTATGGGCCGATACAAAACTTACAAAAACAAGCAAAAATGAACTCAGAAAAACCACCAAACCCCTTGAAATTGCCCTTTGTTCAGCATACCGTACAACCTCCGACTTCTGCCTGGACATAATCTCTGGAATTCCACCCATCGAGATTCTGATTGAGGAACGTCTAGCCAGATACAACCGTGAAGACCAATATGAAATAGAAAGAGACAAAATCAAGAAATGGCTAGTACTTTGGAATGGAGAAGAAAAGAACTACTGGATTAGAAGTGTTGTACCTGACCCCAGACGTTGGCTCGAAAGGAAATTTGGAGAACCAGACTTTTACATCACTCAGTTCTTATCGGGCCACGGAGCATATGTCCAATACCTCCATAGCTTTAAGCTAAAGGACTCTCCACTCTGCCCCTGCAATAGGTAAAAAAGAAATAGACTCACCTCATCATACATTCTTCGAATGTAAACATAACGAAGACTTACGAACCAAACTTGAAACAGAAACAAATCAAACTATTCCAACTCAAAACATCTTGGAAATTTTAACATCTTCAAAAGAAAATTGGAGAAGAGTACACCATTTTATTCGGGAAACTCTCATAAGGAAACAACGTCTTTTGAATGCAGATCAACCAACCAATGCCTCCCTCGAAGAGAAACCAAATGGTAATGCCGAGGAAAATCAACCACAACATTAAACTAGAGTCTGAGGAACTCAAGATACAATTATTATTAACTTAGAAATCTAAGCTTCCACGGGACAGGGGGGAATTATAAGTAACAAATAACTGTATTATTTAGGAACTTTCTTTCAAAATTTAAACAAGGCCTTCGGGTGATATTCTGTTAAATATCATTCCACCCTGTAAATAAACATAATGAAATAATTGATTTTCGTTTAAAAAAAAAAAGGTAGTCTGCGACGCGACGTCGCAAACCGAGATCCATGGTTGCATAAATACATCATCGACCGTCGATATATTTTATTCTGCGAGGTTGATGAAGCCGATTTGGGCAAGTTGACAGTACTCGTGGCATGTAAATCCAACGGGAACCGGCTTTTGGTAGGCCGGAGCCTGTATCAATACACCTTACTTCCTTTCAGAGGTAATGATGACTTTAAATTTAGGCTTGTCCTGATCTAGTGTCGCGTAGAGTGCCAGCGGCCAAGAAGGAGTTAGAATACATGATTGTCTTTTCCAGTCTTTGAAAAATATCTTAAATATTAGCGGTGGCTGTATTTTCTGAAAGACTTACACCAAATTTTGCTTTCCTAGTTGAGGGAACACCCGCATAAATTGTAATACACTTATTTCGGATCGGAGGTGGGAAGCTCGCAAAACCGCGCAATTTGCTGACCACGTTGGTGAAGTTAGAAGTAAAATTTGGACTTTTCGGGTGTGTTCATCACGATTTTGAAGCTGATTTCCTCAAAATAAGTTTCTCCTTTTTTTCTTGCAAAAATTTGTGACCGATTCACTTTACTTTTGATTCCTCATCTGTCGTGTTCTTTCTTTTTGAATTTTTTTAATTGCAGGAGATACAAAAAGCGCTAGCAAACCTCCACGTGTGGCTGGTGGTAAAAGCACGAATGCGACGATTACAACGGCGCCTGAGCGCAACTATTCGTGGTCGGCGGATGCGCGTGTTGCAGCGACGAATAATTGAAGGCACTTGACCGCGAGCGTTTTGCTTGCCTCGTCTTGCACTGCCTGCGCACACATGTAGCACATCTTACTGATGGGCTCAAACAAGCCTCCACTGCTCAACTCACTCATGATGTCAGTCTTGCGGAACGATACTGAGGGTAGCGTCTTATCTAAAGGACTTTATAATCAATTTACAAAATGACATCACTCGCGTCTAGCTGAGACAGGAGAAAGGACGTTTCGATTATCGTCTTTCCCCAATATACAATTCTTAGGGAACCTTGTTATACTGCACGACTTCCCGGTTGACCCGTTAATCATCACCAGTGGCGTGGCGTGAATAATCGATTATCGATATCTCGCCATTTGAAGCTATGGTAAAGAATCGATTACTAAGGCGTTCGCTGCGAACACCCTGATAATCTATCTTTTTTCATAGGTTTAAACGGCATATCAATCGATATATCGCAATTCTCGCCACGCCACTGATCATCACCTACACCAAATGTTTGTCAATGTCTCAGACTAAGTGGAAGCAGACTTTTTTTTGGAAATTCTACCTAAGCTAAAGGAAAGAACATCTTCGAAATGGGAAGAAACGCCCATCAACACTTTTCATCAGCAGGCTAAGACCTGCAATCAAAAAACCGGCCTACTTAACCGGGCCCACTTTTCCGATAAGGAGGGACGGTCGTCCTTTGTGCGAGTTTCGGAAAAAGATTCCGACTGTTAAAGGTAGTATAACATGACGTAGCAAACAAGATGTGTAAAATACGAAATATTCCTTAGCGGCTCGTACAAGTTACTTTACAACTAATTTCCCACACCTCTTCGAGGTAATACCGGAAGTACGAAAAGTAAAAATATATCTTGATGTAGAGTGGAAGAATTTAAAGGAAGGAGGTCGAAAGAAAGAAGAAACTTTCGGCATTTTGAAAAATTCGTTTGGAAGCTTCGTTTTAGATAATTTCGGAGAAAATGGTAACATATCATTATTTTGGACTTATTCAGATTATGAAGAGAAGGCCTCATACCATCTTGTTGTAAACGGGCTTTCATGCAAAAGTAAAGAATGTGTTAAAAGAATCGTTGAAGGGTACAAAGCGAGCTTAAATGTAGAGACAATGACCGAATTAACCTTAGATAATAAATTTATAGTAGATTTAAATGTGTACAGTGGAAACAGAAGATCGCAATATAACATTAGAAAAATAAAGAAAAAAACTATTAAATGACTTGAAAATGTTGATCAGGTCACGACGCAAACAAATCGGACACCTACACCTCGTTCATCCCATGGAATGCCAAAACGCGGCAACCCTTCTGGGTCGGGTAAAGGAACGGGACGTCACGACAAAGGGACCCGGCGCGGCGAGCGGCCGATGTGTATGTATGCAGATATGATTAAAGATTAGTGTATCGCGACGGGCGGGGCGAGAGGGGGAGGATAAAGAATAATACCTAATTTCACCCTCGCACGGAGAAATTATGTCGGGCGACCGTCGATCTATCTTGCGCGCAATCCTTTAGCGGGGCCACTCGCGCCCCCATCCTCCCCATCCGCGAATGCTGGTAAACAAGGACCGTACAGATGCGTCTTAACAAATCAACGCTGAGTTGGCGGGTTGCATAACTTCCGATCCTCCCCTCCCCGCGGCCTCGGAGGCGCCCAGGTTGATAGAGGACAACTGCGGGTGACCGACGGCGCTAGGCCCTCGTCGCACAATGTTTACTTGGCCTCGGAATCCGGCCAAAGCTCATCTAGCAACTTCAAGCCGGGCTTAGATGAAAGCTTGGGATAAGACGAGCGTCGAGTGAAAATTATACGAGAGGCATACGAACGGTTGATGAGATGAGAATTTTAAAGTAGGAGTTTAAGCCCCTACAAAAGTAACGTTAAAATTGGTTAAACATGAAAAAACTTGTTTTGGGGAATTTCAGATATTTAAGTAACGATTTACGCACGTGAGTGGTTTCAAGTTTTTACATTTTTTACACATTTAAACGAGCTGCTCAGGAGAATTCCGTGGTACCTTCAATGGTACATACCCACATTCACGCGGCAAATCATAGAATCAACCAATTTCAAAATCATTTGGATACTCTGCATACTACGGAAAAAGAAAATACTAGCTGCCCTAGAAAGTTTGGAGATTCGTAGAATAGTCCTCCACAACGAACAACTTCTATTTCATATGATGCCTTTACAACATCTCTGTTGCGAAATAGTTGCTTGAAGCGCCGTGGTACGCCGCCCGGCGGCGGCGGGCGATACTGCGACCAGCGCGACACACGCAGTGGCGCCTACAAACCTAACAGGGATACTTCACGCATTGCGCACTGCGTGAAGTATCCCTGTTAGGTTTGTAGGCGCCGGTGCGCGACACGCGCTGGCAGCAGAACGCTCCAACCCGTGTTCGGATCTAATATTTAAACTCGCGAAATCAGTGTTTTTCAACTCATGATTTTGAAATGTTTGCACACTCCGCATGGATTATTCTCAATTATATTGGTGACAAAAAATTCGTTTTAAAGGAAAATGTACAGTGCGTTTTGAAAATATTAAGGTGGTTCCGTGTCAAATTTAAGGATTTCCAAAGCACTTTAAATTATTTTATATTTTGTGTTTTTACTGAGCTGCAGCGAGGTGTACGCGCAACCAAACGCTCAAAATAAGACGCATTTGACTCAAATAGATCTATGTTCAAACGAGTTAAAACCAAAGATTGCATGCTTCTTTTTTTTTCTGTAATTAATTTTTGTATATATGTAGTTCCTTTCAACACAACTACGGCTCATTGAGATTAATATCGGTGCTGTTGCTTCGAAAATTTTAAGGATAAAAATAAAACCAAATATTCACCAATGACAATTTGAAATGATGAATCAAAAGAAGAACGTAACATTTCACTTACAAAATGAGTTATCATAACAAACACCTCCATCTCTCTCAATTTACTCATTTCAATATTGTCAGTATAATTTTACACTTGAATGCCAATTTTACACAAGGACTTAAACTACTGGGCAAAACAGGTGCGCGGACAAAAAACCGTTGGCAAAATGTCCTGAAACCGATTAAATGGACTACATTTTTCAATTTGGAACTATAAATTCTAGCTCGGTTTAAAAACAACGTATGTGCCATTAGTTTCCCTACGCACAAAAGTGTTTTTCCAGAGGAGTCAGAATTTATAGTTCCAAATTGCAAAATGCAGTCCAAATATGATGGATAAACCTAACCAATACCAAAACGAAATTCCCGCCGAAGGAACCATTATGTTCAAAATGACACATGTTAGAACCTATCATTGTTCTTGCCCAAAACTTTGAGCCGTTCCGGCTTTCGGAAAGGTTTGTCCAGATTTCGAAGACAAATACTCCAGTGTGCGTCATGGCCCTTCATTCCGTCCACCACCAGCCTGCACCTTCGGAGAGTCCGCGCGACCCGAAATAACTGCTTTTCCTTTGTTTTAATTAATTTCTTGATGAATGAGCGGGTGATTATTTGACCCGATTTTTCATCCTTTTATCTGGTGTATCAGTCCTTTTGTGCGCGCAGGGTCATTTGCCAGAGCTTCAGAACACTGGCATGCCTCGGATGAGAAATAAGGGATCCGTGCGAGGGATGAGGAAGATTTCCGTATGAGTAAGAGTGAAGAATTTACATCAGTGGCGAGGCGTGAATGATCGTTAATCGATATTTCACCATTTGAAGCTGTGGTAAAGAATCGACTATTAGGCTGTTCATTGCAAACACCATGTTAATCGATCCTTTCCCATAGGTTTAAATGGTAGAGCAATCGATGCATCGACGTGTGGAAGTTTTACCAAAATCAAAAGTCAAGGGAGGTTTTCTGGTGGTTCTTTTGTTTCTAAATGTTTAAAACAAGGATGTTGTCTGTCACCTAGATTATTTAAGATCTATTCAGGACACGTTTGAAAAGAGTGGAAGAAGAGGGCGTTCCCCTAAATGATACGGACACGTTGTATACTCTAGGTTTTGCTAATGACCAGGTGGATCGCGCAGGAAGCGGATGATGCTGAATACACGACTCGGAAATTAGTGCTAGAAAATCGAAGGTGGGGCCACGGGCCCCAGTGTCAAGAGAACAGAAAATTTGACGATTGGAGGGGATCAGCAAGACATGGAGCTAGAAGATGGAAAATAAATTAACAACTGCGAACATTATAAATATTGAGGAGTTCGAGTTTCCCAAGATGGAATGATGGACCAAGCCATAATAGATCAGAAATTGGCAGGAAAATATTCAAATATTTTCCAGAAAATTAGTATGATCTACCAGAGGAAATTGGGCATCGCCTGAAGGCTCATACGGCGATTTTCCTTACCACGGCAGAATAGCCGGCAATCGTAATGCGGTGCATGGCGGACGCCAAAGATTAATCGTTCCCCTCGATTCGAGACAGGTGATCAAACGCTCGAAAGATCCCCAGCCACACACGCGCGCGGAAACCCGTCCCCTCGTCAAATGTTACTCCTCCCGAATGCGCAAAATATAGATGTATTATTTAATAGAATGGATAGTAAAGCTGTCCACGGAGCCGATCCATTAATCAATACAGTACTCTTCGGTTTCTTATTATTGTTTACGCCCAAAACTTGGAGGCGCTCGTGGGGGACTGCTAAGGAGTGTCTCAAGTTGAGTGCTTACCGCGGGACTTTTCCCGCTAAATGATTAATCGTGCGCCAGATAAATGCCACTGCTCGAAGGAAAGACGCATCGATGTGTCGTTTAGGTGTTCTCGTAGCTGGCTACAAGAAGAGTGAACCGCGAAAAGTGAGATTTGAAGTGCCACAAGACTTCCTTCCTTCTTAAAGTTGCAACAGAGCATTTTTTTTTCTTTATTTCTTTTTTCTTCTTTTTACTTAAATAAAATAATTAATAAAACGACGTGCAGGTGACAAATGGACCGCTTTAAGCAGAAAGAAACCAAGTCACAATAGTTATTGCCAATCTTAATTGGGCAATGGATTACTAGACAAGGTACAAAAAGCATTCTGAGACACGTTTCTTATCCAGTATTTCACGTACAACACGATTTGCGCCACGAAAATGACTGAAACCAACTCCTAACGAAGACATTAAAATTTTTATTTCACATTGGTTACGAGGAATTTGAACTGCCCGCTCACAAGAAACTCAAAGCTCTACGTGAGTCAAATCGCGCACTACAACGGTTTCAGCAAACTTCTCAATCGAGCAATGTTCATTTCCAAACATGTGTTGCTCAAACTATAAGCAATTTGCTATAGCTGAGCCACAGCGTCAAGATCGAGGTTGCCAGATTTTTACATCGCAGAGACTGTTGATAACGTTTAGCGCTCGATGTGAATCACGTAGAGCATCGAGTTTTCATGAGCGGATAGTTTGATTTCGGTAATTTTTGTTGAGCGCATCGTGTTCTACGTGAAATTTTGGTAAAGAAACATGTATTAGAATGCTGAAATTCGTGCCTTCTCTAGTGGTCCATTACAATTAATTTTTATACGAAAACGGTTGTGCGAATTACTGTGCAAATTTCAATAGATTTTCTGTGCGAAGCAAATTCCGTCAAATTTTCAAAGGAATCCGAACCAACGTTCTCTTGTAAACAATCAAAGAGCCCAGTTAAATTTGGCAATAGCTGATGTGGCTTCGTTTTTAGCTGCTAAACGCGGTCCGATTCCTGCCAGTGGCGTGACGTGCTTTGCGATATATCGACTGATACGCCACTCAAACCTATGAAAAAAGATCGATTATCAGGGTGTTCGCAGCGAACACCTTAATAATCGATTCTTTACCTTAGCTTCAAATGGCAAGATACCGATAATCGATTATTCACGCCACGCGACTGATTCCTGCCCTCGTGAGAGTCGTTACTCTGACTTGCGATAGTCCAACATGCAATGGGTCAGTTGGACTGTATTTAGCAATTTGGAACTATATATTCTGCCTCTTCTGGAAAAACACTTATGTGCATAGGGAAATTAATGGCACATACATTGTTTTTAAACCGGACGAGGATTTATAGTTCCAAATTGCAAAATGTATTCCAGTTGTGCTGGTCACAGAATCGTGTTTTGATGCTTGATTTTTGTAGATTAGCTAAAAATAAGATCTGTCCAAACAGCAACTTTCTACGTTCAATATTTGCCGAGGTATTGCCTTTTGGACAGTCGGGGTTTTGACGTCATCCACCGTGGTAATGACACATCTGAATTATTCCACCTTGCTTTTCATCAGTGAGTGATACTATGGTTACTCATACCGCAATCACACGCTGAATTTGGCAGCTGAATGTGGTAGTCAACAGTCAGCGCTCAACAGCGGAAATTTCACTATTCGAGTTATTTTTATACAAAAGTGTATCAAAGCTATTCGAATGGTTCAGACAAATCCGACATATTCGATGGTCGCTGAGAATCGTTGCTGAATTTGGCGCGTGCAGGCGCAAAATTCGCACGCGAGGCGTGAATGATCGAATATCGAATACTTCCGCATTATAAGCTGTATGGTAAATAGACAGAGTTAAACAAAAAGGAACCAAGCCACATCGGGATCGAACCGAGAAAAAGAGGTTTAAAGTTTGGCTCCTGCATAAGACTCAATGTAAAAGATAAACTTCAAGTTCAATTTCTGCAAGCTCCAAGAAAAACTTTGAATTTTTGGCGATAGATAGTAGAGCAATGGTTGAGTTTGAAACCACTCATAACTCAATTTTTTCCAAAATGTGGGTTGGTTCCTTTCTGCTTAACTCAGTCCAAAGAATCGATTACGTGTTAAGGTGTTCGTTGCGAACGCTCTGTCTATCGATCCTTCATGATAGGCTTTAACGGCAGATCAATAGGATTACATTTTGCAATAAGGAACCACTATTTCTGGCCCATTTTAGAAACAACATACATGCCATTGGTTTCCCTATGCAGATAAGTGCTTTTGCGGGAGAGCCTAAAATAGTGGTTCCTTTGTGTAAAATGTAATCCAATGGATAGATCGTGATCCACGCCACGCCACTGGCGCAACACCGATTGCGTAGGTTGTCTGCATCAGCTACATAAGCCCGGAAGACCAAATTTTTGGATCTCCTTTCCGAAACGCACGGTGAGACATGTTCTACACTAAAAAAAAAAAAAAAAAAAAATAAAAAAAAATTCTGGCCGTTGAAGCTGTACTGACGGGCTATACGGACATACCGTCCGCGTTCCGGCCATACAGAGACAAGAGACCCTCCACTGGCCTCCTAGCGACAGGTGGAAGATATTACTTTCGGGGATTCAACAGTTCCTTATGGACATAATTATTCGGGAGTAACAGTCATCACCTCAATTTCGGCTGTTGACCTACCTACATGGTCAATGATGAGCTTCGGGTGACGTCATGAGCCAAACAAGTTTCGCAAACTTCGGCCATTTTCGACTTGTTTGCAAAACGAAACTGCCAACACGTTGTTAAACATCAACAATGTAGGTAAGTCAACAGTTGAATACTGAAGTCCCGAAAGTAAAAGCTTCCACAATGGCCAAGATACTAGTGGAGGGTCTCTTGTCTCTGCGGCCGTAGCACCCGAGCAATCGAATCCACGGCTCCAGCACCCGGAACTTTCGGCCTGTGAGCCGGGAGCGGACGGAATTTCTACACGGTCCGTAACTTTATTTTCAGTTTAGAAAATGTACACCGTAAAAAGCTCGCAGCTTCTGTTGGATCCGAGATTTGGTAAAACTGCCGTGAGGTCGGAACCCGGCCGAACATTCTCCTGAACCGAGAATCTCGTCTCCGGTTGCCAGGCTCTGCGAAATATATGCCGCGATCAGACGCTGAATGTGGACGTCATCGGTGCTGTCAATGCTGCTGGACCAATCAGGAGCTAGCTCTGGCAATTTTTCAGTAGCGTAGTGGATGGGGCGGCTCAAATTTGACGGACCAGTTTCGGATGTATCGATTATATCGATCCATTTTGATCGTCCATTTTGACCAGAGGACGCAGGGCTATTCAGCGTGTGACTCCGGCAGCAAGTACTGTCGAAAATTTTACACGATGCACAGGTTTTAGATTCTTCCAAATTTTTCTTGTGCAGTTGTGTTGTTAGGCGTAATTTTTCTACGGTTCTACGTGTTTCCTTGGAAATTTTAAAACCACCTAGTGTGTGACACACTCACAAACAACCCCCCCCCCCCTTTCCCCCAAAAAANGGTCCTAGGCAATGCCTTATCTTGAACTACACATTTGATACCTAAGCCGGAGATGCAAGAAATACCCAAATTCTTCCAAATTTTTCTTGCGCAGTTGTGTTGTTAGGCATAACGTTTCTACAGATCTGGGCGTTTCCTTGGAAATTTTATAACCACCTGGTGCGACACGCACACAAACAAAACAAAAAAACTCAAAACAGACAGGTCCTAGACAATGCCTCATCTTGAACTACACGTTTGATAACCCGGAGAGGCAAGAAATACCCAAATTCTTCCAAATTTTTCTTGCGCAGTTGTGTTGTTGTATAACCAGAGACAAGCTTAGAGCCTCCACCTCCCAAACGAACACGCAATGCCGCAGAGGTATATTGGGAGATTTGTCAGCTATCAGCTCTGCCCGAATATAAAGGAAAAGAACCTGTCTTGCCCTTAGACGTTTACTCGACTCTTCCAATAGTAAGTATGACCATGAAAATTGAACGATGGGAGCAAGGAGAGGCCGTAAATAACCGTTACAGCAAATTATTAACAGTCGGCCGGAAATGGGAGCGGATACAGAAATGAAAACACATCATTCACGCTCAATCATACAATTGCTTATAAGCACCATTGACGAACCACCTGAAGATGTATAACCTGAAAATGAAATTGTATAACCACCTACTGCGACACACACAAACAAAACAGAAAACCCCCAAAAAGACAGGTCCTGGACAATGCCTCATCTTGAACTACACGTTCGATAACCCGAAGATGCAAGAAATGCCAAAGGACGAGAGAGAGCGGCAACCCTCGCATGGACCTAATTAATAAACGCGGGCGCTTTCCCGGACCGTGATAATAATTAAGTGTCGGCGGTGGCGGGAACTAGACAAATATCCCGGTTAGTGGACTCGCCCGCCCCTGGGCCTCCTCGCTAAGACGCTGCTCGTCTTGAGGTGCGCTCGCCGGAACTTTCGTCCGCAAGATAGCTATCCCGTTCCCCCTCAGTCTTATTTTGCTTATCCTGCCCCTCCCCGCCCCGCCACCCGCGTCCCGGCGGAAAACTTGCATGCTTCGCACGGATGAGAACTCCACCAGATTTCCGCCCCCAGTCGGCCCACCACCCGCACCCTTGTCGAGCGCCCCCCCCNATTTGAAGGGACGAGGGCATTGTTTCCGATTGGTGTGGTGCACGGATGTGACGAGACTGATGTCGAGCCTTGACCTTCGCCACCTAGAAAAGTGGTCCACCGGTCTGATTATTGAGATTTAAAGCACAGTAATAGACAAAGAAGGCAAGGGAGACATGGAGACATCCTACTGGTCCCTGCCTAATGTCAACCTTTCTGTCTTTGATTTCCAGACGTGAAAAATGGCTCTCCTTTGGAAGTAGGGAAGAAGCGTTGAATATATCCCCTAATTACTTGCTTCGGAACAATAAGTTTTGCTCTCAGCATTTTGCTGAAGATGACTTTAGTGTAAAAGGACCGTACAGAAGAACCCTAAAGCCTACTGCCTTACCTTCTGTCATTTTACATGGAACCAACCCTCCCTCATCCGAGGAGGATGCTCAACCTTCCGATAAGACAATATCCCTGCATCCTACTGCATCGTCAAACGAAAGGAGTAAGTTTTAGAGTTTTTGTAAACTTTTAAGTCCAGGTAACTTTAAACATTCACTGCTCAGTACTTGCAATACATCATATCACATTGTATGGATGGAGTTGGAATAGACATATGAGAGCAATAATCTGAGAAGAAAGAGCTGAGACATCGAGAATATTAGAAACATCTTAGTGTTCATACAGCCAAAGAACATTGTTTCCTGTTACCATATTTGGACTACGTTTTGCAATCTGGAACTATAAATTCTAGCCCGATTTAAAAACAACGTATGTGCTATTAGTTTCCCTATGCACATAAATGTTTTTCCAGATGAGCCAGAATTTATAGTTCCAAATTGCAAAATGCAGTCCATTTCTCAGTTGCCCTGCGCTTGTACGGACACTACCTAATACAATAAAATTCAGTCGCCCATTGTCGCCACCTAGAAAAGTGGTCCACCGGTCTGATTATTGAGATTCAAAGCACAGTAATAGACAAAGAAGGCGAGGGAGACATGGAGACATCCTACTGGTTCGATGAGAAAAATAAAAATCCGGCCTCGGAAGTCGTAATTACGGGCTATGTAGATGTAGACATACCGTCCGCGTTATTCCGATCTCAGAGGTCGAAAGTTCTTGGTGTAGCACCCGGAGCAGTCGTATGGGTACCGACTGGGTAATTACTCGCATTAAATGATTAAGACTTCAGATGCGGTCTTCTCACAATTATATTTTCCGCTATATGTGGTTATTCCAGCTATGGCGTCAAAATAAAATAATCCCCTATTTGATCTGGATAAGGATATGGAATCATACATAGATTTCATTCCGCCTCCCACGCTGCGTTTGTTAAGACGATTTTACTGTCCAACACTTTCAAAAAGAGGCGGAAAAGGTGGGCTCGGGAAGTTCATAGAGGTTTCATAGTAGGCTGTATGCAGCAAATAAATTCAATTCTATTCAATAGATTTGGCGGCACAACAATAGCGTGGAATGAATGATCGATCATCGGTATTTTCTCATGTCTGTAGACAGACACCCGTCTCGAAAGACGATGGCTAGTACAATTGCATCATCTAGTATATCATCATCTACAACCCCTACGGTAGACAGACACCCGTCTCAAAAGACGATGGCTAGTCCAATTGCATCATCTAGTATATCATCATCTACAACCCCTACTGTAGACATCAGTACAACTCAGAGGTAAGAGGTTCTTACTGTTATGTAGTGTTACAGATATTCCAATCACTATTATTATTTCTATTAAGAATTTAAAAAACAATAGAGTAGAAATTTGTCTTGAACATACGACATACTTAAGACATATTGCCACATGTTCACTCAAACATTCTAAAGAAGTTACATTTGAGTTAAGAGAGTCAGCAAACTGCAGGGATTCGAATTTATATTCGCATTAGCTACCGACTAGTTACGGGATGTCGACTTGTTTCAGAATCGATACTGCATCAATGAAATTATTACAGCAGTCCTGGACCATCGGCGGCCTCGAATTGTTGGATGCAACAACTGCCCCATTTGCAAAAATGTAGCAGTTGTTACTCCTCTTTTCGGGGAAACGCAAATAATGAACGCACTGCGGATTCTGAACAATCTCACGACCCTGCGCAAGGCTTCACTCTTGGAAGTGTGCAGAATTGTGTGTGGTCGACCAAGTAAGTTCACTGAGGAGCATAGCTTGGTTGGGATTGAAGGAATCTGGGGTGCGTTCAAGAAGTCGGAAATGGACAAGGCCCTCGTAGAAGTTGGACTTCTGTTCTACGAACAGAAGTTCCGCATCAAGTACTCAATCGTTGGACGAACGTTGGTCTCCGGAGAATTCTCCATTGCCGATCCCTAGGGACCAGTAGGACAAGAATTATTACCCTTGCTGTCTCCTTCTCCAGAGTCCTGTTATTCCTAGTAGGAATTTGGATATCCTAGTAGGATTGGACGGTGCATTTGATGGAAACGGTTTTGTATCAGTGTCTTGTTTTTTCCTTTGTAATGTTTTTTGTTATGTTGCTGTTATGTTGTTTCGTTTCTGATGATCTTTGGCTGTGATATTATTTTTTGTTTTGAATTTTTCTTTCGACTCTATATATAAGTGTTTTGTATACAGTTGACAAATTGCTAATTAAAATGAAATCATGTTTTAAGCGTTCCGTTCATATGTCTACACCTCCGGGGGGAACGTACTTCTTCAGGGGGTCGAGCAGGATAATCCTTAAGCCAATTTCTATTGCAAAATAAATAGGTGCAGTATTCCGTGCTTTCCGCACAAAATGCTATGTTCAGAGGGTCGAACAGGATTATCCTTAAACCCATTTCTATTGCATTATATATGTGTTGCAGTATTTCGTGTTTTTAGAAAAAATTGCTGCAGGGATATTTTGTCATGATTGATATGTATGGTGCATGTATAACTGACGAGTATTGCTTCAAAAAGGGAAGCGACTCTCCTCGTCCAGTATGCAAATATTAATTTACAGATATAAAAGATTTTAAGCAACGAGATGCTAATGAAGGTTTCTACCATTTTGGGATAGGTACTTAAGGTGTTTGTAAAAAGATGAACACGTTATTGTTCGCAGGGGCAATTTATTGTTCAACATGCACTTTTCGGACGGGGTTACGGGGTCCATCCTCCACTGGAAGAAATATGCACCCAGCCTTATACCACCAAGGACTGAAGAAGTCATCCGGTGGTATAACCCCGAAATAGATGGAAGACGGTTTTTGGTTTTCGGTTCGATCGACCACCATCCAGGGAGACTGGTTTTCATCGGATTCAAAAGTGGGGAAACGATGCCTCTCAGTTCCGAAAACTCAGAACCGTCTTCCACTATAATTTGTGAGGAAGGAAACGGACCCTTCGAAAAGAAGAAATTCCTAATGGCGGTGAAGCGATCGATGAAGCGAAGACTCCTGCACAAGGTGAATAAAGAGTTCCCCGCTTTATTCATCAAGCAGGAGTACTTCACTAGGATCGATGGCAAATTCACTTACGCCGACATCCAAGAACTTCTGGGGTCGCTGATGATACTTGTGAAGGAGGCGGCTATCAAGAATCAAAGACTTGGTTCCCTCACCCGATTATTAGAGTGTTCGTCAGTGATCCGATGTCTAGGGATTTATCCCTAGATCTAGGGATTTTCCGGAATTTCTAGGGATCTAGGGATTTGTCAGGAAATCTAGGGATTTTTTTTGATGAGGTAAAGTAAGCAAAAATCGACTTTTTAACCTCAATTTTAGCTTCGACAATCGAAAATATTTTTTCATCTATATTTTGTAGGCCTTTTTGGCAACACTATTTTCCCCGTAAATAAGCCGGAAATTAAAACGATTGCGTCACTCGATGTACTTGACATTCAACTGCATTCAACAGTAAAAAGACAATAAGAAGAACTCAACTAATATACTTTCATTTTATTGGTCTGGATTAGCACTGCTTTCAGAGAGCGGCAAAATTCAAACGAGCCAATCAGATTTAAATATTGCAAATCGATATATCGAATGACGTCATGATTCGACGTTAAAAATGGCGGTTTTTTGCAAAATCTAGGGATTTTTTGGGGATATTTGAGCAAATCTGTGGATTTAGGGATTTTTAGCGAAATCTAGGGATTTTTTTTCTTCCCCGCTAGGGATTTAATATCGGAACACTGGTGTTCGTTGCGAACGCCCTGTTTATCGATTCTTTGCCATGGGCTTGCATGTCAGATCAATCGATAAATCGCGAAGCACGCCAGCAGCCCGACCACAGACTTTGACTTCTATCGATATTGATAGAACTCAGTTCCATTCCATAGGGTGAGTGGCGTGGCGTACTTTGCGATAAATCGATTGATACGCCACTCGAACCCATAAAAAAGATCGATTATCAGGGTGTTCGCAGCGAACACCTTAATAATCGATTCTTTACCGTAGCTTCGAATGGCAAGATATCGATAATCGATTATTCACGCCACGCCACTAAATAGGGTATTCCATTGGAATGGAACCGAGTTCTATCAATATCGATGGAAGTCGAGGTCTGTAGTCGGGCTGCAGGCCACCGCTGAACAAGACGAATGGCGCCCGGGCGGTGGCGGTGAGCAACAAAACGCAGGATCTCAACACCGGGCGTGGGGCGCGGCGCCGGGAGATTTATGCAGACCGCAAGCAACAAGAGTATCCGATTCGAGCGAGTTATGGCCCGGGCGGGCCCACGTCAAATATTCATACCGCGACCCGTGCACACTCCGGGCTGGGCGGTGTGAAATTTTCCCGCTTTCCCCGGCTCCGTCGTTGCTTGGTGGTGCCGGAAAATCGGCACTTCCCCCGCAGGACAGTGTCGAAATTGTGCACAGTCTGGCAACCTCACCGAGTCCGCCACCGCAAGAAGACACGCTCGTCACAACCGAGGCTCTGTTGCGGGGGTGTCGGCCGAATTTTCCGCTTCGAGAGCCAACTCGCGGAGACTTAGCTGTGAAAACTGTATTTTATGCTTTTAACGTAATGCGCAGGTAGTTTCGATCGTTTGTCCATAAGAAAATTTCTTAGCGGCAGAGTAATTCTTATCGAAATTGATCGTTGGACTCAAATGAAGCCTAAAAAAACGCGTCTGATGAGCTCAACGGTGAGCTCATTTTCGGAAAACAAAAATACGCGTTTACGATTTCCTTGGTAACCTTTGTTTGCTATCAGCTGATGTTTTATTTCCATTTCCCAGGCGAGTCGACGGAGTTTATACGTCCTTTCTTCACTAAATACATTTACTAACACCTGAGCGCTTTTCTAATACGACAGTATTAGAGCTTTCCCGCTTGTTTTATATTCATAAGATTGAATTTTCTTAAAAATGTATGCAAATTATTTTTTAAGTTTTCGACGTGGTTTTATTTACGGTTAAATCGAAGAGACGCGGCGATTTGCAACCTTTATTACAACAGGAAATATATCCGACAAGATATAACCAATATTTCAATTAGTTCAATACGTAGCGTCAACAAGCGTGTTTGGGCTGAGTCCATCGATGCCAAAGGATACGCCAATCTGCTGCACACCGCCACGCCTATCAAAGCAGCCCTGCCCTCCAAGAAGCATGAAAAAGGTAAGAAAAGAGCTATCTACGGTGTGAGGGCCCTTGCATTAAATGTGTGATTGCCACCTGCCACCTATGCTACTAAAGGCCTAGAGGAAAGATCGCATCTCCACGGAAGATTCGAGAAAGGTCTAACAGGCGCCGCTGCATTTGGGAAGGAGCAGTTCGGAGCAAGATTAACTTCCGACGATGAACAACATCTGCCGATGCTTGATTACTCGGACTTTACACACCAAAAGCTCCTGTTGTGGTGAAGAAGAAATAGCCTCTAAAAGTCATAAGTGTGAATTAAAACTCGGCAGCAATGAAACCCAGTTAGGCTGATTCCATTATAAATCCATCCAATTGATTTTGCTCTCAAGTTGGTTTATTTTATCGATTGTGTCGACTTCAGTTCTCCATAAAAATGTAAGCAACATGTTTTCTCGAAAGTTTTAGTATCTCATATTTTCTTTTAAACCTTTTCCCCTGGATAATTTGTCTATTTTATAAAAATCTTGCTTTTCTCTGTCTACCCATCTCACCATGTGTACTTATGCCCTTGTGCTCGCAACCTTTGCATTAAAGTGTCGAGTTTTCCTACCTCAAGAGAAGTAACCTCTAACAGTCATGCAATGATCAACGAAGTAAGCGCAGAGACCGGTGCACGGCGGGGAGCCCCCATAGATTGGTTGACAGCTGCCCACAGCTGGGAAGCTCAATCCAAGTACAATATGTGAGTGACCTTCCCTGACCCATGCAGATAGACCGGGTCAAACAGTTGACAAGCGGATAACTCAGGGGCTCTTCTCAGGTGTTCGAACGACGGACTATTGCAATACGATTCTCAATAGTGCTTACGAGGGCGTGGCATCTGAGATAGTTGCCGAAAAGGACGTTTGGAACCTGCCGACAAGCACAGGGTCAAGAAAGGTGACGATATATGGCTAAGTGACAAGTCAGCACTTTGCGCTGCGGTTCTATTCAAGGCATTGAATCAAGTGGGGTGAGTCTTCAATTTGCTAAAGCAGATGTTCGCATGGAGGTCAACTTTTCGTTGGATTTGTATGCTTTTGGAGGATATGCCCAATATACTTTGGAGGAAAAAAATAATAATATCCATAATAGTAACCTACAGTTTGTGTATGCGCTTTTTGGCAATTTCAAGGTAAAAATTAAATTTTTTTGAATTAAATTGTGAAAAATTTTGACTCTACTTTTTTTAAGAATTTCTCATGTTGCACGAGCAGTTAACCGTGTGAAATTTTCGAATCATTTCCTTACTTTACATTTTCTAAGACTCGAAATAATAAGGGGAAAAACAGTGAAATTTGTCTCCTACATATTACGATATTAAACTTAAAAATATGCCAAGGTAGCGTCCGCGAAAGATTCAATTTTCAACATTTTCCCCGGACCCCCTGGGTATCCCCCCCACCCACGCGCCATAAAATGGTTCTTTATCTCTTGGCACTTACAAGCACAGCGGTCTGTGACGCCTATGATCCTAGTCATAGGAGAAATGCGGGCTGATTGTTGAAGTTGGTAGAAAAAGCGATAGAAAAAGAAAGCAAAAAGGATATAAAGGGATTCTATTGGTGTAAGTGCACTGAAAAAAAATGTATGCACGCACGCTTCATAAATACATTTGTATACGGACTGTGAAAAATTTGATGCCGACCTATGAATAGAGAAAGAGTCCATTTTAGTATGAACAATATATTACAAACGAAGAGTATATACTCGTATTCTGAGTCCATACTGTAGGGACCCAGCGTCTATGCCGTACGGACCTAGCATCCATGCTGTATGGACCCAGCGGGGAGAGCCGCGGCGCGGCGTGCTGCTAGCTCGAAACGCGCACTGACGCCTACAAACCTAAGGGGATACTTCACGCATTGCGCCATGCTTGAAGTATCCCCTAAGGTTTGTANCGCGATTCGAGCTGGCAGCACGCCACGCCGCATCGTACCTGTTACAATGTAGGCAAATTAGCGACTCACAAAACATCGGTGACAAAACTTTCGTTATCTTTGAGCCATTATCCGACATATTTCTTTCTATTCTTCAGTTCTGGACCACAATGCGCCGCGGGCGGCGGCTTTGAATATTCGCCCCCGCCAGTTTCCCGCCGAACGGCCGAAACTAGCAGTGGCGCTACCTGTAGGTTCCATAGCCCACACTGAAAAAAAAAAGAAAAAAAAAACATTGGATCTAGATTCCAGGCTCTTAAAAACATCGACAAGCAACTGGACTCTTGAAGAATCAATCTTATTTTCATTACTTTTTTTGAGGCCCTCGCCGTTCCTTTTGGTCCCTCGGGCCGGATTGAGATCTTGCTAGATTTCAACTTGAGTGCGAACGGTCCTGTGGCGATACAGCCCCCTTAACTTTGTACTTTTTCCATAATATAATTATCATTATTCTTTTAAAATAAATCATGGCTACGGCTGCTCCGGCACACTCACTGAGTCGCAGCTCGTTGCTTGGGAAAATTAAAAACTTAGTCCGATTGGAAAAAGAAATTAAAGATGAATTTAAACACAATCTCACTGAAGATAATGTCAAAGTTTTGTACCCTAGGTACCAGATGCTCGATAAATATCGCAGCAGGTTCGAAGAGTTTATTGATCAGGCCATCGAGTTTAGCTCCGAATATCCTGATCACGCGATCGACTTTTTACCCCTACAAACTGAATTCAACAAACTCCTCTATGATTCTCAAATGATCTACCTCAGAATTTCAGCGAACACGGTCACCAGAGAAAACACAACAGGGGATGGCTCCAGCCTTGTCAACACCACTGCCCAGATACTTGGGCCCAAGATACGATTACCCGATACGATTTTCATAGCGGGAAAGTAAGCTTCACAGTGACGAGTGACGTCCAATGGCGTCCTCGTGATTAAGGAACGACCTCCATTCATCGTCCTCTCGGCGCGGCGTTTCGCGAGGAGCGTATCGCATGTCAAAGCTACTCGTTCGAATAAAACGAAGGAAACGATAATAAGAGGGCGCGAAAATACCCGGTCGCGTCGTTAATGATTTGTCGTATCCGAGCGCTCAACCGAGGAAAATCACGGAGGAGGATAAAAAGCACCTCTTTACCGCGTTTCCTTCATGGGCAGCTTCAAAGAAAGAAGGCGATTCTTGAAGGCTGTTACGGAGAAAANGCGGCGTGCTGCCAGCTCGAAACGCGCACTGACGCCTACAAACCTAAGGGGATACTTCACGCATTGCGCCATGCTTGAAGTATCCCCTTAGGTTTGTAGGCGTCAGTGCGCGTTTCGAGCTGGCAGCACGCCGCACTATGGTCCCAATAGCCCGATGTAAGCGGCATTAAATCAGATATGTATGTTTAAACCTCGCAACATGAGTTTTCAGGGGTTTTTAGGGTCGCTGAGTGCAATAATGCTAATATTCTTCAGGAAAAATCCATTTTTAACATTTTTATACTTTATATAACTGTGGTATTATTTTGTTCAGAAACCTTAAATTGAGGCTCATAGATCAAGTTGCCGCGGTGGAGCAGTGGACATCGCGTCTCACTTATCTTCTTGATGTCCCGGGTTCGATTCTACGTCTACATCAAGACCAACTCTCCATACAAAGATAGGGAGGAAATACATTAGCAGGGTTGCTATTTTTTAGTTTCAGATTCCCCAAATAAAGTGGCAGCCCTGTCAATGTATTTGCTCCCTACCTTTGCATGGAGAGTTCGTTCTGATGTAGAGGTGGACTCTCAGTACAGCGTGTGATATCCCCTCCATTTTGCCTCAACTTTGAGAGCTTTTTATGAACTAAGGAGTTGATTTCAGACAAAACCAGTGGCACTATCGTGTTTCTCGTGGACTTTTGCATGAGAATCAATAGTCAAATCACAAATTCCTCACACATGCAACATCTCCATTTCAGCAATCAGCCGGCTAGGCGTGACGAGTAGGTATTTTCATAGCGGGAAAGTAAGCTTCACAGTGACGAGTGACGTCCAATGGCGTCCTCGTGATTAAGGAACGACCTCCATTCATCGTCCTCTCAGCGCGGCGTTTCGCGAGGAGCGTATCGCATGTCAAAGCTACTCGTTCGAATAAAACGAAGGAAACGATAATAAGAGGGCGCGAAAATCCCCGGTCGCGTCGTTAATGATTTGTCGTATCCGAGCGCTCAGCCGAGGAAAATCACGGAGGAGGATAAAAAGCACCTCTTTACCGCGTTTCCTTCATGGGCAGCTTCAAAGAAAGAAGGCGATTCTTGAAGGCTGTTACGGAGAAAAGACGACGAATCTTACGGCTTTGTGCAGAGTGGGGCAGTTCGTCGCTTGGCTGACATAAGGGCGTAACTACACATTGAGATGAGCCCGAAAAAGCATTGACTTGTATGGAAGATAGGGTTCATTTCAGAGTGTAGTTACGCCCTTATGTCAGGTAGGCGACGAGTTTACTGCCGTGCTGAGGAAGAACGCCGTATGAACTTTAGACGGTTGCCAAATGGACTGCATTTTGCAATTTGGACCTATAAATTCTGGCTTATCTGAAAAAACACTTGTGTGCATAGGGAAACTAATGCCACATACGTTGTTTTTAAACCGGGCCGGGATTTATAGGTCCAAATTGCAAAATGCAGTCCAAATTTCCTTCGATAAAATGTTCATTATCGAGGAGAGATATGACTAGTTTTCCTCGACATTTTCAGGGACTTACGGTGGAATTGCGAACAAAATTATCTGGAAAAAAAAATGGAACGAAAATATTCATAAGTTTGCCAGGAAATTCGTGTTATATCAAAGGAAAGTTGGCAACGCCTGAGGGTTCATACGGCGTTCTCCCTTAGCACGGCAGTTTAATTTTACATTTAAAAGCACGACCAGGCAACGAGGCCGAACTCGATACCGTTGATTGCGGCATCAACCGCGTCCTTGAGAGATTTTGACGGTGAAAAGTACGGACCTCCAGCTTCGATGGCGGAGCGTGCTCTTTACATTGTAACATTTTTTCGTCCTCATAATTCCAAAGTCTTGTCGGTGCCGGTAATTTGGAAGATTGGCGTTGGTGACACTACGGTACCCCACGAGGGAGTTCTAGCGTACTGCTGAGGAGCTTTCCGGCCAAACAAAAATAAAAGACGCAGTTTTTTTCAAATTATGATAAATGACTTGAATCGTAGCAGAAACGAATGATTTTCGACGGAAAAACGGCGGGATGCAAGATTTTTTTGAGACGACCCATTGACTTATGATTTAATTTGACCCTGCCGGGCCAGGAATTGCTACTCAATTTGGCGAAAATCGGCAACTTTGAACACTTCAAAATAATCCAGAAATTATTTCTCTAAGGGTGGAAATTGACACAATAAGCATTCATAATATAACGTTCGAGAAAAATGGTGAAAACTTTGAACACAATGATTTTTTTATGTGGTTTATAGCTGTCAAAATCGCAGAATCAGCGAAAATCAGAAAATTTTGACGTTATTTCATGTGCAAACGCACAGTAATATGAAAATACCGTAACAAAACAAGAAATTACCGTACACAATAAGACATAGGGTGGCCACGGCCACACTACTCATGTAAACATTCATGAGAACGCAATATACCGGAGAATCAGAGAAATAACGCAAACAATTGGCGAACGGCTCTGAGCCGTCATTTCAGAGCTGGCCCATCGCTGCAATGACGGCTGGGAGCCGTCATTTTAAGTCGATGGGTTAAGAGTGAATACCGACCTATGTTCGTCGATCCCCTCACCCGGAATGGAGATGTTACATGTGTGAGGAATTTGCCATTTGACTGTTGACTCTCATTTAAAAGTTCGCGAGAAACACGATGGTGCCACTGGTTTCCTCTGAAATTAACTCCCAAGCTCAAAAAAGCTCTCAAGTTGAGGCCAAAATGGAGGGGATATCCCACCCTACCCTGAGAGTCCACGTCTACATCAAGACAAACTCTCCATGCAAAGATAGGGAGCAAATACATTAGCAGGGTCGCCGTGTTTTGAGTTTTGGAGTCCCCAAATAAAATGGCAACCCTGCTAATGTATTTGATCCCTATCTTTGCATGGAGCGTTTGTTTTGATGAAGAGGTGGACCCTTAAGATAGCGTGGGATATCCCCTCCATTTTGGCCTCAACTTGAGAGCTTTTTTTTAGCTTGGGAGTTGATTTCAGAGAAAACCAGTGGCACCATCGTGTTTCTCGCGAACTTTTACATAAAAATCAATGGTCAAATCGCAAATCCCTCACTAATGCAACATCTCCATTCACTTTTCATTCTTCGGAAACTTTCTTTAAAATAATCCAAGATACTGACAATAAGTTACCATTTGAATCCGCCGTCACCGCATTTAGAATGCCGAAACTGTCCGGTCAGTGGTGTGTCGAGTTCAGGACTGAAACAAGAGTCACAGACTCTAGCCCGTGTCTCCACATCCACATTCACATTCACCCAAGGTTTCATCCTTGGTTTCGAGGAGGTTCGAGGATCATTCTGGAAAGATAGCATTAAGGAGCTTTTCATTCCTCTCAAGCTCTCTGTAAGTTGTAGCTTTTGGTGCTCAAGTTACCGTAAAACACTGAATTTCGGCAAATGCTGTTGACCTGAGTCATGACAAGGTTTCTATGAGAAAATTTTACACCCGTATCTTTGGATCGAAGCCCGGAACTGCGACTCCACGCCTACGGCATCGCCAATCGCCGCACACTGGTCTCGAACCTGACTCGAGGAAGAGGGTGAACAGACTGTGAGGCGAGTCGTTAAATAAATATTGACCTCACCTTCCACTGAAGTCCCGGGGGTGTGATGTGAGCTTTGAGCACAACGGTAAATCTCACTCCGAAGGCAGCGTTGCATTATTTACTAGACCCCGGGCGAGACCGCTGCAGCCGTGGCAGTGTTGGCATGAAGAAACGGCAACACTTGTGGAACGCCTCCTCAACATTTGTTGGTTTAATTAAAAACTTGCATGTCTGTAGTTGTCGAAACTCAACTTATTCCGTCTAACAATACTAAATTAGCCCCTTCAAGCCGACCTTCGTACGGTTAGCCGGTGAGGCCCGGGGTTCACGGAATCTTAACGAGTAACAGCGTTGTAACTTAGCCGGTCTAAGTGCGGGGTTGCTGCGTTTCGCCCGGAAACAGGTAATTGAATTCGAGAGGACTAAATTATTGGAGGTATCCGTAAATTCCTCCGGGAACAGACGACTGAAATCGAAATGACTGGATTATTTGAGATTTCCGCGAACAATTTGTGAAGCTGAACAGTGCTGCGGATGGAATTTTTCAAAAAATATACAGGAAGGGCATCAAAAGATCCGCAAGTAGTCCGCACTAATATGGACATAGTTCCATGTGATAGAAATACGTCCGAATGATTAATGAAATGTTCAAAGAGGTTTTAGCAATCCTGCAGAAATATCTTGGAACAGCATGGTTAGAGACTATTGCTTCATCGGAATCGTTTTGATGAAGTAGACTGACTTCGTGGCCACGTCACTGGTCCCTTGTAAACAAACACGTAATCTTTCCTCTGATAAGGACCTGACGGTAAGGTGGTATACGTGTTCCTTGAATCTGAAATTTCTTATTTTAAAGAGTCTGTAACTGATTCATGACATGTTAATGACTGCGTACTGAATTGAAATGCAACGAACGGTCCCAATTAACTCGCACAGAGTTTTACAAGAAATTATGTTCGTAGACTTGGTACCAACGACTGAGTTTGACAATGTCACTTACAGCAGAAGCCTTAGACACTATTAAATCAGTCTCTTCGCAATTTTAAGTAAATATTTTTGAGCTGCTCAGTATGGAATCCTGTGAATCAACTTAGTCGTAATTAGTTTACGCCATTTTAGAGTGAGAGAATCCTGTGGCTGAACTTAGTCAAAATTAGTTTACGCCTTTTAGAGTGCGATAGAAAGTCAGCTGATCTCAGTTTTTTTCTTCTTAAAATTTCATTTCGAATAATCAGTAATGAGTGATAGCTGACTGCTTCGCCAAGCATTATCAATTTTTCTACATAATTTTTGTGAGAGAATGAAATGCAGTATTGCCAAATTCCAAGAATAGCCACTGTCAAACTTTGAGCATACTGTGTAGCATCAAAAGGAAAAATAATATTAGTTCGATGCGTACATGTCCCTTTATTATTAATTTCATTGCTATATGCTATGTCTGCGTTTAGGCCTACTTGACACATTAGTGTTTGAAGCTCTGAAATTCTTTGACATTTGTGTTCCTATCTAGGGGTCTAGGGGAGACATCTTATCGCAAAAAGTGAGAAAGTTAAAGCGAAAACTTCAAGACAGAAACACACCAAATGTTCCTGCAATGACAATTGCGTGCTTAGTAGGTAAATAATGAAGTTCTCAATTTCCTTTTGTTTGACATGACTCGTTTTTTATAGATTCTTTTCATCCCCTGTTGAATGTAGGTACTTGCAAAATTGCGATAGTGAAGAAAGTATGATCTGAAATTCATGCCCTCGGAAATATCCTGAACTACATAACATTACGTTTCACGATAAATGAATTTGTTCCCTACAGTTTTGAGAATTAAGATGTTTGATATGAGAGCAGATGAATCCTTAAAATTATTAAAATGCGTGAAATTCTGGAGTAATCCCTTTTGGAAATGAACGCGGTAAAAGCTCTCGCGATCTCCTGAATGAAAGGGTTTCTGCAAACGCATGAGTCATGCTTGTTGCATCCTGTATAAACGAAGGAAAAATTAAATGCTCCCGCTCTCCTCACGATCAGTAGGTAAGAAAGAAGAAATCAGTTTCTCGTTGCTCGTGTATGGAAAGGTCCAAGCGAGTCGTTCTTATTGCGGAACTCATGATTGAAGGGGGAAATTCATTAGATATTCTCGACCGATTTTGTGATTTCAGGTTCATTCTAGGGATTAGGTACCTACTTATGGACCACCAAATCGGTTTTTCGATTTTTTTTTTTAATTTTCTTATTGTTAAGGGATTATCTAATTTTTCTTCTTCTTTGTTTTGAACCTAGCGTAAGTTCTTGAGGAGTTGGAGTTTAAGTGTTGGTGGACCCTGAGAATTTAAGAGAGGTTTTTGCCTATCTCACAGTTAGTTTTAACAACCCTCTTGGAGGAATGAAAGGGAATGTTTTTGGTTAGGATGTAACACGTCAATTTCCTCGACCGGATCTTATACCTGAAAATGTTTTGGAGGGTTTTTGGTGGTTTGTGTATTCTCCAGGATTCGACTGGAGGCAAACATGCCACAAGAACTAGCCGTCTAAAGAGAAAGCTATTTACTTTTACGTACATTTAGTGATTCCTTATTGCAAAATGTTATCGAATTGATATATAAGAGCATGTTTTGCAATAAGCGATGGTTTGAGATTAATAACGGTTAACCTGAAATAAATTTGTAAATCTATGCTGTTCTAGCAGGACTTACTGCATTGCTGATTTTTGGTCATTTTGTTTCAGTCAACGAAATGAGTGACGAACAAATTATCGATGTTCTGTCTCCTTAACTCTCTCATTCTGTATTTTCACATTAGGTGTGTGTGACAATTCCAGACCATTCTTTGTGCGGTACTCACGACTTGCCATGTTGCGGCATTTGACCCTTATCTCTTTAGTTTTTTCAGGTCGAGTGTTGCAACCATGATGATTACTACTTTGATTCGTTTTGCTCTTCTATGCTACTGCAGCTAGAAACAACATTTTGTCGTTCTATTCTGAGAAGCAACCTCACCCATCAAATTGATTTTAGATCAATTTTAGAACTAGGTTCTTAACGAACGTGTACAGATGAAACTAAAAGCTGCACTTATACACCAAACGGAGCAACAAAGCAGTTATCAATTTCTACCAACCGCATAAAGTTGAAAATTAAATAGGAATCAAAGTCAAATCTGTTAAAGTCTCTATACTCGTACCTCCATAATCACTGATGTCCCAGTGCCTTACATGTTGAAATAGGATTAATAAACTCCTCTATTAGATCACTGAATTAGATCTCTCAGTGTGGAATGAGATGATCCCAATCTTGGTTGATCATTGCATAAACCATCTAGTTCTAGAGATCGTTGATAGCTGTTGTCTGTTGTGTCTCAACGACTGTTTTGACAGCATGTCAACTGTTTGTGGTATTTGCAGTAAAATTGGAGGTTTTCGATGAAAATCGTTAGCCGCATTCGGCAAGGAGGATCGTCTGTTACCAGGGTGTCTACTAAAAAAGGCTGGTCAAAAATCAGGACTTGTAAAGTGTTTTTTCAATATACATTTCCCAAGAAATTCTTTACCTCCTCAACAGAAAAACTCAGTACTTTTTCATTACCTCCGATTGACGAAATTCGAAACATTTCAAAAATTTGAATTTCTCGCTCGAATCGCGAGAAAAATGAAAAGGATCCGGACCGATTCGCGGAATTTCCGCACTTTCTCAGAACTTCCGGACTGCTCTTAAAAAATGACTTCCGGATTTTCCGAAGGAAAAAAAAACAGAAAAAATCCCGGATCTTTTTCTCGGTACTTCCGGACCGCCCTTAAGAAATGAGTACTATTTCCGGACTCTCCGGACTTGTAGACACCTTGCCGTGTTCATACGGCGTTCTCATTGGTGCTTCAGTGAAGGCGAGATACAGGTTAGCAGCGGCATCGCCGAGACGGACACCCTCAATTTGAGCGCGCGGTGCGGCTCGAGTATTGGTAAGTCGTGTTGAGCTTCGCCCCACGGTAGGAAGTACCCGTCCGGATCCTGCCCGAACATCCCCCGGTAATTAATTAAGGTCATTACTATAAATGTATACAAATACAAGAAGTAAGTTTCCGGAATTAGTCACTACGCTCCCGCTCCGTGCCCGGGAGGGGCGGGGGCGGGGGGTTACAAATTGGCGTCTTGAGAAAAGGCAGTCCTCTCGCCGCCCGCGCCGCGCCTGTGTGCGTGTGCCCCTTTTTATTCGCGAATATATCATACGAAATTAATTTTCATTCTCCCACTGAGAGGCCGCTCCAGCGTTGCGCCAAGTCCTGCGAAAAACTCTCGCAACCAATGGAGATGTTGCATGTGTGAGGGATTTGCGATTTGACTGTTGTTCCTTATGTAAAAGTTCACGAGAAACACGATGGTGCCACTGGTTTTCTCTGAAATCAACTCCCAAGCTCAAAAAAAGCTCTCAAAGTGAGGCCAAAATGGAGGGGATATCCCGCCCTACCCTGAGAGTCCACCTCTACATCAAAACAAACTCTCCATGCAAAGATAAGGAGCAAATACAGTAGCAGGGTCGCCGTGTTTTGCGTTTTGGAGTCCCCAAATAAAATGGCAACCCTGTTAATGTATTTGCTCCCTATCTTTGCATGGAGAGTTTGTTTTGATGTACAGGTGGACTCTCAGGGTAGGGCGGGATATCCCCTCCATTTTGGCCTTACTTTGAGAGCTTTTTTTGAGCGTGGGAGTGATTTCAGAGAAAACCAATGGCAGCATCGTGTTTCTCGCGAACTTTTACCTAAGAGTCTATAGTCAAATCGCAAATCCCTCACACATGCAACAACTCCATTGCAACTACTCGTGCACCTCGATCGTGAGTGATATACCACAGAGACACGATGTCTGATCTGCGGGCTGATTCAAATACAAATTATTTTATTCCCGTCTGTTTTTTCCTCCATTATTTTAGAATTACAAGGTATGAAGAAAAATACGATAAAGAAAGGGCGGGTTCTACCCAGTAAGATTACTCGTGACGGGCAGAGCTCTGCCCTACAGTGAGTAGAGGATGAGGAGAATGTGATCAACAACAAAAACAAGAGATTTATCCCCTTTCCCTTTTCCCCCTGTGAGATTCCTATGGAATTTAATTTACGAATTGAGTTTCAAGATGGAAATTTTTTATCAGTTTCAAAATTTTGTTTTATGGTTGTTTTTCTTTAATTCCTTTTTTTCATAAAGACTGGTGGTTTATTGAGTTTTCTTATACTGGCACGAGGATAACTCTTAAAAGCTAAAGTTAGTTTAAAAGTGCGTGATTTGAGTGTTAGGTTGTTCATGTCTCCGACTGCTGAAATTAATAGACAAATCTATAAACAAAGAGTACATAGGGAGCAATCCTATTTGATGAAATAAGTGGTTCTTGTAGACTAAGGGAAAAAATGATGGACTAACTAAAATGTCTCTTGCCGATTGCCGTTACTTACCCTATTACCTACCTCCTTCGTCCATTGTAACCACCCGTTTCCACCAAATAGGATCCCTACAAAGCCCTTTCGTCGTTATTGTCTACAGCTTTGTCTATCGATTTCAACGATGAGCCCGCAGCAGCCTGATCGTTGAAATTTATGTGGGCACGACAAAAATCGAAGTATTACATAGCGTAAATAGGGCTTTATGTCCCGTCTCATATTGCCGACGGAGCCTAATAAAGTTTCAACAATCGATCTGATGGTGGCATCTGTTCTTTACGCCACAGTTTATGGCGCTATGCAACAACCGCTGTTGTATTCAGCCATAGGTCATGGGTGAAAAGTGTAATCGATGTGACGAAAAAAGAATCCGCAGGTTATAAGTGCGAAGTGTAATCGATATAAGAAAAAATACACCCAGCACGATAATCGGGACCAATACGGTGAAAGTGAGATTAGTTTAGAATATGGATAGTATTCGATACATCAAAACAGGTGTTCTATCGATGCGATATATTGATATCGATTGGTGCAAAACAATTTTGATGGGGACGAAACTTGTGTCCAAAGGGGAAAACGCTCTTGAATCCCAACATGTTTCGGAAATAATGTTCGGCTCAGATTTGCGGTACCTGAAAGGAAAAGTGCAAATCAGCATGCGGCAAAAAGTTTTTTCACGGTGTGCTGGAGATTTCTTTGGTTTTCACCATGAACATCGGAGGACCTGAAAGGAAAAGTGCTAATCATGCATGCGGCAAAAAGTTTTTTCACGGTGCAGTACCAGGTATTTCCCTGTCCATAGCAATTGCAATGTTAGAAACGATAGATGTGAAACCGTGGGAGCGCATGTATAATGAACTCATTGCAGCTCGGGCGATAGTTGAGGACATATTAATTGAGGATCTGGTCACTTTATTCCCTGCCTACGACGGATTAATAGACCAAACACACTCCTCATTTGCAGAGTGCATAGGGTCTCACTATGTGTTCGGATTAAGTCTGTATATGACTATTATTGGAAAGAATTTATCGACAGCCAACTTCAAGCATTGGATGCGTCGTAGAAGATCTTCCTTTGCAAATCCTTTGGGCCTGCCATCAGACGACCCCAAGTTGAATCAATTTGAACCCACCATATAAGTATGCCAATACTTCAATAGAGAAGTAAGAGGCATGTGGTAACTTCGCAGAGAAATATTCTGCGAAGTCTGGACGCAAGCGAAGGGTAGCTCTCTCCTAGCACGAGGGCTCCGAGTGACCGTTGTTCTTTTCAGTGTTCTTTACAACACTGTTATGAAGAATTATTGTCGTTCACAAAGACCCGATTTGGTCCTTTACAATCAACTCCACGTGTATGAAATCGTCGTTGAATCCTACCCCTTTAAATTGTTTTTGGATATAGAATTTGTTAATCCTCACCAATCCTTGTCACGTACCCTATTATTTTAGATGTCCTGAATGATATAGTCAATTTTATTAATTTTAAGATATAGTAAGTACGAAAAAAAAGATCGATATTTCTTATTCTGAAGTATATTGTGCGACGACTCCCAAAAAAGTGTCGTAACATGTGACTTTGAGTGAAATTCTGTATTTTAATCAAATGACTACGCTTAGGAATTTTCTTTTAGCTTTTAAGGAGCATTGTATCAATTTTTGTCCCACCGCATGTGTTGGTGGGTCTTTCGTCATCGATTTAAGTGTATATAGGCGGAATGCCAATTTCCGTTTACCTTTTGCATCGAAAAATGGGAAAAATAATTATTTGCTTCCCGTCCCAACGCGGCCCATGAAAATGCATAATTACATATACGGTTCGCGGAGTTCTCAAATTTTCAGTTCCCCTGGAACTGGATCGTAGTGCTCAATCCCGTTTTTCTCATGTGGGCTGAGCTCAACCGAGACATGCCCTATCTCACGGCAGCATTTGAATCAAATGACNAGTTTATGGCGCTATGCAACAACCGCTGTTGTATTCAGCCATAGGTTATGGGTGAAAAGTGTAATCGATGTGACGGAAAAAGAATCTGCAGGTTATGAGTGCGAAGTGTAATCGATATAAGAAAAAGTACACCCAGCACGATAATCGGGACCAATGCGGTGAAAGTGAGATTAGTTTAGAATATGGATAGTATTCGATACATCAAAACAGGTGTTCTATCGATGCGATATATTGATATCGATTGGTGCAAAACAATTTTGATGGGGACGAAACTTGTGTCCAAAGGGGAAAACGCTCTTGAATCCCGACATGTTTCGGAAATAACGTTCGGCTAAGATTTGCGGTACCTGAAAGGAAAAGTGCAAATCAGCATGCGGCAAAAAGTTTTTACACGGTGTGCTGGAGATTTCTTTGGTTTTCACCATGAAAATCGGAGGACCTGAAAGGAAAAGGAATAATCATGCATGCGGCAAAAAGTTTTTCCACGGTGCAGTACCAGGTATTTCCCTGTCCATAGCAATTGCAATGTTTAGAAACGATAGATGTGAAACCGTGGGAGCGCAAGTATAATGAACTCATTGCAGCTCAAGCGATATTCGAGGACATATTAATTGAGGATCTGGTGACTTTATTCCCTGCCTACGACGGATTAATAGACCGAACACACTCCTCATTTGCAGAGTGCATAGGGTCTCAGGGTCTCACTATGTGTTCGGATTAAGTCTGTATATGACTATTATTGGACAGAATTTATCGACAGCCAACTTCAAGCATTGGATGCGTCGTAGAAGATCTTCCTTTGCAAATCCTTTGGGCCTGCCATCAGACGACCCCAAGTTGAATCAATTCGAACCCACCATACAAGTATGCCAATTCTTCAATAGAGAGGTGAGAGGCATGTGGTAACTTCGCAGAGAAATATTCTGCGAAGTCTGGACGCAAGCGAAGGGTAGCTCTCTCCTAGGACGAGGGCTCCAAGTGACCGTTGTTCTTTTCAGTGTTCTTTACAACACTGTTATGAAGAATTATTGTCGTTCACAAAGACCCGATTTGGTCCTTTACAATCAACTCCACATGTACGAAATCGTCGTTGAATCCTACCCCTTTAAATTGTTTTTGGATATAGAATTTGTTAATCCTCACCAATCCTTGTCACCATACCCTATTATTTTAGATGTCCTGAATGATTTAGTCAATTTTATTAATTTTAAGATAGTAAGTACAAAAAAAAAAGATCGATAATTCTTATTTTGAAATATATTGTGCGACGACTCCCAAAAAAGTGTCGTACCATGTGATTTTGAGTGAAATTCTGTACTTTAATCAAATGAATACGCTTCGAAATTTTCTTTTAGCTTTTAAGGAGCATTGTATCAATTTTTGTCCCACCGCATGTGTTGGTGGGTCTTTCATCATCGATTTAAGTGTATATGTATAGGCGGAATGCCAATTTCCGTTTACCTTTCGCATCGAAATATGGGAAAAATAATTATTTGCTTCCCGTCCCAACGCGGCCCAAGAATATGCATAATTACATATACGGTTCGCGGAGTTCTCAAATTTTCAGTTCCCCTGGAACTGGATCGTAGTGCTCAATCCCGTTTTTCTCATGTGGGCTGAGCTCAACCGAGACATGCCCTATCTCACGGCAGCATTTGCCAAGTATTATTCCCTACAGGAGATGGGTCCTTGGGCTAAATTAATCCTCCCACAGGACCAGTTAGAAGAATTTGCGGCGCGGAAGGTAAATAATTTAAACCAAGTGGCCAAAGCACTTGCTGCCGAGTACGGCCCTCAGAGCATCACACAGATTGTCAGTGGCGCTCACACTGATTATGTCCAAGACCTGTGCAGCAAAGCGTTAGTGTTGGTTCGTGCTGCTGGATCTGCAAGGACTGTGGACTCTGCGACTTTAATCAGATGGCAATATGGCTCGAATGAGAATAAAGGGTTGATGAAAGAACTGTCTTCCAGTATGAGGGGTAGTTCATCACACCATAGTGAAATTGACGACGACCTAACTCGAATTGTGGATCAAAATTGAAGCATAGGTGATGGTTACCGAGAAATAGATTGAAAAATCATATATGTGTGTATGATAGTTATTAATAAAAAACAAAAAAAAAATACCTATTAAAAAAAACATTAAAAAATTCTCAGCTCCCATGTGCTGGAGAGTTCTTTGGTTTTCACCATGAACATCGGAGGCTGTGAACCTTGCGTTGGTATATGAGAGCATTGAAGATAGTCTAAAATACATTTTCTTTTCAGAGACAGTCGATACCTTGAAATGTGTGATACATTGTTATATGACTTTCACTCTTGCTATTCTGAAGCACTACAGTTATAAATATGCCCATAATCAGGTGCATCTTTACAACCGTAGTGAATAAGAATGCCAAGTTTAAAGGTCATAAATCATGGTATGGCACGTGTAATTGCCGGGATTTCAAATGTTTGATTTGTTTCCTTCTTTTTTTATAATTGCTTTTCCTTTTGGCAGTTGATATTGAAGTCGTAAGGCATCGCAACATCCTCCAACTTGTTTCCATGCCCTCTCCTCGATCCTTGTTTCCACGATTTGCGCCCCCCCCCCCCCCCC
>NW_017548920.1:759508-798816 GCF_001854935.1 Bemisia tabaci | reverse complement strand
TAGCGCCGCCTCGCGCTCTGCGACGCCCAATCGCCATTGCCCCCTATCCTCCCAGAGATCATCAGGCAATTGGCACCTTCTGATCTCCTCCTCCACCCCTTGTCGCCAACCTTTCACAGGACGTCCACGCCGTCGCCTTCCGGGAGGAACCCAATCGAAGACCTGCTTGGGCAACCGATCATCTGCCATCCTTCGCACATGTCCATACCAGACCAACTGCTTGGACCTGATATCGTGCACGATGTCCTTTTCCACACCCATTATCTCGCGTACCCTTTCATTGCGGATACGCTCTCTTCTCGATATCCCAGCAGACCTTCGCCAAAAGTCCATCTCGGTTGCCCTAAGCATGTCTTCAGTTCTTTTCTTAAGTTGCCAGACCTCACTCCCGTAAGTTACGATACTCTTCACGATGACGTTGTAAATTTTCCTTTTGGTCTCCTTGGAGATACTCTGGTCCCAGAGAACCCCATTTAGCATCGCGATAGCTTTCCTGCCTTGCACATTCCGATCTTTAATGGCCCGATCCAAATTTCCGTCCTTAGTTAACCGAACTCCGAGATATTTATACTCTTCACAGTCCAGGATCTTCCGGCCATCCTCCAGTTCAATGCTTTGCTGATCACCACCGATAACCAACTTCTCCGTCTTAACCACATTTACTTCCATTCCCCACTTTCGGTATACTTCCACTAGCTTCCGCGTCATGTAATTCGCATCTTCTTCGTCCTGAGCTATTACCACCTGATCATCAGCAAAGCACAGAGTATAAAGGGTGCCATCTTCACGTAGCGGGACGCCCATTCCCGAAAAGCATCTTTTCCATTCCTTTAAAACTTCTTCCAGGTACACTTTAAATAAGGTTGGCGACAAACAACACCCTTGTTTCAGTCCTTTAGTAATTAAAAACCCCAACGATAACTCCCCATGCGATTTAACCCTAGAGAAAGCCCCACCATAAAATTCCTTAATAGCACTAATTAGTCCCCCACTAAAACCCCTTTTGTTCAAGGCTTCCCAAAGTTTCATCAATGGCACACTATCGTAAGCTTTCTGGAGATCCACAAACACTAGATGTAATTCCTGGCCAACTCCCTTCTTTTTCTCTATGACGTGGATGATGGTAAATAAGTGATCAATCGTTGACCGACCGGCTCTGAAACCTGCTTGCTCTTCCGCTTCATGTTCTTTCCATTGATTCACACCCCATACGCAAGGCGCCTGTTGCCACCTTTAATTCGCCTGGATGCATAAATCTCCCAACCTGATTTGTAAATACAAACATGAGATTACTTCATTATGCTACACCCATCTCCAAGATTTGCTGGGTTTAAAGTTACGTACATGAAATAGCAGCGTTCATGATAGGCGAACTTTGTTTCTTGGTTCAATTATTCATTTATTATGAACGATCTTATTCTCAGAATTGTCGCAAAATAATTATAAATATCTGTAAGCTGATGCTCGTTTGAGTCTTTACTGAGAATTAGGTTTATGTCTTTGTTAAGGTAGCTGTGTAAATAATATTTTCGAGTGTTATGGTAAATGGGGCAAACAAAGAATAGGTGGTGCGCATCTTCAGGCTGTTGAGTATTACAGATTATGCCAATTTCGTTAGGGTTAATTCTATGGTTCATCTGATTGATAGTGAGGTTAAAGGAGTTAGCATTTCTCGCTCGTAGGTGGCTGAATAGTCTTTTTTTCGCAAAACTCACTATACGATATAAATAATTATGGTCGGCATCAATATTCTCAGGGTTAATTAGGTTGTAATGTGGGACAAACTTTGTTTCATTTAACTTTACTTTGTCTTTTTCCATGGTAAGTTCTGATATTTTCCTCTGAACTTCATTTACCATTTTCCTGATCGCAGCTGGTTCCGTGGTTTCTCTAAGAAATAGATATTCTTGGTCAATTTTATGTAACATGGCTTTAAATTGAGAGAACCAGTTGTATTTATGTCATAAGACAAGAAACTGGTAAGGACAAAATAGAAGCAAATGTAGTGAAATCTGCCCTGAACTGATTTCACAGGGTAAAAAATATGCGTGAGTCAAGGATCCCCAAAATATGTTTATCCCGACTCGAGGAACTGGATGGATGTAGGTACAAAAAGATCAGGTAGTTAATTCTGGAGTTACTGGAACGGACGACTAATTAGAAACAGAGTTGAGTCGTTACAAGAAGGAAGTCCCATTAATGCCCCGAACAACTGACGTGCTGGCGTGGTGGAAATCGAGGGAGGGTTTCCAATGGCCACTACTGAGCAAGCTAACCGCAGAGCTAAACCTTCGAGCATGGCGCAATGCGTGAAGTATCCCTTAGGTTTGTAGGCGCCAGTGCGCGTTTCGAGCTGGCAGCACGCCGCGGCTCTCCCGGCGGGCGGGTGGTGAACGATTTCATGCGGGGAGAGCTCCTAGGCGGAGAAAATCGTGTATCGCGTAATTTTTTTTGTTTTTAATTTTTTTTTTTTTAATTTTCAACTTTTAAAATTGCACACTGGTCGAGTGCAGTAATTAGTTAACTCTCAACGCTAGACGTAGTGTAATAATGAAAGGCGAGTCGTGAGCCATGCGAGCTGCGGACGGCGCAGAGCGGCTCATGAAATACTCCCTTGTGCTCTGTCGTGCGAAAATGACGCGACGGGTGGGACGTTTTCAATGCGGACGGTTACTTTTTTCAAAGAAGAGACTAAAGTGAGCACATACGGTGAACGTAAAGTAGTTTCATAGACCTCCAAAGTCTGTTACTGGGGCCGTCACAAGAGCCAATTTCCACGAAACACTAGTCGACGTAACGGGACTTCGGCTGAACGCGAATCCCATCGTATGGGCTGAAGTGCCAATGGCTCTTCAGCGACATAAAACACGAGAACTCGGAGGAACAAAAATCCGAGAAGGTTTCGGTCCGGGCCTATGATGGTGGAGAGAAGTTTGATCTACCAGACAACGTCCCTTTACCCGCCGATCACAACCTTTGAGCCCTCCGCGGGGAGGACACATTCCATGGCATGGAAACGATCGGGGCTGGGACTCCCGCACAAAGGTACGGACGCATCATTCCTAGAAATTTACGGATCAAAAATGAAGACTTATGGGTACTTGGTAAGGCGAAAATTCACCCGTATTTCGTCGATGGGCCTATTTAAGACAGTGAAAGAGTGCACGCATTTTCTTTTTTTTTAATATGTTCAATTTTTCAAAGATGTGGTAGATGCTGGAAAAAACTAAGGTATATTTCAGTCTCAGCGGCAAAAATTGGATGGGAGTATATCAATTTAACACCTTAAAAAAAAGCTTTCCCCTCCTTTCCGACGCAAAACAACTAGATGGGCTTTTCAAGACGGTAAAAAGGTTTTTAAGAAGAGACAAAAATAAAACTGGGCATCGCGGCAGTGTGCTCCACCGATCCGTTGGTACGATGGAAAATACCACAGCCTTAAACCTCGCCAATCAATGAATACTTTTTTGCTTATCGAATACATAAGTGAATGATTTATTTCAATCTGTTACAAGTACAGTTGGAACTGCCCGGAACATTATCATGGTTAAGAGAAATGTTTCACAATAAGATTTGTCTAATATGATTATCAGTACTGTTCCGGATAGAGTTTTCCATGCAGTACAACTCTTCAAAGTTTTAGCCAGTTTTTCATTGGTAGTATTAGAGTAACATCAGTATAATCTAAAAAGCGGAGAATGCGTGCGAAAAAACCATCCTTTATCGGATAAAATCTTCTTTTATCCGTCAGGGAAAAAGTACCGATACAGGGTTGCCACCAAATCTAGAAAATTAAATTCCCTGATTTCCCTGAGAAATTCTGGTGAAATTCCTTAACAGTTGAGGATATGGCAGATGGTCAAAAAGATTTAATTCCAGACCGCTATGCAAGGAGGAGTAGGAGTACCCATTGCCATGAAACTTCTTTGCAGCAGGTCTCAGGGAGGTTTCGACTGATTCTGAAGTTCGTGTAGATAGCGGCAGTGGAGACGCTCAAAATCGTAAATCACACTTTTATCGTCATCTTTTCAGCGCGGTTAATTTGAATCCGGTAAGACAGCTGCGGGCCACTACCACAGGCCGAACTGTTCGGGCGTGAAAGCTGAAAAAGTTTGGTCCGCCGATGTGTCCCTACTCCCCTCCTGCCTGAGGGCATCAGTTAAGGGGTGAAATTAAAAACTCGTCTCCGGAACATAGAATTTTTCCGCGTTACTCATCTCAATATTGCCATGCCTGCGACCAAATTAATATATTTCCGTACAAAATCCTTTCTCAGTGATTTTATGACCACACATACATTAGATCCATATTTTTTTTAGAAAAAAATTTGATTCAAGGTAGTGCAGCATTTAAGGAATTCAGGTTTTTTTTATTATTATTATTAATTTTTGTCCAACAGCAACAACCTGATGACATTAATTTGCGGACATTTTTTACGAGAGGGAATTGAGGCACTCCTTGACGAAATCTAACGAACACAGATAAGCTCCTTACATCATTCCTAAAATCATATTAAGAAATTGAGATGCAAATATCAAATCTTATGAATTGGGGGGGGGGGGGAGATGTTACGACTTGTGCGAATATTTCCTATTTAGAGCGTTCATCTTCGGCAACTCACGAATACTGAAGAACCATTATATCCGATTTTGCGAGAAACGTGAGTTAGAGGGATTATTTACTCCGTGATGTAGTTTCATAGACGCTCTATTTTAGGCAGTCTGTACACTGAAAAGAAACCCAAGTGGCTTGATTCCAGCAGACATTTTCTAAAAGTACTCGTCATTAAGATTTCCCCTTGAATCTAGAATAAAATCGTTGGCAGAATCAAACAGGATTTTACAAAATAAAGGTGACTTCCCTCAGGATAAAAGCAGCTTCTCCTCTTTAACGTAGTGCTTATTTTTCTCAATTCAAGAGGAGTAATTCAAGAGGAGATCTTGGCGGCAAATTCAAGAATATTACCTTTTGAAGTAAGTGATCACTTTATCCTGGTATCGATGACAGGAGTGTCCCGAGGAACTTATGAAACACTTCCTAGGAAATGAATCTCTGTAAACTAGGAAAATATTCAATTTACCCCAGTTTGACTACTTAACTGATTCTGTACAACGAAGCCCTGCGAGCCGATTACTGAAATTGATAGACAAAGCTATAGACAAAGAAGACAAAAGGTATGAAGGGATCCTATTCGTGGAAGCGGGTGGCTGAAATGGATACAGGAAGTAGGTAATAGAGACGGCAACCCACGAGAGACTCTATAGTTCGACCATACTTTTCTCCCTTAGTCAATACGAACCATCCACTTCAACCAATAGGATCGCTCCATTCTCGCTACGTCTACTCACTGGAAAAAAAAATACATTGGCCCTAGTGTCCAGACTCTTGAAAACATTTACAAGAAAAAATACTCTTGATTCAATCGGATTTTTGCTTGAATCAAAACAAAATCCGCTTACATTAAGAGGCTTGGTTCTTGAGTTAAGCTAGATTCTGATTGAATCAAGAGTACTTCTTCTTGTCGATATTTTTAAGAGTCTGGACTCTAGATCCAATGTGTTTTTTTTCCAGTGTAGGTAATAATGGAAAAAGGTATGAACTCGGCGAACATGTTCCCGCCAACTTTTATTTTCATGCACTAACTAGACAAATCATCGAGGCAACTTCATCAGAATAAGCTCTGAACATTATTAAAGAGCATTTTTTACTAACTGATTGCAGTAGATGCACGAGTCATTTAGACAGGAAAAGTTGGTGAAATAGCCAACGTGCATTGAATATCAGCATAGAGCTGAAAATCTCATTATAGAGCGAAAAAGCTCATATGAACACAATTTTCCCTCAAACAGATGTGCTGTTTGGTGCAACACAAGTTACGACCATTGTATTTAAGAGTCTTGACTGTAGATCCAATGTGTTTTTTTTTTTCCAGTGCGACCCGACACATAAACATAATATCATGAGTTTCGTTACTTTCAAGTTCCCTCTTGCGCGTCCATGCTCCTAGGCTCGGCCGGTGGGGGATCGAGAATGAGACTTGGCAACATGGGTCCGGGATCTCGGGCGTTTTTTCCGAGGTTTCTTTCGATGATTTACTCGCGGGATCCCTGGGGGCCGAGGAGGCGCGGGGACCGCAGAACACAACTTAATTCCGAACGGAAGCGTAGCTGGTGTTATCTGACTGTTCACACTTAAGTGTTTTAATTACTTCTTCCCGGTGCGGGGCGGCGCCTCCTCCTCGCCGTGGCTGCCCTCTGCGTCTTAATATGACTTTTCTTTTCGGTATCTTCCTTTTCCCTCCCTGAGACGCGGTGTAAATCAACTTTTCCATTTCACGTCGCGTTGTCCCCGAATTTCCCCAAGATTCGGTACGAGTCATGGTGGCATGAAACGTAAGAGAGAAATGAAAGATTGGAAATTTCAGTGAAGTATTTCCATAGATTACATAGAGTCGTAATGTAAATGGGAGAGCTGGCGCCATGTTCTGCTTGACGAATTCCGAGCCCGGTGTGCGCCGAGGTTCGGGTCGCTTTATCGATACATTTTCGATCCAAAATGGCGGTATGTTACGTGGTAATTCCTATCTCCTTTGTGGTTGTTGTTGTTGTCATCGGATGGCCGGGTACCCGTGTATCGCAAACAATCGATTATGTATCGAAAAAGTGACCCGGCGTCACACAGGAGTCTCGGAATTCGGGAAATGGAAAATGCTTAAAAGTGGCGCCAGCTCTCCCAATTACATTACGACTCTATGTACTCTATGAGTATTTCATGAAATTTCACGAGGCTGTGAAATATTTCATATTTTTCAGGGGCCAGAGTATGCAACCCGCACTCAAACACCCAGAAATAGAAGAAAATCACGATTTTTACATCTTGCGAAACATAAAAAGGAACTTGTACATTCCAATATCTTTCAGAAATTTCTGAAATTTCATGAAATATTTCACGAGAAATTTCAAGATTTTATTTTTCATGAAATTTTGCCACCCTGGGTTCGAGCCCCTGGTCGGCGGTCTTACGCTACAGTCGAATTCCCTCGGTGTTGGAGGGTGCCAGGCATTGATCACGACCGAGAGGCTAACGCAAATGTAACTGAAGAGAAGATGTATCCTTCAAGCACTCGGCTATCTATGTGTATACTATAAGCTCCAAGACCTCCTAATTTTGCGAAACTGGTGACGCTTAGTTCCAGCGTTCTACCGGGCCGATTTTCATGATTTTTGCGGCTATCGACGGGCAATTGTCTCTAGATAAGCCAACTCTTTTCAGATTTTGAAAATATGGCCCAGGTTTTTTTATATTACGTGGTAAAGTTCCGAATTCTCCCATATAAACAATGTAAATTTATGTGTTTTGTCATAGTTCGTTTGAGCATTCTACTGGGCCGATTTCCATGATTTTTGCGTAAATCGACAGGTAATAGGCTCTAGATGAGCCCGCTCTAATCAGATTTTGGAAAAAGGACCCAGGTTTTTTTAAAATCACGTTATTAAAGTGAGTGAATTTACAGAGTGCTCCGGAACTGCTACCGCTATGCGCGGGAGGATGCGCAGTGGTCGAGGAGCTTGCGCAGTAGGTGTGTAGCCTGCGCATCAGCTCTACACTTATCTACACAAGATTTCCGACTATTTTCCTCAAGACGAGCGGTGGCCGAGTCGTCTACGACGTCGGAAGTGTCCACACTGATCAAGGTGTGGGTTCGATCCCCGCCTCCAGAGATACTTAATAATTATCCGATTTAAACAGATCGTTGTTTTACTGTAATATTTCATCAAGCAGTCATTCCAAAACGCTTCCTTTTGACTTCAAAAATTTTTTTTTTCTTTATTCATCAAAACCAAAAATTATTTCATTCTATTAAGTATACCTCATATCGAATTTTTTTAGGGGAAAAATAAAACTAATACTAATAGGAGGGTAAAAATAGGGCCGCGAAGCGGCCCATTGATGGCGCGGAGCGCCTTCGGGGGGTTGGGCCGCGTAGCGGCCAGGGGGCGTAGCCCCCTAGTTTTATACAATATCTAGAAAAATAAAGCTTTAACGAAGTTTCTGGTAGGTTTTTCACGCGTTATTGCCATCGGTTAACATGTAAATGGTACTTTTAAGTTAGTTAGGCTAAACAGACCAAAATTTATTCTTACTCTCTCCAGCGGGCCGATTATTGGAATTGATAGACGAAGCTATAGACAAAGATGACAAAAGGGATATGGAGGGATTCAATCGGTGGAAGAGAGTGGTTGCAATGGATAAAGGCAGTAGGTAATAGACTAACAAACGGCAACCCACGAGAAACCCGACACTTAGTCCATCATTTTCTCCCTTAGTCTATAAGAACCACACATTTCAACCGATAGGATCACTCCACACCCCCTATGTCTTCTTTGTCTATGGCTTTGTCTATCAATTTCAATAATCAGCCCGCAGATGGACATAATGCGCATTCATGCATGGGTTCCGTCATGTATTAAGAGTTCTTTATCTGTACTCTGTCTATTATCTTAATTGCGTTATTTCTCAATTTTAGTGAATAGCTGTCATTTTCCTTGCATATTTTGCTAGGTAAAACACTGTTACCTTTAAAAAAAGAAAAAAATGGAAATTTTGGGGATAAGGTCACATAGACGTCAGAGGAAGGACGTTAAGCAGACAGCAAAAGTTCCGTAGGGTCGTACGAGCCTTAGGAACAATATCAAAAAGATCCATGCTATGTCGTGTAAAAAAGGGTTCGTTTGTTTAAGGGGTGGGTACAGTTTGGTTTGTTTCAAGGCTGTACCATCACAACGGACACTTTGCTGAACGTGAAGTGCAGTTTGTACTGCGTGCGTGTGGCGACTCGAGGGGGTCACATGATGTCCAGTAAGGGATGTTGAAATGAGTAATTCAACAATTAAAATTAAACATAACAACAACGCAGTAACATAAGGAATACGGTGCTATGCACTTTCATGTTTGCACTTTTCCATCCGTTTTGCAATGCACCCAGTTAGTAGCTTGTAGTGAGTCTCTCATTCCGTACGATGTTTACCAAATGGACTGCATTTTGCAATTTGGAGCTATAAATTCTGGCTCAACCGAAAAAACACGTATGTGCATAGAGAAACTAATGACACATACGTTGTTTTTAAACCGGGCTAGAATTCATAGTTCCAAATTGCAAAATGTAGTCCAAATGAAACTTTGTCTAACCGATCCAATGAAGAAGGTTCTCTTAAGAAACCCGAAAAAACCAACTACATAGCAAAAAATGGAGTAGATAAGTAGGAAATTCTACTCATGTGAGTCGGCGAATTCTGAATAGCCCACTCATCATTTTTAGTAGGGGAGGGCTATAAGATTAGTTCTTGCAGGTCGAGGGGAGAGAGCTGTATCACTTCGCTCTGGTTGTACAGTGTACATTGTTCACATTACGTAGATGTGATTCAAGACCAGGGTGCGAAATACAAAATTGCCCCCAAAAATACCATCGTTGCTTCGAGATACACCTCAAAAAATAAAAAATTATAACGAAACATCCCCTGAGACGTGATCCAAAATTGTCTTTCAGCGTGGGATCAACGCATGGCTGCATTTAATGTTCCGGTCCGCCGATTTTATAAATTGACCACTCCGGGTCAATGCAATGCGGCGCGGGAGATGTTGACGCGTTGCCTTTGGCTGATTCAACAAGTTGGCAACATTATTTTCCCTCCATTTGTACCCGCAAGCCTGTGCCGCACTATCAAAATACTGCATCAAAATGTCAAGATAGAGTGGTGTGATTGGTCCAAGTCATCGAATAAGGCAATCACACCACCTGACCATGATATTTTGATGACTAGTTTTGGTAGTGTGACTCAGGGCGTGGAATGTATCGATTCTCTATGTTTTGATGTTAACGCACGGGGGATGTGCTGGGTCAAATAAATAATTTACTTTTTGTATGCTTCTTGCAAGAGGAAATAGAACAGGAGGAGTTTGTGCAATTTGCGTACACATATGCACGACTTATTGGGACGACGTCCCTCGAGTGCAGTATTACAGGCGCGGAGGAGGAAAGGAGCATTCTCAAATCTTATAACGCGCCAACTTATGGACAATGACGCCCTGTTCAAGGAATATTTTAGACTGACTCGGCAAAGAGTTCCGAGAAGAATTCCGATTTTTCCAAAAGTTCTAGGAAATAATTCCGAAATACGCCCATATTCAGGTCCGGGAATCGTCAAATTGGATGAGCAAATTATCAAATTCGACCGAATGATTGGTCAAACTGGGGAAAAACCCCGAGTTTCCGGGAAAATTCCCAACATGGCTGGAGATCCCGGGAATGTCAAAAGTTCCGGAAAATTCTGAAGTTGAAGTTTGGAACTAGCTTGATCGTCACACTTAGTGAAAGAATCATCAGATTTGATCGAGTAATGGGTCAAACCAACGAAAAGTTCCGGGATGATTCAAAAAATAACTGGGTATCCCTAGGAAAATTCAGGAAGATTGCGAAAGTTCCGAGATTTTGAACTAGTTCAATCGTCAAACTTGATTAAAAAATCATCAAATAACCGAGGAGTACACTGAGAAAAAACTATGGCTTATAAACCTATTAGAGGTAAATATGGAACACCACTAATAATAGTACCTCTACATATAATAATAGCACATATACCTTAGTTATGGTCTCTGTACCTTAATTAGGTACAGAGACCTTAGTATGGTTCACAGACCGAGAATCATTAGTTTATTTACGACTATTATAGGTGTTCCATATTTACCACTAATAGGTTTATAAACCATAGCTTTTTCTCAGTGTAGGTCAAAACGACGGAAAACCCCCAAAACTCTGGGATAATTCCAAAAATGACCGGAAATTCCACGGAGAATTCCCGAAAATTTTGAAAGTTCCGGAATTTGGAACTGGTTCCGGAAAACCGAGATGATCCGTTGCGTTGGCAGGGACGTTGCAACTGCGTCGGATAAAAAATGATATCAATATCTCACGCTGGCCGGAAACGGAGCGGCCCACGTGGAAGCGGGGCGTAATGAGATAAAAAACGAGGCGGCAATGATAAGCGGGGGCGAGGCCGGTGAAATATTGATGCGTGCGTGGAGGCATAGCCGGCCGGCGCGGACCGGGCGCGGGCAGCCCGGTGAGTGATAGGTCATCGGGGAAATATCTGCGAGTAGTATTGGATCATCTCTCGTCAGGTTCCAATCAAGCTCGCGTGATGAAAAAGCCCGACGCCCTTTTTTCGGCCGGCCCATCTACCCGCCGCCCGCCGCCCCGTTAAATGATTAATAACGCTTAATAGAGCTTCCTCTTACTCCCATGGCCTTCTGACCGAACAAGAGCCAGGAATTTTTCTCTTCAGCTTCCTACGAAAACTTGGCTAATACGAACACGAGTTCTCCAGGTGAACTTGAAACAAAAAGAAGGAATGAGCCTGTTGCTGAATTTTGCTAGAGCAAAAATAAGAGTTGTTTCTATCGGTAAATGTCTCAAACATTACGATGAGCGCATTGACGAAGGCCTTGTTTCCACGGGCCGTTTCACGGGATTTGTCCCAGGGAAAAATCCCACTTACGAAGTTGGGAAAAATATTGAGTTAATCAATATTTTTCCCAGTACCAAGTATGGTCCTTTTACCCTTGGGACCCACTAAGAGAAAAAGAAGAAGTGTAAAGGAATTATGCAATATTTTGTTGAATACTCCATTGTTCATGTTTGTTTACTTACAATAATGTGTCTAATTGTCAATTGAGTGCATATTTTATTTTAATCCATGTTAAATGACTTAAACCAAGTTATCTTCCCGCGCAAACTAGTCGCAGGACTGTATGAGCCCCGTCCCGTGGAGACGGTAACTGGGAAAAATCTCAGAAGTTTCATTCCTGCGATTAGAACTTGGGACAAATCCCATGAAAACGTCCCGTGGAGACAAGGCCAAAGGTTAAAATTCAATCCTAACTTCACACTCTGAGTAGGAGATTTGAGTTATTTTGAGCTTCCCACTTCAAGAACGATACGCCACAGGTGAACATTTTGTTGGTGGGGGCATCCCATTCAACCCCTGCAGCCTGATTGTTGAAATTGTTTGTTTGTCGGGACGACATAGATGACATAGGTTAAAAGACGGAGCGTGATTGGTCGGCTATGTCTTATCGCTACTTTGTCGTGCCTTTGTCAGGTGAAATGAACGACATACTTTCGGGAACTTAAGAGGTGCCGTTAGCTTGTCGTGTGTTCAACCCGACATAGGCATGACAAAGCAGCGATAAGACATAGCCAACCAATCACGCTCCGCCTTTTAACCTGTATCATCTATGTCGTCCCGACAAACAAACAATTTCAACAATCAGGCTGCTGTGCACTAGTATTCTACAAAATATTCAACATGGCCGACACCAATCCGTCGAAAATCATAAGCCTGGACGAGATTCTGGCTTTTGGTTACAACCCAGCGTTTTTCCTTTCACGATTTCCTCGCGTTGATAAAGATTCGCTTTGGTTGACCTTGTGCTCCCGATTTCGATTCTTCTGTTGAAAAATGCAACTTTGGCCTGAGTAAGACCAAATGATTTACGAATCGTCTCGAGGCATCTGAAATACGGCTTGAGGTTCCTTTCGGCTGGATGCAATGAGTACTTAAGGTGATTCGATGGACGTCATCTTTTGTGTCAGAACGGCATGCGATATATCGCATCAATTGGTTCCATTTGTTCAGCTACTCGTCATTTTTCTCGAATTTTGAGATCCCAATTCTGTTGTCAGGAGACTGAAGCACTCACCTACCAATTTTAACAAAGGAATTCAACGTAATAAAGGCGTCGTTTTTTTAGGGGGAAAACATAGCATTCGATATTGATATCAAAATTGCACTCGAATGCGATATTTTCTCTCTAATAAAACCACGTCTTTACTACGTTGAATTTCTTTGTTAAAATTGGTAAGTGAGTGCTTTAGTCTCCTGACAACAGAATTGCGATCTCAAAATTGGAGAAAAATGACGAGTAGCTGAAAAAATATAACCAATTGATGCGATGTATCGCATGCCGTTCTGACACAAAATATGGCGTCCTACGAATCGCCTTAAGTCGAATAGAAGTTTCTCTCGACGAAGAGTTTCCTCTCCGGTAAATGAATCTCTAGAGAATGAGTGTGGCAACCTGTTTAAGACTGGAAACAATCCCCGCAACTCCCACCTTCGACGGGAATATTTTTTAATCCCTCGCCGCAGTTTCAGAAGCCAACCCTTCCGAAATGGGTTTTGAATCTCGGGTACCTTATTATATTTTACTTAAAATTAAAACTCCGCGAATCCCGGCGCTGGCTTTTTTCTCCTCCTCCCCGGCGATTAGAGTTTTTTGTCGGCCCCGCCGCCGCCGTGAAAAACGCGGCAAACGGCGAGTGTATGCTTGTCATATTAATGTCCTAATCGCCGAGGAGCTCTAAGACTCCCGGAATCTGAAGCCGCGGTCTCACTCGAAATCCACCTACCCCCCTTCTTATCGCTGAGCTGTGAGCACGCAAGATTCTCCGGGATAAAGAGGAGGATCACCGGGTGACTTCACCTCCGCTGCCGTGCCGTGCCACTGAAAAAAAAATCTCTGTGTATTTACTAAGAAAATGGTAAGATTACCAAGAATTCAGGGTCCTGTTGGATCCCAGTTTTTTATTGGTTAAATTACCATTTATGGAATCGGTAATTTTACCGTGAAATCTCGGTAAAATTATTGAACTGTCTCGGTAATTTTACTGGACCTCGGTAAAAACGCCAACATTTTTTATCGACTGTGGTAGAATTACCGAGATAAAATGGGAAAGTTACCGGGAATTGATTACCAATAAAAGTGGTATTCTTACCTGAAAAAACAGTAAAAATGTCGGTTTATAGGTAAGCTTACCAGTCTGTCTTGGTAAGATTACCAATAATTGGTAAAAAAAAAGTGAGATGGTGAAGGTACCAACGGACCTTGTAAACGTCGAAAATTTTTTTCAGTGTGGAAAAACGCCGTTTTATCACTTAGACGTTGCCGCGTTGCCTCGCAACAAGAGCGCTGATTATGGGGGATTTGTACGAACATTTTCCATTGGCAGTATTAGATACACTAGATACAATTGCTAGGAGGTTCTTTAAAAAAAATCAGACAGAAAAATTCAAAAAACTTAGCCACAAAATACGGATTGATGTTAGATAAAATTTGGCAATTTCCGAAAGCACATGTGCCGTTTTTCAAAAGCACGGCACTTTTCCCCGTCCTTTAAAAATATAATCGTTCGAGGTAAGAACGCGCTTAATGCAGTAAGTAACTTAAATCTCATGATCTCTGCCGCTTGTTCCAACATCACATCGACCTTCCCGGTACGGCAAACTTTTTAACGGAAAATAATATACGCACAAAAATATGTTGAGACATTATTAAATTGTTACGAAAAATTACAGAAGTGGTACTGTACATAAATGCTGCTTGTGATTGTTATTCTCATGAAATTCATGGCTCTTGTCTTAATGTACATAGTTTCACACATTAAAGGTGAACTTGTCTGTCTATGATAGAAAACTACAAAAACCCAACTACAAAAAAGTGTTTTGTTTCAACCATTATTTGAGTAGCAACTTGGCATCTGGACCGATCCAAGTTTTCTAATTATGAACCATACATGATTCCGTGTCGTGTCTCATTATGGCAATATAAAATATATAAATACATATCTATTTTATCCGTAGAGCTGCAGAATATTGTGTAAATAGGTACTTTCTACAATTTTCTGAAACACATTTTCACAAGTAATTTTCAAAGACCTTCCCTTCATTGTCCTCAGCTGAAATATATCCACCATTTTGTTGACTTGAGTAGCCGAAGGTTATTCCCGTTCCAGCCATAATATCACGAACTGCGAGGATGGCTAGCGATGGGAGGTTTGGATCTAAACAATTTACAAAGGCGGCATAAATTGCAGTGTTAGGTTCACAAGAGTGATTTATAAGATGAGACTCATTTCCATACATGGTTGCGTCAATTGTATCGGCGTTTCTAGTCGATGTTCTAGATCTCTAGATCGACTCTAGGAATCAGTTTGACTGTTCCCACGTACCCAGACAAGTGGCGATTGCGATCCTACATACAAGTCATTATCTACACGGTGGCCAGGACACCAAATCAGGTTCCCTGTGTTGCAGTAGAATTCCCGTAGCCTCGTAAGTCCTACAGAAATGATGACAACGGAATGCAATGGAATTCCTAATGACCTGGACGGTTCAATACAATATTATCACCGTCGGTGCTGTAAAAAGTTTACAAACTTGAGTGAATATGTTGATGAAACCACCGTATCAACATCACAGCATACGCCACGCAAAGGTGCCAGTAGCATATTGTTCCCGAAAAACGCTTGTATATACTTGTATGTATTTTTTCATTTTGTATGTATTTTTTTTTTTTGTGTGTTTTCTTTTGAGACTCCATCTTCTTCGGACAGCCCGTCCCTAACAGTTTTCTCCACCAAGGCGTCGGAACTGCTCTCATCCGTCGGTGTCGCGCGGCCGACCCCGAGGGGACGGCCGCCGGGCTTCGTCCGCCGGGAAAGCCCCCGGTCTCACCCGTTCGGAGTTTGAGAATAGGTCGAGACCGTTGCGGCCCCGAGAAGCCTCTAATCATTCGCTCTACCGGGGATGGGATTGCGAGCCGGCGCGGAACTCGTCGTACGGTCCGCGCTGATCGAGCGCCAGCTATCCTGAGGGAAATTTCGGAGGGAACCAGCTACTAGATGGTTCGATTGGTCTTTCGCCCCTATACCCAGCTCGGACGATCGATTTGCACGTCAGAACCGCTGCGGACCTCCGCCAGGGTTTCCCCTGGTTTCGTCCTGGCCGGGCATAGTTCACCATCTTTCGGGTCCTACCGTGCACGCTTCGAGAGCGCCTCGCTCGCCGCCCTGGGTGGCGGGTATCTGCTCGGCGCCCCGGGATTGCTGCAACGGGCCGCAGCTAGGACGGACACCGCCGGGGTACGCGCGGAGTTGCCCCCGTTTCCCCCGGCCCCGTTGTTTCGTCCCTTGCGCTGAGCGCTCACTTTCACAAAACGATCTCCCAAACTCTACCAAAAAGGGTTCTCCAGGCCATACGGACCCCAGGGAGATTGCCGCACAAGAGAGAGGAGACGACGACACCCAATCCGGCTCAATCCGAAACAACATCGGTTTCGCCTTTGTTGGCGCCCCTGCGCCCTGATATTATCGAACTTCGATACCTCTCCACCACCTATCGTCTTTTCTGCTAATTAGCGATTTTGGTTATCGAATTCCCCTATAGATCGTACCAGTGAACGAAGGCGCGTTTTGCATACATCAGGTCGAACTTGTGGTCAAGACGGGCCCAAGCTTCAGCAATGGCGGTGGTGTTGGACAACATGCACACGGCTCTCTGGACCTTGGCAAGATCTCCACCCGGAACAACGGTGGGTGGTTGGTAGTTGATACCAACCTTGAACCCAGTGGGACACCAGTCAACGAATTGGATGGTTCTCTTGGTCTTGATGGTTGCGATAGCAGCATTGACGTCTTTGGGCACAACATCTCCTCGGTACAGCATACAACAGGCCATGTATTTGCCGTGACGGGGGTCACACTTGACCATTTGGTTGGCAGGCTCAAAACAGGCATTGGTGATCTCAGCAATACACAGCTGTTCATGGTAAGCCTTTTCAGCAGAAATAACAGGGGCGTAGGTGACCAAAGGGAAATGGATACGTGGGTATGGGACCAGGTTAGTCTGGAACTCAGTCAAGTCAACATTAAGGGCACCATCGAATCGGAGGGAAGCTGTGATGGAGGAGACGATTTGACCAATGAGCCTGTTGAGGTTGGTGTTTGGAGGCCAGTGGCATATTGTTCCGAAATATTGTTCCGTTGTTGGCATATTGTGACGAAAGTGCACTTATAAGGATGTCCAACACGCCTCCGATTTTCACTTCCTGGCGACACTAAGACTCCAAGAGCCTCCACGGGAAACCCCTTGGTTTTGTTCCAGGTACCGGCGATGTAAGGAATCGGAGGGAAGCTGTGATAGAGGAGACGATTTGACCAATGAGCCTGTTGAGGTTGGTGTATGGAGGCCAGTGGCATATTGTTCCGAAATATTGTTCCGTTGTTGGCATATTGTGACGAAAGTGCACTTATGGAGATGTCCTACACGCCTCCGATTTTCACTTCCTGGCGACACTAAGACTCCAAGAGCCTCCACGGGAAACCCCTTGGTTTTGTTCCAGGCACCGGCGATGTAAGTGGTATCCACGCAAAGGGGCCAGTGGCATATTGTTCCCGAAAAATGCTTCTGTATTCGTGTATGTACTTAAAAAATTCTTGTTTGTATTTTAAAAATTCTTAGATGTATTGAAAAAGTTCTTGTATATAGCGTATTTTTTAATGTTCTTTATTGCATTGTTCAGCTGCACCTTTACGATCAGCCGTGCAGTGCCAATGGCGAGGGCGGACAGGACGAAAGTGCACTTATGGAGATGTCCAACACGCCTACGATTTTCACTTCCTGGCGACACTAAGACTCCAAGAACCTCCACGGGAAACCCCTTGGTTCTGTTCCAGGCACCGGCGATGTAAGTGGCACAACTCAAAACCCTCTCACAATTAAACTCTTTTCTTCTTGACCACTGACGGTAGAAGTACCTAAAGGTACGGCAATTAAGACGCGCATATTGTTCCCATCGAAAAATGCTTGTATATACTTGTATGTATTTTTTCATTTTGTATGTATTTTTTTTTTTTTATGTGTGTTTTTTTTGGACTCCATCTTATTCGGACAGCCCGTCCCTAACAGTTTTCCCCACCACGGCGTCGGACGATGGAGGTGACTTCGACAAAACGATCTTCCAACCTCTACCAAAAAGGGTTCTCCAGGCCATACAGACCCCAGGGAGATTGCCGCACAAGAGGGAAGAGACGACGACACCCACTCCGGCTCAATCCGAAACAACATCGGTTTCGCCTTCCTATTCCCCCACCGAATCTGCTGACGACGACGGTGTAAACCGCCGGGTTTCGAATAACGTTTATCCTTGACGAAGCACATACTATCCCTAGTTGGGGATTAGAGTTTCGTGAGGGACTGATCAGGGTTGCCCACACTATCCGGTCTATCCCTGGTGCGCAGCTCGTCCTCGCCTCCGCCTCCATTTCCCACGGCGACGTGGGTTTTATAGAACGGTGTTATGGTATCCAAATGGACACAACAATTTCTGAACTGTACATTCGCGGCAATGTCACCTATACAATAGTAGAGGTCTCCACGCTTCCGGGTGGAAAGAAGAGCGTTCCCAAATTTCTATCTTCCTTCCCGGACGTTATTAACTTCATAAACGAGAGATTCCCCAATGGCAGCGTGATCCTCTTCAGCGAGAACAAGAAGAGAGTCAACGAATTGGCGGCAGGTCTCAATGGAGCGGGTATGCCGGCCGTCCGCTTCCATAGCGACTTGTCGCCAAATTTGAGGGCGGCGTGCCTCGACTCTTGGTCCGCTGGAGAGGTTCGCGTTATGGTTGCAACATCAGCCATCTCTCTTGGAGTTGATAACGCTCATTGCATCGGAACAGTGCATTTCGGCCACCCGTCAACAGTCTACAATTTCATCCAGGAAAGTGGTCGTGTAGGTAGAAGGGGTCAACCCTCCCACTGTGTTGTCCTCACCGACAAATCGGCCACCTACAATCTAATGTGCTCGCGCATCGAGAGGCGACAAAAGGTATCCTGTTCATTTGTAGCTTGTCGTCGATAAAATTGTCGGGTGTTCGTATATGAAAATTGTCGATGACTGTCTGCAAAACATCTACCGATGATTCAGAAGGGGATATTGTCATTTCCGACTACGGGATCTCTTCCCTTGCCTTACCTTACCGTACCTTACCTTACCTTATCTTACCTTTCCTGTACATATATGCTGCTTGTGATTGCTCCGTAGGTATTCTGAAGTTTTATTTGTTTTACTGCTCCGTAGATATTCTGAAGTTTTATTTGTTTTCAGATATCATGAGCAACGTGAAAATATGAGCTTTCCCTGTGTTGCAGTAGAATTCCCTTGGCCTTGCAAGTTCTTCAGAAATGATTACAACGGAACGCAATGGAATTCCGAACGACCGTCAGCTGGCGGTCGGTCCTCCGATACGTGAGTCGTAATAGTAAATGTACGTTTTATTCTGTTGCAGATCACGAACGTGGCGAGATCGATCCGGAGGTCGGAGGCCAACCGGCGGCTAAGGGTGGCGGTCTCGCCCGCCTGCCTGAACGGGGTCAGCGGAGAGCATTTCTTAGGCCAGACGAAGAGGCTGATGAGGGCCATGCTGACGTCCGGGGACCGGTGTATCCTCCATCTAAGCGTAGAAGGGTAAGTTCTTATGGGAATCCTTTAATTCCTCCTAGGTATATTCTCCCGGGTGAGTGACGAGGACGTTACACAAGACTGAACGGAGGGGCGGTGGTACATTACTGTTGGCGGGAGAGTGATTGTCGGGGAAGAGAAAATCGGGGCCCCGGCCCCGGTGGAGAAGTTCGGGTGGCGGGGAGGATAGATTCGGATCGGATGGGAATTGAAGGATTGGAGGCATGGCTTCTCTTCTTTGACATGATCTTCGTATGGCGTTAATGTTAATGGACGATGGCGACTCGAGGATCATTTATACGAACGAACCTGACGTAACTCGGGGAAGCATGTATCCTTGTGGAATGAGATGTTTCCTTTACCGAAGTAGATGGAACCTCGAAGAGGGTGTCCTTTCGATGATGGTGTCATGTTCGTCGACACGTAAGAAGGTTTGTAAGTTATGAAGTTGTTAAGGAAGTACACTGAGAAAAAACTATGGCTTATAAACCTATTAGAGGTAAATATGGAACACCACTAATAGTAGTACCTCTACATATAATAATAGCACATATACCTTAGTTATGGTCTCTGTACCTTAATTAGGTACAGAGACCTTAGTATGGTTCACAGACCGAGAATCATTAGTTTATTTACGACTATTATAGGTGTTCCATATTTACCACTAATAGGTTTATAAACCATAGCTTTTTCTCAGTGTAAGCAGCAGGAAGTGACGGATCGCTGGCGGTCAAATTAAACATTTTCGCACCGTGTTCTGTTTCAGACGAGCGAGAGACGTGATCCCCGTAACGACAACTCCATCGGCCGACGGCCGACGTTCGTGTATGTAATGTATTTTTAAATGTTCTTTATTGCATTTTTAGCAAAGAACGAAAATGGGTTCCAGGTAGAGGTGAACGCGAATATCCTACACAGCGCGTCAGCGAGACCGCAGCTAAATCAAGTTTGACCGCTGCCGAAAATATAAGAGACGAAAAGCTACTCCGACAAATTCGTGGCGTTGACTTCGTGGCACATGAGGTTCGCTGTCATAATGAGTGCCGAAAAGAATACACTAAAAATCCTGATCGAGAAAGTCCAACGGCTCGAAGCTCACGCTGCCGCAGTTCAGTATGCTTGCGATCACATTAATGAAAGCAAAATTAACAACGGTAATGCCGAGCGCACATCGATGCTTCGCGAAAAATACCTCTCACACATGCTCGAAAAATATCCCTCGTTCCATGATAATAAGACAAATGAATCGAAGAAAACCTAAAAAGTCATTTTGGTGATTCATTGTTGGCTGGATTATATGGCTCTCAGTAAAATAAACACTAGATTCCATGTTATGACAAATGCCACCAGGAACAGACACTCGCTAAGGCGCGGCCAAATATTAATTGAAAAGCTCCCCTCAGCCCTAAAAAGCAAAACCAGGGACTCGAATTTTCTGAATGTGTTAAAAAATGTCTTTATTGCCGAATGTTTCTATAGTGAAGCCGAGTGTTTAGCATAAGCCCTTTTTTAAAAAAATCTGTATTCTCTTTTCCTTTCGTTTCTTTTTTTTCTTATATCCTCACTAACACTGACATATTTGTTCTCGCTGTTGAAAAGTGTGCAGTTACAAATAAAAATATATTATTATTATTATCGTTTTAGCAGCCAAACTACCGCAGTGAATTAATGTATCCGACGGATATTCCGTGTCGAGCAGCTCGGAGTTTGCTTTTGAGTCGGCGTTTGAGTTTGGCAGAGATTCCTGCTTGGCCCGGAAGGCTAGGCTTGACAAAAATTCTTGCCGAAAGTCCATCGGCCATCGTCCAGTTTTGTTTTGGTCTTTCGGTGCAGACTCGTTCATCTCGATGAGCGGCCGACTTACTTCATTTTTCGCTCGTTTCCGCACCGGCACAGCATCCTGCAAAAGAGTCTACTGCTTCGGAGCAGCGGAGACTTGAGGAGGCTGCGTTGATTCTGCGGCGCGACATTATGCACTCATATACGAAAATTCGCCGCAAATTCTCTCCCCAAAAAAACAAGACATAACCAAGAAATTTTGTTTCTTCCTTGAAAAGAGAAACGACAGTACACTGTTTATGATGATTTTCATAAAAATAAAACAAAAGTGTTATTTTGAATTTCTGAACTCGCCCTACGATCTATGGAGTAGCAATTTTCCTCCTGTCCTTTTGCCTTTATTTTGCGACATTTTGGATGGGTATATTATATGTGTCGAGAAGAGATGCCTCAAAGTGCCTTTAATCCCTAAATTCACTTTCATTCTCACAAAAAAGTATCTTTCTCTTTAAATGGAGCGTGTTCTCTGAGCAGCGCCGCACTTGGTGAAAACACGCAACTCTTGCCTGGATTCACCCATTTCACCTTCTTTAATTTGTCTTTTATTCATTGTTCAGCTGCACCTTTACGATCAGCCGTGCAGTGCGAATGGCGAGGGCGGACAGGACGAAATAAGTGCACTTTCGGAGATGTCGAACACGCCTCCGATTGAATCCCGTTCAATGAAGTCACCATCTTCAAAGTTAGTCTACCGCTTCGGAGTAGCGGAGACTTGAGGAAGCACCGTTGATTCTGCGGCGCAACATTATGCACACTTACGAAACTTCGCCACAAATCCCCNCCCCCCCAAAAAAAAAAAAAACACATGCATTGCATCGGGCGAAAAAGGAAGAAAAGTAAGTAAACACAATCCCGTTCAATAAAGTCACCATCTTCAAAGTGAGTCTACCGCTTCGGAGTAGCGGGGACTTGAGGGGGCTGCGCTGATTCTGCGGCGCGACATTATGCACTCATACGAAAATTCGCCACAAATTCTCCCCCCAAAAAAACACAATCCCGTTCAATAAAGTCATCATCTTCAAAGTGAGTCTACCGCTTCGGAGTAGCGGGGACTTGAGGAGGCTGCGTTGATTCAGCGGCGCAACATTATGCACACTTACGAAAATTCGCCAGAAATTCCGAAGAGACACTCAATGCCGTATAATAAAATCACCATCTTCAAAATTCCCACGTGGGGGGTTACCCCCAGCTGAACTAGTGTATAATTGATGCATCGTCAACGACACATGAGACGCGTGGTGGTTTCAAACCTTTGAGATTATTAAAAATGTTTATAACATTAAAATCACCAACATTTGGGTACTCGGGTGTCCCTCCATTAAATGATTAAACCTGTTTTTCTTTCTTCTATTGACAGAGAAGAAGAGATGGTGGCGATATTGCTTCTAGGTTGTTTGAAAAATAGATTATTCTTATTTTAGTACATTGAAATTAAATAAATATATTTCGTCAGTAAAGTTGTATCAACTCGATTATGAGCAACTGATATCCAAAATCCTCTGGAGGACCGCGCTGAGAAGATCAAATACTTGAATAGCGCATAGGTACTCACGGGCGTGTGGTTGCACTTTTCTAAAACGTTTCTCAGGGGAAGCATTTTCGTTACAAGGAAGAGAATAAAACATTACTGGAGAAAAGTTTTTCCTTTTCAGATATGAAGTAACAAAATAGTACCAACAAAAATATTTTTACTATAGTTCGTTTAATATTCAGTTTAATTATTCGCTTTCAGATAAACACGAGAGACAGCACGGAGGAACCTTGTGTTCATTCATATATATGCGACACAAACATCCCACACGCAATTAGTGGCACCAATCGAAACTGGATTCACGCATGTGATTTTTTACAATTCGACGACCATGCGTATTTCATCGTTGCTGAACAATGTGTCGGCTATAATTCCGAGGAGCCTTATGAAGGAGCACGCAGCAATATTGAAGGACGCCCCATTGGGTTCTGTTTTTTGGAGCCGCGGACGATTTTTCGCATGCATCGAAAAAAATAAGGGAACAAAATTCGACATCGCCACAATTATGAAGGTACACTTTCTTGTCGATTCGTGAATTCAACGCTAAAAATCAATGATCTAACTGGATAGGGCATTTGACGGGTCATTAAATTAACTGGAGTGCTGGACTATAGTCTAGTCGGATTTTTTCCAGTGATGCCAAATCGGAACCATAACTGGAATTGCATGTTAATCGAATCCCGCAGAAACTTGCAACGGTTTCATGTATGTGTTGAGAGTGCGATGAAATCAACGGGAGCGAAGTTTCTCTTTAAATTCAGTTTTCTGATATTTCTCACACGATCAGATATATAATCTCTTTCTGAGCTGAGATCTACCATCATCCGAGAGCAGGAACACGCTCCTAGGAGACCTGATCGCGCAGTAATAGTTAGTACCCAGGCTGCGGTTTCTCGGAACGATTGCGCCTTCATCTCTGCCTAGTGCAACCCATTTTGCACGCCAACCAGAAACGAAAAAACCTTAAAAATCAAACTTTACGACAGAATTCGTACAATTCAGGAAAAAGCCTTGGTGGTAAGAAAAACCTAAGAACCCAAATGTTAATGAGATGTTTGCCCAGGCCTGCTGCGGAAGCTGCGGCGTGATCGTAAAATTTCTGATATAACTTTAATTATGCCTGATCCTCAAGTAAAGGCCCTTCGGGCCTCCAGCGGGCTCGAAGAATACTTCGGCGCATTTGAAAGTATACGTTTTATAATAAGCTCTTTGGCGGTCCAAATCGATATCTGAAAACAGTCTATTAGGATATTTCTTGTTAGAGTGTTTTTTCAAGAGTTTTTCTTGTGTTTAATATTAATTCTTCTTTTTACGGGTGTTTACTTTTTATATTATTTATAAGGGGTGTTGTAGTTCCATTAGCTTAAACGTGTGGTGTAATTATTATTTAAAAAGTTACTGGAACTTATAAACTTTATCCTGAAATCGGAATCGTGGTTCTTTTTGTGTATGCTCCCCTAGTCCGGTGAATCGATCGAAAAACTTGAGAAGTTATCGTCATGAACGATCGGCAACAGTTTTGCGTTGACTCCGTGCGAAATGGAGAACACGGACATTTGGATGGCATTTTGCAAAAAGGACTCACGAGTATTCCAATGTCGCTAAGATTGTGCAACTTTTCTCACCTTGCAAATATAAACTGATCATCTGAACAAGTTTTATCTTTATTACCTATAAACTATGAATTCAATACGAAAATTACTCCAGTACACTGAAAAAAAAAGTAGCTTGGATCAAGCATGATAATTCTTAAATTTGCCGCCAAGAATTTTCTTTATCTTGCTTTAAGCTGACTTTTCCTTGATTCAAGAAAAATAATGCTTGGGTTAAGCAAAAGAGTAGCTTATAGTAACCAGCAAAATTCTTGGTGTAAGAAGAAATACTTCTTGGCGGCAAATTTAAGATTCTTTTTTTTCCAGTGTAGATTTAACTTTTTGCAAGGTTTCAGTAATTTCATTGCAAGCAATGTAAGCTGCACAATCTTAGCAGCAATGGAACGCTCTTGGTTCCTTTTGGCAAGATTCAATCCATTTGGAGTAAAACCCTCCTGCTTGTTGCTTTTATCTTCGCTTGGCGCATGCATGTACGACCGCTGATTCCGTCGGGCGCTTTCGCTCATTTATTCACCTCAAAAGCGGTCTCCCCCTTTTGTTTTCTAAATTTTGTTCTAATTTAACCGTCTTTCGCGGGGGACCCTCGCGATGACCCTTCGGGCGCGGCAGAAGCGCCGAGTGTAAGCGTGCCATTACGTGACCTGAGTTTTTAAATATGATTACGGAATCGTTGCGCGGTTACTTCCTTTGTTCGCCACTGTCCTTTCCTCCTTCCTCCCGGTGCATTTAAATCCTTCCCCCGCGCGAATGAAAACGGGGAAAAAAATGATGATTATGATAATGCGCAGGGCTCGTTCACGACACTCGGTGAGGATCCGTCCGTAACGGAACTGTTGCATGCTTCGGAAGTCGCCAAATTGCATAATCCTTGGAAGAATCGTGTTTTCGAAATAAAAAAAACTCCTGTATTGGTCCTGCGCAGTGTAATGTCGGCCGAAAGAGTTGAAAACAGCTTTTTAAGCGTGTGGTAAAAGCCAGATCTCTCATCGGCTTAAACTCAATGACAGCCAATGGCTCCGCGCGAATGAAAACGAAAAAAAATGATGATTATGATGATGCGCAGGGCTCGTTCACGACACTCGGTGAGGATCCGTCCGTAACGGAACTGTTGCATGCTTCGGAAGTCGCCAAATTGCATAATTCTTAGGCGTATGTTTGGAAGAATCGTGCTTTCAAACTAAAAAAAGAAAAAAAAACTCCTGTATTGGTCCTACGCAGTGTAATGTCGGCCGAAAGAGTTGAAAACAGCTTTTTAACTGCGTGGTAAAAGCCAACTCTTAAACTTAATGACACCCACTGGGGGCTACGCTCCCTGAGAGCTTTGTCCCCCCTCCCTTGAGATGCTTCACATCTCAAGCGTGATACGTTCTGCTTCGGATATTAAAATATTGAGTGAGATATGATTAGACGTTTACGTTGTTATAATTAGAGCGCACAGTTTTGTCAAAGTCCCAAATTACTGCGCGTTCGCTCTGTTTTCCCCTGAATTTTCAAGCGAAAGGAAAAAGCAGAATTGAGTAATAAAATCAATCAGACGATCCGATTACTGCCAATACGATTTTTCAAAGTATCTTCGGGGATGCACTTTAACGTGCTTTACTACGCTTTGTGATGTCTCCCGTTTTCCGGGGTTTTCCTAAAAATATTGTGTTTTACGCAGGTTTCACCTACCATTTACTGCGTTGTAAAATCGTTACGACCATAATAAAGGCATAAGAAAAACAATGGAGAGGAGGGGTTGCACATATACACTGTTAAAAATCGTTGATTCCGTCCGACGGAAAATCCGGAGTGAGAATGAACACGGGAGTGCGGTTCAGCGCATAGGTGCTGAGATGTGTCGCATGTGTAGTCAAAGCACTCCGCACCGGAGCTGCAGTACGGTTCGGAGTCACGCGCACCTTCTCTCCCTCGCACTAGCGCTATATACTGTCTCTTCTCCCCTTTAAGCCTACCACTCTCAGAATGAAAATGAAAAATTTAAAGAGAAAAAAATAGAAAAAATAATAGAATAGTGGAAATAATAGAATAGTCGAAATTATGGTATAACAGAGACAATAGAAAAGAAATAAAATAAAGTAAATCAAATATATGATAAAATGAAGTCAAAGACTAAATTGAAGTAAATAATTAGAGGGAGCAAGGAAATGAAGAAAAAAATAAAATAAGGGAAACAACTAAATGATGTTAAAGAATAGAATGAATTTTAAGAGTAAAGTGAAGTCCAAAAATTATGATGAAGTATTAAAAGAAATCACAGTAAATATAAAACAAAGTAAAGGAATGAGAAGTAAATAATTAAAGAAAAAAAAATGAAGTGCTTGAAAAAATAAAATAGAGTGAAGAAAAAATAGAGACAACAAGGAAATAAAACAAAGTAAAACGATAAAATATAGTTAAAAAATATAGTAAAGTAAACTAAATACACGGACAAATCCAGGTAGATTGAAAATATCTTAGCGGCCCGTTCAAATCGACGTTAAATACCGTTTTTGCGTCACCCTCATGCATCGTTCGCTATAGCTCAATCGGTAGGGTCGTCGGTTAGTGTTAGGTAGATCCCGAGTTCAATTCCCAAGGTAGGTAGAAAATTTCTAACCTTCAAAATTGGTTAAATCACGTACCAACGGTTTCATTATTTTAATTTTTCATGGTTTCAAAAATTATTTCCACAATTAACCCCTTTCCACCATCCCCTAGCTGCGAACCCCTAAATTTGCGGCTCCCGCGAATCCGTCCGGCGTCGGAGTGATTTCTATGCGTACGGCACCCAAAATCCGTCCAGCCGATTCTCCGTCGGAGTGAATCCTCGGTCCGGCGAAGTGAGGGCCCGTTCTTACTCGCGCTTGTGCTGAGTCTCACTCCGTTTTTTTTAACAGTGTACGAAGGCTTAGAGAAGAGCTTGACCGGTTCTGCAGCTTTAAGCCGCGAGCAATTCCGGGCCAGACTGACTGCCGACGATGAACAGCACCTCGCTGTGTTAGACTATACTCCGATTGTAACATTTAACACACTCCTAGGACTCAAGCCCTGATCCATGAGTTGAACGCTGAGATTGGTGCGAAGCGTGGTGCCCCTATTGATTGGCCAACGTTGGGGGAAGACTCCTTTAACAAAGTGTTCACCTGATGTGCCGTGGAATCGTTTCTGAGGCGGAAAGCGCAAAAAAAAATACACGTTTCTTACGCGGATTGTTAAGTCAGGAGTGCGTTTTAGACTTTGCCAATGCGCTAATCGTGATTGACTGCCCACCGATGGCTAGCTGAGTCAAAATACAACATATGGGTGACCTTTCCGGACCCCGATCGGCCTCGCCACACTGCTGACAAACTGATAGCACAAGGCCTTTTCTGTGGGGTGCGCATACCACAGACTACCGTAACACCATACTTAATAGTGCCTTCGAAGGAGTTGCCTCTGAGTTTAGGTCGTACGATTTGAGGCCAGTTGATAAATATAGTGTAAAACAAGGTGATGACATCTGGCTTAGCAACAAGTCGCCGTTATGGTCTGCTGTGCTGTTCAAAGTAATGAATAGGCCAGTTGCAAACTTTTGCTAGGGCAAAAATGATAATTGTTTCCTGCAGGAAATTTCTCAAAAATCACGATGAGCGGATCGGCAAAGTCTGAAATGCACTCCCAACATCAAAATCCGCGTCGGAAAGTGTGGCTGAACGAGCAAATCGTATAATTTCAGATAAAGTTCGGTGCATGCTCATTGACGCCAAACTAAATCCAGCCTATTGGGCAGAAGCTTGTAATTATGCAGTCTATCTTAAAAATCGTTCTCCCTCCAGAGCGGTGAAAGGTTTTGTTCCTGAAACGAAATGGTCTGGGAAACAAGTAGACTTGCAAAACGTTAGAATTTTTGTTGCAAAGCCTGCGCTCAAATCCCAAAACCAAAAAGGAACAAACTAAGTCCGAGGTCTACACCTATGATCTTCGTAGGGATATGTGAGAAAAGTAACCTTTCTTTTGGTTGAAAGTTCACAACGAGCCCATTCGAAGCGCCTACTGGCATGGGTAAAAATTAGTCTATGATCTTCGTAGGAATATGTGAGAAAAGTAACCTCTCTTTTGGCTGTAGCTTAAGTTCACAACGAGCCGAAGACATAAAGACGGAGCACTAAAAGCAAAAAATGAAGCTTCAGAAGCTTCTTTTCAATCACCTCTACTATTGGCTAGAGGATTGGCGGCGAAATCGGGACAAGTTTGAAATTCAAATGTAGGGCGGGAACTAAATAAAATTGCGGAAACAAAGTATTCTAGGTTGATTTTTGCCCAAATTCACTTACCCACTCATATTTTGTCAACTTTAGGTTAGTTCTGGTCCGTTGTCGACCGATTAATTTCATTTGGGAGTAACGGTCATCTAGAACTGTAACGGCCTGTTTGAACCTGCAGAACCACCATGAGCAGAAGAAAAACTGACTTTATCTGAGATTACTGCCTGTTACCGAGCAAAAGTAGGTGTAATATAATAGGACGCAGGCCAAACTTTCTTAATATATTCGTTTTAGGCATTTAAAATACGTTTCGAAGAAGAAATGTGGAAAAATCAAGAGGACAGGTTCAAATCAAATTTCCGTTTGCCGCCATGGATTCCCGCGCTCATTTACACACTCACACAAGCGCCAAACCAGGCTTCACTTTTCCCCCGTGCTTTCAGATACGAGCACTCAGTCTTTATGTCTTTGCAACGAGCCCATTCGAAACGCCTACTGGCATGGGTAAAAATTAGTCTATGATCTTCGTAGGAGTATAGGAGAAAAGTAACCTTTCTTTTGGCTGTAGCTGAAGTTCACAACGAGCCCATTCGAAGCGCCTACTGGCATGGGTAAAAATTAGTCAAGTCGGGGGTATGGGGCGGATCTTTCTCCGGCGCTTTCACCGAGCGCCGCGCCGGTCGCCGTGTGGAGGAACAAAGTAAATAAATAACAAGGGCACAATATCCCTGCACCCACCCCGAACGGGCCCTCCGAAGGAGAGCGGGAGGGGGGGGGATTTAATTTTGATGAGCTTGATAATGGCAATTTGCTGAGCGAATAAAGTTAAATAGGAACCGGCGGGAGCTAATAAATATGAAGATGGCGGTCGCGATTGTTGGCCGTCTTGGCGCGCGGAGGACGCCGCGCCACGGAGACAAAGGCGAAGACGCCGCCAACAGGAAATCTTATCTGGAGGAGGCCAATAATTCAGGCGCCCGGTGGAGGCGTCGCGCAGGAAACATCGGTGACTTATAATAATCATAATTATCGTTATTATTACGCCACTATTATGAACTTGTGCGCTCGACAAAGGAAGGAGCCGCTCGAAATGAGGAGCGTCTCTCTCGCGGGTCCTGAATGCACTCCGGACCAGACGAGGACGGAGAGTGTCGCGCTCCGCCGGAGGAACAAAGATGCCACCGCGGCCGGGACCGTAAATCAGCGCCGGTAAAAAGGCGCGGGTGCACGCCTGTCCCCGGACGCCCCCGCGGAAAACCGTGTTCGCCCGATTCCCGCGCTTTCCGCTTCCTTCGTCCGTGGCAGCGCCGCATGGAAAAATCTTAAACGGATTAATTCTCGGCCAAATGAAGCCAATGGAGATGGGTAAAAATTTTGTTCAAATTTCTGTTCTAGTAAAGAGTAATTGTGAACACATTTATGTGTAAAAATGGAAGATCACCACGAAGGAGGTTCTACACTGGCTGCGTCGGAGCGAAACTGAAGCGCCTTCAATTTTCAAGTATGCAATTTTGATATCCGTGGAACACGAATAGTTGCATCATTGCGCTTAGATTAACACCGCGCCGTAATGGAGATCTTGCATGTGTGAGGAATTAGCGATTTTACTGATGATTCTTATGTAAAAGTTTGCGAGAAACACGATGGTGACACTGGTTTTCTCTGAAATCAACTCCCAAGCTCAAAAAAAGCTCTCAAAGTGAGGCCAAAATAGAGGGGATATCCCAGGCTATCCTGAGAGTCCACCTCTACATCAAGACGAACTCTCCATGCAAATATAGGGAGCGAATACATTAGCAGTGATGCCGTGTTTTCAGTTTCAGAGTCCCCAAATAAAGTGGCAGCCCTGTCAATGTATTTTCTACCTACCTTTGCATGGAGAGTTTGTTTTGATGTAGAGGTGGACTCTTAAGGTAGCGTGGGATATCCCCTCCATTATGGCCTCAACTTGAGAGCTTTTTTTGGAGCTTGGGAGTTGATTCCAGAGAAAACCTGTGTCACCATCGTGTTTTTCGCGAACTTTTACATTGGAATCAACAGTCAAATCGCAAATTCCGTACACATGCAACATATCCATTCTCGGCCAAATAAAGCCGATTGAATCAGTGAGTTCGAAAACACACCAACTCGGGGAAAAAAATTGTTTAGGAAACACCTTAAACTGCGCAGCGGGCGAGGAAGTTAGTTTAAGAAAAACCTTTTAGGTGCCGAACGACGAGTACTCAGAGACTTTGTAAAGCACCAAGTTGAAGTCCATACACCGTGTTTGATGACAGAGAATTAAGCGTTTAAAAATTTCCGAGTTGGTGTGTTTTCGTTCTCGCCGACTTTCAGGTACTGATTTTTCATAATCTGCCCAGAAAAATGTATATTTTTCGACCTGAATAACGCTTGAATATTTGTATAACTTGTTGGTACAAGGTAGTCTGAACCGAAAAAAGAAAACCGCAAAATCGGGTGGTCACCCGGTTCCCTTGAAATGGCCAAAAATTGGTATTTCCAATGGAATACTTCGATTTTTCCCTTTTCCCGTCGCTGTTACGAGCACTTCCGATTGCAATTTCGACATTTCCTTTTGCGTGCAGATGCTTCTATCGGTAAGTGTTACTAAACCGTAAAAAAATGAAAATCGAAAAAAAACCCGAGTTAGTGTGTTTTCGAATTCACTGATTCAATATTATAAGGAGGTTCGGTACTTCTTTTGCGTCCGAACCTCTGTGCTGCCATTTCAGTTGAGTTTGGAACTTCCGATTCGGTGACGAACGAATCGCAACGTTGATGCGTGATTTTGGTACCACCTCGCGAGATGGTTCTAAAAATGTTCGACCTATCGAAGACCGACGGATCTGATTGGTCGAATCTGGTGTAACAGCAGTGTCCACTGGTGTTGGTGATCGATGAGACAAACCGGGACAGAACTCCCCGAAGCGTATTTTGGTTGATGATCGGTCGAACCAAAATGGGTGGATCAGGCTATTTTCGTATTTTGCTTTGACGCGATCTCACTTTTTCGGGACTCACCAGACAGATGGACGGTGGAATTCTTGCAAACGTTGGAGCCAAAAGTGAACCCTACAAAAAGTAGGATTCGAAGTAACCCCGATGTGAACGATGGCATCCAACAAGCATCAATAACGAATGCCTAACCTCTAAATGTAAGAAAGACCGCCAAATATTCCGATTCATTACCAGTGTACCTGTTGTTTGTTAATTTATTATTAATTTTATTAAAATAAATCTAGTCTAGTACTTTTTCGTATTTTCTTATGATCCGGCAAACTCTTCGCAACTCTTCTCTGATTGGTCGGATTCTGACGACTGCTTTCAACAACAACAACGCCCAGTTTGCTCGACCGCGACACTTTTGCTTGACCGATCATCAACCAAAATACGCTTCCGAAGAGGTTCGGAACTTTAAGTAAAATTAGCTTATGAACTGACACGAATCTTAATGCGTTATGCTGCTGCTGAGTGTTGCTGACGGCGTTTTGAAGAAAACACACGCTCTTGCATGCGTCAGGAATTTGCGATCTACGTACTAATTCCCGAGAAAATTACACAAGAAACACGATGGTGCGTAGGTGCTTGCCACTGGTTTCCTCAGAAATAAACTCCAAACCTCAAAAAAGCTCTCTAAGTTGAGGCCATGATGGAGGGGATATCCCACGCTACCCGGAGAGTGCACCTCTATATCAAGCAAATTCTCCATGCAAAGATAGGGTGGAAATACATTAACATGGTTGCCGTTTATTAGGGGACTCCAAAACTGACAACACGGCGACCCTGCTGATGTTTTTGCTCCCGATCTTTTGACAAAGAGAGTTTGTCTTGATATAGAAGTGGTAGCGTGAGTTGCGACTTCAACTTTGAGAGCTTTTTCCTTAACTTTAGAGTTGATTTCAGAGAAAACCAGTGGCACCATCGTGTTCTCCGCGAAATTTAATAGAGGTTTCAGTGCTTGGATCGCAAATTCCTGACACATGCAAGAGCTCCATTAAAGCAAAATAAGTCACTAGTATAGTGAAAAAATTTCATCTAGATTCAGACATCTTTGATTGGTTTCGATAACTTCATGGTGAGCAACATCCACGTAGCGGTTCACTGATCCATCAGCATTACTTTTACAGCACTTCTCCATTGAATCACCAAGAAATTCAGTACCCCCTCCAGTGATCAACAAAAAAATTCAGTAGTTTTCCAGTACCTCTATTTGACGAAAATTTGATATTTTCGCTCGTATTGCAAAAAAATTACGCAGCCACAAAATTTCATTGGTGGCTTCAACATTAACTGCCCGATCGCGTTCTTGCAGGCAAATTATACTCAAAGATTCAGCACGCAGGGGATTGCATTTTTCCAGGCTGTACTAGGAAACAAACTTGATAAGAAGGAGAAAATTCCGGACCTTCTTGCGGAATTTCCGTATTTTTCAGTAATGCCGGACTGTCCTTTAAAAAATCAAAACTAATTGACCACTAGACAAGGTACGAATTTCAGCATTCTATTACATGTTTCTGAACCAAAATTTCACGTAGAACACAATGCGCACAACGAAAATTACCGAAATCAACTCCTAGCGAAGATAATTAATGATTCTTGATGCGTGAATTCAAACCACCCGCTCATGAAAACTCAATGCTCTACGTGATTCATATCGCGCACTAAACGTTATCATGACAGTCTCTGCGATATAAACATCTGGCAACCTCAATCTTGACGCTTTGGCTCAGCTATAGCAAATTGCTTATAGTTTGAACAACACACGGTGAGAAATGAACATTGCTCGTTGGAGAAGCTAGCTAAAACCGTTGTAGTGCTCGATTCGACTCACGTAGAGCTTTGAGTTTCTTGTGAGTGGGCAGTTCAAATTCTTCGTACCCAATGTGAAATAAAAGCGTTCATATCTTCGTAAGGAGTTAATTTCAGTAATTTTCGTTGCGCGAATCGTGTTCTACGTGAAATTCTGGCCAAGAAACATGTATCAGATTGCTTAAATTCGTACCTTGTCTAGTGGTCCATTCCGGACTTATCTGAAATTCCGGACTAGAAGACACCCTGGAAAAAACAGGACGAAATTGTTTTCCACCAACTCGCTTTCCGCTCATACCCCGATACGGAAAATGTGGACTGGAAGGATATTTATGATGCCTCCAAACGGGCGAAGAGGCGATCCCGGAGGGCGGTAACGCACGGCATTGGTTGACTCAAAAAAGCCGCCCCAAAGGGGAGACCGAGACCGCCTCGTTCCCGGCTCAACCCTTTTTATCACCGAGGAATTAACAACCCTTAATTGCACACGGCTAATATATATTAATTAGTTTGGATCCCTGAAGAAATAAGAAATTCGCATAATTTATGTTGCCCCGACGATACTTAATTAACTTGCTTCTAATTTAAAGAAAGTGTGTCCGAATGAACTCTTTCCGTGCAATCTGAGCCGTAGGGCTACCGTCCTGGCCGGGATTTTTTCAGATCGCTTTAATTCCCAAACTCATAAATTGTGGGTGAAATACCCGAAGGTGGCTGGAGATGCGAGATGGGGAGCGACGAAAGAGTTCGGAATCGAATGAACTTGTACTCCAAAAGGTAATCTTCCTGGGTTTCAAAAAAGAGGGTCAGTAAATTTTATTTTAGTCTTCGTTTTTCGTTCCACAAATCCCAGAGGCAGGGGTGAAGTTCCGGGACCGATTTGTCAAACTGAAGCTCTACAGTTACGAAATACACGTAAGGAGAGAATTTAAAAGCCTAACAGGCTTCTGTAACTTTACACTAACAAGTAATTTGGAAGAACTTTTAAAAAAATAAAAAAAGGAAATGCAAGTTTCACATAACTTCAGAATTTTTGGAACGGTTGGTTCTCATCAGTCCTAATTCAATGCAATTTCCAATATACGATGAAGGCTCAGTTGAGTAAGTGATACTTTCTCCGCTCTAGATAGATGTATATAACACATTAGTCAGGTTACTTAAAAGATACTGATAGTCATCAAGGTGGGAGACATTCGTTAATGCCTCCGAAACCGAACGGAACACCACTATCGTGGACTAAATAAATAATCCTTGAGCCTTTCAATGCAAGTAACAACAAAAAATTTTTTCAACTGGCCCATTCAGCTGACGAACTGAATAGTTGATATATCCATACTGCACGGCAAATGATAAGTGCGCATCTGGTACCCGGCAGGATTTCCACGAAGGAACATCCTTCATCGAAAACAAGGTAAGATTCATGTAACCTTCGGCTGAAGCTCCTCCTTACGAGGAAAATACTTCGTGATGATTTATTAACAGTGGCTAGAAACTTCCATCCCTGCCTTGACAACAACAGTGCCGTGTCCACCGGCAGTTACCATTATCCCAACAATGACCCGTCGTCTGGCGTGGACACAAAACAGAATGCACTTCGCTTTCAATGTTCATGCAACGCTATATTTTGTAATGCGCCTGCATTATTTGTAAAAAGAAAAAAAAAAAGAAGAAAAACCTGAAGTAGAAACTTCGAAGTCCCGTGACTAATCCTCCCTACGACAGCTTCCGCGTTTTCTCTGATGGTCAGTCGCATATACAGCGCGGGGGAGTATATGGATCAATTTACGGGATCATGAAAAAAGCATACTGGATCACGAGAAGACGTGATGTCAAAATTCTTGCTCTTACTTCACTTCTTCGCATGAGATTCTAGTTAAGTCTGAGTTGCCTTTCATAGGTAATCAACTTACAAACCAGATTGAACAGCCTCAGGAGCAACTTCCAAACCAGGTTGGACAGCCTCCGAAGAAACTTCCAAATTAATTTCTAATCGTGCTTGGACAGCCTCCAAACCAACTTCGAAACCAGATTGGACAGCCTCGCAGGAACCTCTCGATCAACAACTCAACAACAAAACTTATTCATATTTTTGCTTGAAATTTTTAAGTATCGTGGACAGCGTCAAAATATAATCATACTTGAATCTCGCTGTCATCACCGACGCGAAATGACCGGAGACCGTAAACGGCCTAGACTTGTTCCCACTTGGGCCCATGCAATTAAATCATGGAGTGGTAACAGAGCCTTGTCGAACGGAACGCAAAAGAGCAAAGATTTGCAGACACGCTGCGGTTCACTCGATTAAATAGTGGCATGCCTACAGAATCTTTCCTTTCCTTTGGTGACTACCATCGTATACGATCGTAGACACCGTCAAAATGTAATCGTACTTGAATCTCGCCGTTATCACCGACGCGAATTGACCGGAGACCGTAAACGGCCTAGACTTATTCCCACTTGGGCCCATGCAATCAAATCATGGAGTGGTAACAGAGCCTTATCGAACGGAACGCAAAAGAGCAAAGATTTGCAGACACATTGCGGTTCACTCGATTAAATAGTGGCATGCCTACAGAATCTTTCCTTTCCTTTGGTGACCACCATCGTATACGATCGTAGACACCGTCAAAATGTAATCATACTTGAATCTCGCCGTTATCACCGACGCGAATTGACCGGAGACCGTAAACGGCCTAGACTTGTTCCCACTTGGGCCCATGCAATTAAATCATGGAGTGGTAACAGAGCCTTGTCGAACGGAACGCAAAAGAGCAAAGATTTGCAGACACGCTGCAGTCCACTCAATTAAATAGTGGCATGCCTGCAGAATCTTTCCTTTCCTTTGGTGGCCACCATCGTATACGATCGTAGACACCGTCAAAATGTAATCATATACTTGAATCTCGCCGTTATCACCGACGCGAATTGACCGGAGACCGTAAACGGCCTAGACTTGTTCCCACTTGGGCCCATGCAATCAAATCATGGAGTGGTAACAGAGCCTAATCGAACGGAACGCAAAAGAGCCAAGATTTGCAGACACGGTGCAGTCCACTCAATTAAATAGTGGCATGCCTGCAGAATCTTTCCTTTCCTTTGGTGGCCACCATCGTATACGATCGTAGACACCGTCAAAATGTAATCATACTTGAATCTCGCCGTTATCACCGACGCGAATTGACCGGAGACCGTAAACGGCCTAGACTTGTTCCCACTTGGGCCCATGCAATTAAATCATGGAGTGGTAACACAGCCTTGTCGAACGGAACGCAGAGGAGCAAAGATTTGCAGACACGCTGCAGTCCACTCGATTAAATAGTGGCATGCCTACAGAATCTTTTTGACATTGAAGAGAGGAACACTTTAAAAAAAAGGGTAGATGAATTCTGTAAGAAGAATGTATATTATAACCTAGATGAATATCTAGATTACAAAAATTCTAACGCCTAAACGTAAATTTATTTTAATTTATTCTCTTTTTTACAGCTTAAAGGAAGCAATAAATTATTTGTATTATTATTTTCTTCCGTCGTTGGCCACGATCGTACGATCGAGCATCGGCAAATTCAAGATTTGGAGCACCCTACCCTCCCCCTCCCCGAACTCACATTTTTGAGTCTATGCTAGACGTACGTCAACAGGTTAGAGATGATTCGACGACAACTTCATGCTTACTTCCGGAAGTGCATGATTCTCGTGATATCATCCAGTTATGGGCCCCACTATGACTTATGCAGAAGAAATCGTTACCTTCTGCTAATTATCACAAACCCCATGCGACGTTTAAAAATTTCCGCCGCCATCTTGCTTTTTACAGAGAATTTTTTCAACGAAGCTGTCCAAAAATTTCACTGATTTTTCCTTGTGCTGCCGATAAAATTTTCAAACAGTTTAAACCCACTATTTCTCTGTAAAAAATAGAATGGCGGTGGAAATTTTGAAACGTCGCACGGCGCTTGTGATACTTTGGCCGGAAGGTGACAAAATATCCAAGCACAAGTTTGAGGATTGATAGGAAAAATATCTTCACACCATAGAAAAATTTCCTCAGTTTGAGAAGAATTTTCGGGAAAGTGAGGAAATTCTTGTCTGAAACGAGCAACGGCGCCGAAAATAAATCCTTGGTGATATTCCGACGAATGATCGATGTCTTTTCGACTAACAGTCCGTCGAGGAAACATTTTCTCACCCCAGGGTAACAGTTTCCCTGAGGGAAGAAATACATCGTTGGATCGCGTGAAGATATTATTGAAGTGAGGAGTAAAAAAAAAAAAAAAAAAAAAAAAAAAAAAAAAAAAAAAANAAAAAAAAAAAAAAAAAAATAAATAAAGAAATAAAAGAGAAGTCGTCACTTTACAAATTTGAGGAAAAGAGGGGTTTTTTTGAGAGGGAGTGAGGCAAAGATCACGGATCGCGTAAAACGTCAGCGGTCACACCCTAGAGTCAAACAGACATCAGCACCAGATGTAGCTAGAGTACCTGTATAGCGAGAGTAGGGACAGATCGCTTCATGGAGGGCTTAGGGCCCAAAAGTGCAGCCACCCTTCTAACCAACTTCTAACGCACAAAATTTCACTGCCAGTCTGTAGATTCCAATTCTAACGAAGATGGCTAAGAAAGTACTTAAATGAGCGTTCTTCCACAAAAATGAGTAAATTTATGCAAAAACTAAGTCAAATACGTGCTTTATAAACGATGGTTCGTAACAGTTGTATTGATAAATCGCTCTGGATAATTGAAATTCATAGGTTGGCTGCATTTCTGGGCCCTAACTTTATTCGCGGAGGCGTCGGTGAAGGCCTGATGGATTTTCGGAGTTTCACATCTGTCTATACTCTCGCTATACAGGTACTCTAGATGCAGCATATTCGATGCAAGATTTCGTTTAGGCATCATAATAAATTGGGGTTTTGACCGCAGTTATTTTCAAGGGTGCGGAAAATTCTTCACTACATACAATGTGTAGTCACCTTCCGGCCAAAGTATCACAAGCGTCATGCGACGTTTCAAAATTTCACTTAATTTAATCGGCAGCACAAAAAAAAATCCAGTGAAATTTTCAAACAGATTCAACCAAAAATGTCTCTCTGGAAAAATACAATGGTGCCGGAAATTTGGAAACGTCGCATGACGCTTGTGAGACTTTAGCCGGAAGGTGACTATATACGCTTTCACTAGCAATTCACTTAGCTTTCCCACGCACTGTTGCACAGCGCGGTCCGAATTAATTACGCGGGAAAATTTCCGCGGACGAGGTAATTTCTACAAAAAAAGTAAGCACAGCTGCAGTTATTTACACCAGAATCAGTGTGGTGATATATACATTAATTATCAAATTCGAAGCCCTTTGCAGGCTTTCGGCAGAAAGGATGCACTTATAATAATTCGAATTCGCTCACGCCGCGAATTCGAAATGTCGCAGGCGATAAAAGGCGTGCTCGCGCGCACGCGAGACAGCGCCTTCAACATCGTGCACATACTTCAAACACTACACCTTTTCACACTGTTTCCGATGTGCAAATTGCCTATACTGCACCTGCCGAAGTGTGCATTGTGTTTAGAGGTGAACGTGTGTACACCGTCCAGTCGAAATCCACTGATTGGGCGATTACGCAAATTAAGCACGCCTGGTTATTTATACAATAAAAATTAGTAACTTGACCGGGGGAGAAGGCTGCAAGCAATGCATTAGATAAAATTAATTCGGTTGTCTTAAAATACTAACAATCTCATTTTCAACCGGGGAGAAAAAAACCGAGGAGAAAACAAGGGCAGCAATTTGAATACGGGGCCGAATGGCACTGCCTACTTTTTACGAGTTGTCTCCGATTGGCTGATCCGCCTAATGCCCTCTTCCTAGGACCCATACGGCAAATAACGCGGGGTTGATTATGCATCAATAATATCTCGAAAAAAAAAAGTTACTTGATGC
>NW_017548920.1:690779-759444 GCF_001854935.1 Bemisia tabaci | reverse complement strand
AATTTCCAATTTTTCTTGAAAGTGCGTGTAATTCTGAACATTTAAAGCACAAGTTTGGTTGCCTAGGATTTTTCGGTCGGCGCACACGATTTTTTGGAAATAGGCCTATTTTAAACTTTGATCGCGAATATCTCGGCGAAAAAAAATCGTAAAAATCTTCACAATAGCTCAAAAATTTTCTTTTTTTATCCTCTTTCTGAAAATGCCATAAAAAATGGGGGTTGCTATTTGAAAATTTTGAGTTGGGGTCCGCCCAGCAGCCCGGGGGCGCCGCCCCCAAATTTTGAGTATGCCCAAAAGGAGTTCCTATTGACCTAGGAACACTGTAAAAATTTTATTTCGCTAGGTGCAACCGTTCAAAAGTTACAGGGGGGGAGCTGAACTTTTTGAAGACCCTGTATTTGCTTACTGATTCTATTGTAAAACCTAGCGAGAAACAGGATGGTTCCAATGGCTTTCACTGAAATCAACTTTCAACCTAAGAATGTTTTCAAGCCAAGGCAAAAATGGAGTGTTCATCTTACTCTTTTCAAACAGTCCTTTGTCCACCACTCCATCAGGAAGAACTCTCCATGCAAACATAAGGACCAATAACATTAATACGCCTCCTACTCTATTTGGTGACTTAAAAATTGAAAACTCGGCAACACTGTCAATGTAATTCCTCTCTATTAAACATTATCATGAAGATCTTAGAGGTATGCCTTTTTTTTAAAGAGAGAAAAGTGAAAATATATCAGCCTATGAAAACAAGACTGACATATGCCGAACCAATTGATGACAAAAACATAGAAAATGTGAAGGTTTTAAAAATAAATGTAGTGTTTAATAATTATCAAAGATTTAGCTAACTGTATCGATATATTTCTGTTCTCAGTCCCCGCACAACAATACCCTTCAAGTCGTAAAAGTTTTACAAGAGCAGTTCAAAGGATTAAAAAAAGTTGAAGAGGCGAAAGACTCCTACTCTAAAGGTCAGATGCTTCTGATGACGTTCTGGGCCAAAATACACCGATGAGACCTCAGGTGTTAGTTGGTTCTTCGACGATTCTCCTCTTGGACTTAGCCTAAAAGTGTGGACACTTTTTAGCCTCCGGCGAAACCTAGAGTCTATACGGCTTCGCCGCACGACTAAAAAGGAAAAATCTATAAATCGGAGATTTCAGAAATCAATTCTCCAGATTAAAGTGAAGAGATTGGTGGATAATACATGACAATTTCTTCTCAAACACACCAACCTGGGATTTTTTCTTTTAATTTTTCATCTTAAAATATGACACTAGGTGTCATGAAAAAAGAAAAGTCCAGGTCGAGCTGTTCTGTGTGATGAAGAAAAAATTGATCTGTATTACCCATCAATCTCTTCAGAAAAATCTGGAGGAATGATTTCTGAAATCTCCGATGCATAAATTATTCCTTGTTTTCGAAATATTTTTGATGAAAAATGAGCCTTGTGTCATTCACATTAGGGTCTCAGGAAGTGAGCATCAGGCAGTTCAGCTAATCATAGACAAAAGACAACTCATAAAATTGGGAAGTACCACTTGGCCTGGAATTCAAATGCTCTTGGTTCCTCTTTGGAAAAAACCAACAAAAAAACTAGTTGATTCGCAGTTACTGATTACTCGACCTGGTGCAGCAAAACCAAGGCATGCAAACACTAAGATTATTCATTGCGCATCGGCGCAATGATAACATTTGTCTTGTTGCACTTCAGGATGTTAATTGATCATTTCAAGGAGAAGACGCGGAAAATGACGCTTTTTCAAAGGTGAAAATTTAGCCCCCTTGAAGTCAAAGGAATGGCATCCTGGTGATAATATTTAAGCAATTTTTTGTAGATGATACGTAATTTTCTTGTTAGAAAAGCCCTTTTTTTCGTACTTTTTAAAACAAAGGAAAAATGTCTTGACCTGAATCCATGAAGAATAAGAATAAAATAACAGCGATGGTGTGTGCAGTCAGGACGAAACAATATTGCAGCATCAATTTGATTCAAAATTCTTAAGGTTCTACTAGAACCAACTATGGAGGATTCTGCACCTCAGCTCTAGAAAAGTATTTGATAAATATTACGCTATTATTATTCTTCAGCCTGGACAGTATAACTCCGACAAGTTATAATGACAACTGAGTGTAAATTTTTGGGAATAAGTGAGATAAAAGGAGTTAGTAAATAAAAATAACAGGGGGGTTCAGAGGAGACTCCTCACAGAATTTTCAAAATTTGGACGCTCTGAAGCTCCGATTCTTCTATTTCAGGAGTCAAATTCGACGAATTGTGTGGAAAAAAACATCTGCTACTTTCTTGCGTATTTTTTCTCCTCAATTTTTTTATTCATTAGAGTGAATTCGGTTCCTGCAGAGGAAACCTGCTCCGAAGGGAGTAATCTCAACCTCAACGGAAAGAGGAGACCTGCTCCGGAGGGAGTAAACTCAACCTCAACAGAGAGAGAAGGTGAAGGAGCAACGACGATGACATCAATGATTATCAATTGCTGGGTACTGACTGATTCTGCACTGCAATCGAGGGCCACAGGATATGAGCTGCAACCGAGCAGCGAATTGTTCATTGTTAGACTGCGAGCGAACTTCAGTCCCCTCTCATTGAGTTGTGGCTCTCCCTTGAGCCCACAACAGGCGTAGTAGGTAACACACACACATGCTGTTCCGGAAAATAGTTTAATCACTTTACTTAAAACGATCCAGTTAGTTGAAAAGCACCAGGCTCAGTGCTCAGTTGTTTGGATGGAGAGAATTTTCTAGGGGGTTAAATTTTTGGGGAGAGTCAAAAAATAGAGGAGAACGGGGAATCAAATTAAGTTCCTGAATGTCTGACCTTAGCTTCGGTGCTTATTAAGGGAATTTTCGTGCACTGCCAGTTGTGATAGTGCGCCTTGAACATCGTCCCAGCTGAAGATTTCATTAACTTTGACGTTCTGCCATGGGCAAAGAAATTCACAGGGAGTGATCAATTTTCTAGCTTTTAACTTACCTATCTTAGGACCACTCCCACTTCCAGATCCTCAGCACGTTTCATTTATGAGATGTGATGCTTGAAATCAGTGATTTTCACCTCGGCTACAATTTCAAGATCTGATAACCTCATATCAAATAACTAATATAATATTTATGTTTCACTTTGTGAATTGCTTTTACCAATACCTTTGATTCTGTTTTTACCCAACATTTCGTTCTGGAGTCATTCCAAGTACCTTAAACGCTGTTTTTCCTGAAACGGCCACTTCGGATAGCCGCTACCGGTGTGGAAAGTTTATCAAAATACTTGAACAGTGCTTAGTAAAGCTTAGTAAGTGTGCAAGAAGGTGAGAAAAAATATGAAAGATTTTTGAGTAGGTCAAGTAACAAATTTTCAGAATGTTGGATGATTTTCGATGGAATGACCTAAAATAAAGTTGTATTCAGTAACAGAAATTAACTGTTCATAGTGACAAAATAATCCATAGTAGAAGCTTCCTGCAGAGAATGTCAATACACTGCACAGCAGACACCCAGACTTGTAAAAGAGAGAAGAGTATTTTTTTCATCCTCTAAATTGGGTTCTGTTTTAAACATGATCCTTTTCTGAAAATAACTGAAAAATAGGAAACACTTCACCTTTGGGTTAGCCTATTTCTTGAAGAAGAGAGCAGGGTTGCAATTTTTCATGTTAAATACAATGTAGAGGGTCTACACATCGAATGCCTAGAAATTCAGCATTGGCTAAATTTCTACATATTTTCACAAGATGTTCCTTGCGATTTTCTGAGTAAGATGTGCTTTTAAGAGTGAGCTTTCTATTTGCCAGTCTAAAGAAAATTGGGTCTGAAAAGAGCTTTCTCCAAAAATTTAACACTTGGTATCATGCAAAGAAGAAGCACTGTGGTCATGTCATGAATTTCATTTATGAAAGATATTAAGAAAAACTTTTCAAAATGAAATGCAAAAAATTACGATTTTGGCTTTTAGATGCTTGACACTCAGTGCTTGTTGCATACCCAGCCCCTGAAAATATGTTTCACAAATTACGCAACTTCGTCGAATTTCATGAAATATTTCGGGGAAATTTCCCATCAGCCATTATATCATTTCACTTCTGCAGCCTTGAGTAAAGTAAATGTCCCATCTGAATTTCAATTGGAGTGAGACCAAACATTTTGCTTAACTAATGAGCCCATATTTTGCTATTTTCACCAATCATTATAGGCTGTTCGGGGCTAATTTACAAAAAAAAAAAAGAAAAAAGATAGAGGTTCAGAAACTATGCGCAATACAACTTTTAGCCACACTCTGAGAGGCATCTGAGAAGGAAGGAACACTGCATGACCCACCCTTGGTAGCTGTCAATTGATCACCAATTTTCAGAGTGTCTACTTAAACAAGCGGCCAAAAAATCAGTATCTAACAGTACTTTTCCATTACATTCACAAGAAATTCAGTACCTCCTCAACAAAAAAATTCAAAATTTCTTTAAGAACCTCCATTGGAAGAAATTCGAAAAATTTCGAAAATTAGAAATCCTTGCTCAAATTATGGCAAAAATGATGTAGCCACAAAATTTTATTGGTGGCTTTAAGATTAAATGACTGCACAATCACAGTCCTGCAGACAAATACTTCTCTAAAAACCAACGCACAGGGAGTTGCATACTTTCCAGGCTTCAATAAAAAACAAGCTTGGTAGGAAGAAAAAATTCCTGACATTTTTGCGAAATTTCCGCACTTTTCCAGTACTTCCGGATGGCCCTGGAAAAATCGGTACCATTTCTAAACTTTCCAGAAATTTCGGACTAGTAGACAGCCTGATTTAAGATAATTTAAAAGCACGCAGCTCTTGGCATTGAAATAAATCCGTCAGAATAAATACGCCCAGTGAAAAGATTGACTGACTTGAAATAAATAAAAACGACCGATTAAAAACTATAACATTTAAAAACTATTAGAAGAAAAAAAAATATCGACTGCTAAAAACTAAACAACTGCTTAATGGTAAAAAAAGAACAATTAAAGGCAACAACTGATGTTGCAAAATACTTCAGTTCCCTAAAAATTACTTATCAAATTGGCTCAATATGACCCAGTAGGAGAGACAGGAGAAATTCTTCACCTGGTGTCTTATGGATTGTCAGAGGATAAAACTTTGAATACATTACAAACTTTTCACCGGTGTATCAAAGAATGCTGGAAATCAATATAATTGGTTGTTTCCAATTAGAAGATACTTCTTCAGTGATGTAGCCTTGTACCGGTTCATGATTCCTTTTTTTCAACCCCCTATTGGCAAGAAGAGACAGAAAAAAAAGTTAAGTTCTTTAACGTCGCTAGGTAAGAGAACAAAAAATGCTGGAAGCGAATATGAAAAATTTTACCGATATTTTCAATACTTCCTCCAACTAGTCCAAACAAAAAAGACCGAGTAAAAATAATAGAATAAGATTAATACTGCATGCTGCATTATTCTAATCAAGTCATTTTTGAAGAGACCGAAAATTCCTTGATATTTTTCTCTTTTTCCTGTGCTTTAAAAAAATCCTATAAATCTCCCTGGTGTGGAAATTTTCTGAGTCACTCAATGCACGTGATGAGGAATCTAGACAACGAACACACAATTTTCACTCCAATAATACATCCTGTCTGAGACAATAGGTGACGGCTTCAAGAAAAAGTTTCAGTGTCCATTGTAACAATGAAATCCTATTAATTTACATTCCATTATCTCTTTAGATCCCGATGAAAGACTAAAGTTCAGTCCTGGAGATGATAAAGAGAGCCCAGTTTCACAGTTTTCACCTGACTCCGCATTACCTGTTTCATTTCTTTGAATTTTCAGCAGAGCTAGTTATCATTCAGGGCACCAAAACTTTCGATTTTGAGCAGACATTACTGCGAAGCTTTTTTCCTCAATGGAGAATTTGCAAGGGTCTGAAATTTGATGAATTTCCTGTTTAAGTGGAATCCTCTGAGTGAACTGAACACGAAGATACCCTTGATTCATAAATTGAGCAATTATTAGAGGAGATATGACAAAATAACCGATTCCGCTAAAATACATGTGTTTAAATGGGAAATGCCGCCAGATGACGTCACAAGGCGGCACATTTTCTCACTTTTAAATCAATTTTTCTCCAATTTCCCATGTCAGAAAAAAATTATGAAAAATATTGCGAACTCAGCTCATTAGGCACTTCCAGATGAAGCAATAAAAAAATTGCGTGCAAATTCTCCATTTTTAGGATGGGTTTTTCTTGTAATTGAATCGTACACATAATTAATGGTTTTCTTGCTGAATACAATCCCCTCTTCTTTCCTAGTTTTCTTGCCACCCAAGAATCCAAGAATGACGGATCATGCGATTTGAGTCTCATATAAATCATTAGTATTGGTGAAGAAATGAACATTAAATGTTCCAATTTCTTCGGTATACTGGAGGTTAGAAGAGTATGAAGAAGCCCTGATTTTTTTAAACAACTCTCATTCTCTGACATCCTTCGCTAGCAAAGCAAACTTCACTTAGACTTACTGAATAATTACGATGATGCATCAAAACTAAATTTTGAGTAACCAACAAAATATGCATTAAACCTTCTGAACTGGCTCGAAAGCCTTGTTTCAGGAGTATGTTTAAGCCTGATGCAATGCAACATATGAGGACTTATATGTAACAATAGTGGTCGCTGACATCCGCCATTTTTAGGGCAAACGCTTTTTTCGAATTCTGGAACCCTCAAGAATGCCTGTGCATAGTTTCAGACTTCCAGGACAATTTTTCGCCGAGATATGAACTGAAAACCATGTTATTTCTAAAAACAGCGGATGTGAGAATCCACTGTTCTCCCCCGCCGGCGCGGCAGGACATGGTAGAGATTCGAATCCACTTGCGATAACTGCCCCCGCACCGACCATGGGCTATAGCTGCTATCGTTCACCAGCCTTAACCTTCCTGAAGACTTTGTTTCATGCATAAAAAAACGTTTTCAGTAAAAAAAGTGGCTGTCACATTTTTTTCAAATCGCTGATACTCCTTCAATTTTTCACTTACATAGATCGCAAAACGTGTGTTTCTTTACAGGAGGGGTTGCTCTTCATGAAAATCTTTATAAGAATCCTCTAGGTTCTACGGGCAGCAAAGTGCGAAGCTTCGAAAACCTCCAATGCGATTTTCTCACAATGTGAAAACTCGACAACCGCTATTGTTACAGATAAGTTCTCATATGCAGCATCAGTTCAAGTTTGAACCATCCCCTTTTTAAATGCTGATGAAAATTAACTTTTCATTTTAAAACTTAAAATTAATTATAGCACTCTTTTCTGCTTGATTATGTGTGCGAAGGAAAGAGATCCTTTGAAATTTCAAAACCACACAAGCCTGATTTTTGTGGGAAAAAAGAGGAAGATATACGAAAATGCGCAAGAACAGAAGTCTACATGCTCTTTTTCATAACATTTGTGGCTAATTACATGGATGCTGCTCTTCGAGTAAACCAGCTGATGTGTTTACAACCTTAATGAAGACAACTTACGATTAAAAATCATTTGCATACTAAGAAGTTCATACTTACATTAAGGGTTAGATGAGGTAGAGGTGGCATGTGCCTGTTATGAAAAACACAGTAGGAGTTCTCTAAAAATACGGAGATTGGTTCTCGGCAAGGTAAATCTGCGCACTGAGAATTGCAAACTCGGAAGAGAGCTTGGTTTTGATCCTATAAAGAGATAGAACAGTCAGATGAGGAGTTACTTTAAAAATAAGAAATTTTAGTGAGATTATATGCAATGCGAGGAGACAAGTATACTGCCATGCTAAGGAAAAATGCTGTATGAACATTCAATTTCATTACAAAGAAAATTCTCTGGAACATTGAACAAAAAATAATCACACATTTTCCTGAAAATTCTTGCTTCATCAATGGAAATTTGGAAATTTGACTGACATAGCGACGGTGCAAGTCGGCAATCACATAACTCGGTTTGCGACGTCGCAGACTTCCTGTCATACTTTATTTTTTAAATGGAAAACTACTCAACGGCAATTCTTTAAAACTGTCATGATTTTTCTTCTCAATGCGAAGAAAATTCTGCAAAAACTTCAAGAAATAATGTCAATTTGCTCTCCTTTAAAAAAATGACGTAGAGGCGGAGATTTTCAGACACCGGAAACGAGTTATGTGATTGCCGACTTTCACCGTCGATAGGTCCTTACATCATTTTTCCTCAGCATGGTAGAATACTGGTCAGAGCCATTCTAAAGCAACTGTGCAGAGGTGAGTGAACTGACACAGTTGATTGTTTTGGTTGTCTTCATAAAAGTGCCACTGGGCACGGCAGGCAAAAAAGTAAAAAAAGTAGTACATAAATGGATTAAAATCAGATGCTGACAGAATTGAAGGAGAGGAAAAAAAAAGCCTGATTAAAAAGCACACTAATTTCTGCAGCCCAATGAAACTAACGACGGTCACAGAGGGCTACTGGAAAATTCATATTCTGGTCCTGATTCTTTCATAACGGGCAGAAGTGAAGGGGATTCCAGAAGATGGATTTGAATTCATCTTTAGCATCCAGGGTGTCTACTAGGACAAGCCAAAAATCAGCATTCCTTCAGTGCTTTTCCAAAAAATTCAGTATTTCCTCAAAGGAAAAATTAAGTTCTTTTATAATACCTTTACATTCCAAATTGAAAAAACTTCAAGGATTCGAATTTCACATGCCACCCCTAACAAAAATGACGTAGCCACAAAATTCGAAGCTCATTCAAGGCCGAAACAATTGGCCCAAGCAATTGCATACTTTACAGACTGTCTAAAAGAAACATGCAAGGCATAAAGTGAAAAATTCCGGATATTCTCATGGAATTTGTGTACTTTTTCAGTGCTTTTGGAGAGCCCTCAAAAAAATCAGTACTATTCTGCTGTGCTGAGGAAGAATGCCGTAAGTATGAACATTTGAGAGTTGCCAAATTTCTTTCAATAAAATGTTTATTTTTGTACTAGGTTATAAATATCTTTCCTCGAAATTCTCAGGAACTTCAAGTAAAATTGCAAACAAAATTATCTGAAAACTTAGAAGGAGAATATTCATAAGCTGACCCGGAAATTCGAGTTTAATCAAAGGAAATTTGGCGACGCCTGAAGGTTCATAAGGCGTTTTTCCTTAGCACGGCAGTATTAGTGGACTTTCAAGTGTAGGATAAAAACCCTCTAAAACCACTGAATACGACAAATGTGAAACTTTCGGTGCTTGGGTGTTCCAGATTGATCACGGCTGGATCAGTGGATAGATTCAGTAGTAGATTCAATAGAGCTTTAGGAAAACTAATTAGACAGAGATGGGCGTACTTCCACATGCACTGTGTAACTTTGCATCAAAATAATTCACAATACTATGACTACATTTAGCAATTAGGAACTAAAATTTTTCACTCATCTGTAAAAGCTTTTATGTACTTGGGAAAACTGATGGTGCATTCATTGTTTTTAAACTGAGCCAGATATTTTAGTTCTTAATTGAAAAATGTAGTCCAATTGGTCTGCTAACCAGCTTTCAAAAGAATGCCTTGTTGATCCTGAAGAGGAGGGCTCTTTTACCATGAAAAAATCTGAACGTGCAATACTTCGTAAAAAAATAAGTGCTTCTTCGGTTCATTAGAGTCAACCAATAAAAATAGATACTTCATGAAAATGAGATTCAAGTTATGTTGACGCGTACAGTTTCTTAATCATCAAACATCATACACTTGCTGAGATCTGTCAAAAAAACCTTTAACTAGTGATAACAAAACAAAACCAAAAAAGAAAATTTGAAAGGTTTGAAAAATTGCCATCCATCCATACTTCCATGATTGAGATCTTCAATAAAGAAATAAGAATTATTCACTGAAAAAGAGCTTGCCTTAGTGAAGGCCTGGCAGATAAGCTACATGAGGACACAGCAGTAGAAAACTTACCTCCAAAATATGCTTCAAACAATACTTAGAGAGGGGTAATACTTTTGCTCCACACCTGACATCCTCTTCTGTGTAAATACATTTGTTCCCTGAGCACCCTTTGCGTCCATTCACAGTCTGTAAAATATATAAAAAGAAAGACAATAAAATAAAGTGAAAGTTAAGGGATGGATTCTTTGGACAGAGCAAGTTAACTGGAGTACATGTGTATGTGTTCGAAATTCAGGGCAATACCTATCATTATTTAAAGTTAATTTCTGATCTACTTTTAAAACTACTTTTCTTCATTACCCAGAACAGGTAAACAACAGAAGAACAGCAAAGATGATTTTCGAAGAAAGCAGCAAAAAATCCAGTAACAACACTCGTGATGCATCCTCTACAATTCACCAGATTTAAATCTCTTTGACAGCTTAAGTATTAACAACAAAACTAATTTTATGCGAGCTCGATTTACAACAACAAAAAGTGTTTCAGGTAATTTTTACAGCAATGAACCAGCACAGGTAAAAGATGAGGCACCACGGTGTGTGACTTGTCATTAAAATTGCACAAAGAATCCTGATGACAAATTACAAAAATAGGAATTCAACTCTTTTATAAAAAATTATCTTCTTGAATGCTAGTCAAATTAAACTTGCTGTCAACCAAAAACCAGGGTCTGCCAAGTTAAATCCGTCACTAAAAGCATTGCAGTGTACTTTCCAATGGACATACCTGTAAGGCATGCTTTTTTCTTTCATAATTTTTGAAATATCACAGGATGCAAAAGATTTGTGTGAACTTAATATAGAATATGTAAATTAAATTAAAGTCTCAGTTCATTTTTAAGGGCTAAATTCTCATGGCTTCACTCTGGTTTTCATGCAAGCGAGAAATTTAGAGTCATTCAATCTAATCTGAACTACGAACAATGATTTCTAACTCGCAAATCAAGTTAATCAATTCCTTAAGTTTCATGTATTTTGCAAGAAAATACAATGATGAAACATATAACGCAGTGCTTTAAATCCCATTCTATATGATGATCCATCGTCTCTTGATTAAATAAATTTACAGATTTTAACCTAACCTAATTAGCAGGCTCTGATTTCCTCCACTGCCTCAACATTGAGTTGGCCTCATTGTGTTCATTTACATTATCTCTTGAGCTTTCTTTAAAAATCAAAAGAAAACTCACAAGAGGACATTAGGTATCAATGCCACTTGGCGAAAACAGAATGAAACTTCACAACATACCTTTGAACGTTTTTCTAAAGATTTTTTACGCAGTACAGCTTCCACTCCGTTGCGCTTGTGATAACTATTCAAGGCTTTCAATTTTTGGTACAATTTCTCCTCAGCAGGAGACTTCCGGATCTGAGAGTGAATGCTTCCTAAAAAAAAAAAAAAAAAAAGTCACACTGAAATATAAATCATATTAATGGCTTAAATGCAGGAGATCCTAGCATCACAGCAAAGCTGCATGTAAATTTCAGTCATGAACTGTTTCCTGGATTTCTATTTTTTTTTCTTTTTTTTTTTTTCTTCAATTTCCAGACTTTCCATGACAATCTTTGCTTTATCTCCAATCCTTAATTTTCAAATTATTTTTAGATCCCTGCCTTTTAACTTAACTTTTTTAAAATTTTTTTCCTCTCTCAATAAGATTACATTTTGTGCAATGAGGAAAAAATACCTTGTGCTCATCCTAAGAAGTAGGATAATAGGATAGACAAATAATGTTTCTGAAATGTGTCAAAAATAGTAGTTCCTAATTGCAAAACGTAGTCGAGTTGGAATGACTTTGGCTCAACTTTGGAAGAACTTTCCACTTCTACAGTTTCAAATTAAAGAAAATGTTACTCAGAAGTTGTGTATGTTCTCTCTGAGGACCCCTACTAATGCTGAAACAGCGGCAGTCTTCGCAAGATTTTCTGACTTAGCCTTCGAGTTCCATGACTTAACCAGGGTGCCATAAACTTTTCAGGCTTTCCAGACTGCTAATAACCATGATTTACTTTCTCATGACTCTCCAAGGCTCCAAAATCTGCATCAACTGTCCAAAATTAAAGTGGAACACTTGCTTTATTGAATTGGTCCTGATTATTTTTCTATGATTTTTAGGTTAACAGACAGCTACAATTATTTTAAAGCTCGCTGCTTCAACTTCAGGTCTTAAATGAAAAGCGATTGCTGTTGCACATTAGTCAATATTAAAATAAAGCTATCTTGCAGGAGGAACCTGCTAGAACTTTGTCACACCTCTTTGGGAGGGTTAAGTTTCCACAGGTGTAATTTGAGTGTATAACTGGTCACAATAAGCTCCTTAGAGTTTTCGTATTTTGGGTTTTGTACCCAATGTTTAAAATGATCTAAAATAAAGCAAGAATATGAACGCTAAAAGCATATTGACTGTTGAGGTAGAGTTGGACTCTCGTTCAGGCATGCATATCTTCGTGCATACAAAAGCTTTAATCAGAGGGAGGAAACACAAGTGTGTCATTTTGCTCGATACCTGTGTGTAGTAAAATAGGAATTAACTTACAGCTTCGAAAACCTTTTTTTTCTCTTTTTTTTTTCTTTCTTTCCAAGAAATTTTTTATCGCAAGCAAATAATAATTAATTTACCATGTTTATTACTACACATAATTCTTCTGCAGTAGAGCTTGATTTAAAGATTTTGTGAGGTGGACGACTGGGACATCACACTCAAGTTGCAGACCCTTGGATTCTCATAAAACTACACTTCTTGAAAACCTAGAGAGTTAAATTATTTTTTAAACTATTTTCCAGACTCACCATATATTTCTTTTTCTTTTTTCAATGACTGTAAATAAGAGTGCCTTTTCCTCTGGAGTATGTACTGCAATCTTTTAACTTGATCTATAAATAATGTTTTAAGTCTATCCATCTTATTTCTAGCTAGGGCTACCATTTCTTCTTCCGTGTAGACCTCTGCATGCCTATGAAATGAAAAAAAATAACATCAAGAAGACACAAAAAAAAAATGGGAGGAAGCAATTAAGAGAAGTGAGAAAACTTCAGCCTCAGTAAAAATTAAATCTTTCTGAAACATCTAGAATACCCTATTCTACTGCCACTTTTATCAAAATGCAAGCAATGTAAAGTTTTTCATTTCGGTGAGAAATTGTCTGATAATTTTCACTCACTAGGGGGAGAATCACTTTCAGCAGTGGTTTCAAGTGCTTACGTTCAAAAAGGTTTTAAGAGCTTACCAGTGTGCATAATTGCTGCAATACACTTGGCAGAAACTTCACGAGGAGCACTATATTGACTTCAATATACAAAAACTAGTCCTACTAGACAACCAGAAACACGTTGAAAAGCGCTTTCTGCGAGAGAGCAAAATTCCAATTCGACAGGGCATGAATAATATATATGACCATTAAGGCTGTAAATAAATGATAAAGATTGGGTGAAAAATAAAAAAAATAAATAATAATTTTCTCCTTCTATTCAAGTAATTTTAAAATTTCATCCAAACAAAACCGTCAAGATGATTACGATCATATCATCTTCTTTGAGTATTAAAAAAACTATGGCAAACTCTCTAGCATGTACTGAACTAAAGAATTTAGAGGTCATTGATGGGGCTGTGCAAATATTCACTTCAGCTGACTCGGGCACAATTCCACATTTGCGAATAGCCGCGCCATAATGAATTTTCCAACTGAAATTTTCGAATCTTCGCGCCATCACGAATAACAAATTTTCAAATGTTTGCTAGCATCCAGGGATCTCCACACACATTCGTCACTGCCTACGCTCCTATCATAGCATTTGATTGTTTAGGGTGCAGGTGTATGAGCAAATGGAAAATATTGTTTGAAGTTTTGTAATATTTGCAAATGTACGCACTCAAAAGTTATTTTAGATTAGGCGTATTACTTTTTGTAGTTGTGAATAATTGACTTAAATTATTCACTATTTGGTTTGTATACACAAATAATTGGCAAAATTATTCACTATTTGCTTTGATCGGAAACTTCACTATGCACACAGCCGTTGTCATTCATCATTAAGTGCAATTTACAGGTAAGTAGCTCCTCACTAACTGATGGCTAACTAAGCCAAATATCAATTCAGAATGTTGCAACTTACTATTATATTTCATTTTTCAATTGGGAAAGTAGATCCACAAAACTTCTGTAAACACTTAATGTAAATTTTTTCCAATGAAATGTCCAGTAGTATGTTCTGTAAGAATGGACCAGTAGACAAGGTATGAATTGCAGCATTCTGATACATATCTTTGAACCAAAATTTCACGTAAAACACGATGCCCACAACGAAAATTCAAACCAACTCCTTACGAAGATGATTAATGATTCTTGATGCGTACATTTAAACTACCTGCTCATGAAAACTCAATGCTCTACGCGATTCATATCGCGCACTAAACGTGATCATGACAGTCTCTGCGATATAAAAATCTGGCAACCTCAATCTTGATGCTTTGGCTTCGCTATAGCAAATTGCTTTTAGTTTGAACGACACACGGTGAGAAATGAACATTGCTCGTTTGAGAAGCTTGCTGAAACCGTTGTAGTGCTCGATTTGACTCGAGTAGGGCTTTGAGTGGGCGGGCAGATCAAATTTTTGTAACCAATGTGAAATAAAAGCGTTTACATCTTCGTAAGGAGTTGATTTCAGTAATTTTCGTTGCGCGAATCAAGCTCTACATGAAATTCTGATTAAGAAACTAGTTTGGATTGCTTAAATTCGTACCTTGGCTAGTGGTCCATTGCAAGCTTGGAACTCCTGGAAGTAATTTAAACAGGGGTGGAAATTAGAAGACCCCGTAGTTCTACCGTGCTATGGAAAAACGTCATATGAACATTCGAATGTTGCCAAGGTGCCGCTCGGGGAATTTTTTTTTTAAAGAAAGTTGAGAGTATTTTTCTCTGAACTTTTCAGACATTTTGAATCTAATTACGAACAAAATTCTCTAAAAAATTGGAAGAAAAATATTTAAAAATTTCCCCAAAAATTTGTGATTTATCAAAGGAAATTTGGGAATGCTTAAAGGCTCATGAGGCGTTCTTCTTTGGCACGGCAGAATTGAGGAGGGTTTCAAAAGAAGGACCGACAGTCAAGGTATACTTGTTTCCCTGCGCAGTTGCAATTTGGGCAGGAAGTAGCAGACTTGAAATTATAGCTTCTTTCTCGTTTGCCTAGTCTATGTCATCTTACGAACTAGACAATACATATAAGACCTCAAAACTGAACACACTCCTTAAGGAGACCTCAAAAGTATACAACAGGAACAGTTGTTCTTATTATCTTTAAATTAATGTGAGAAGAAAGTAGACCTAAGCAAGGACGTATGGGAAGGCAAAAAATTTCCTCCAGAAAAACTTAAGCGATGGTTTGAAAAACTTTCATGGTTCATCACCACAGCATTACTTTTCATCAGCAAGGTTTGAAACTTCCGCTTTCATAGACGTAAAAGATAATGAGGGGAAAAATAAATTCTCTGGCTCAAAGACTATTCAACGTCAAGATTACCTATCTCTAATGAATAGNTTCAAAAATTTTACGAATTTTTTTAGGGGCTAAAATATTATCCGATGATAATGAATTTTTTTCTACACAAACTAAGCTAATTGATGTAGATTCTGACAAATTTTGGTTCAATTCTATCGAAAATTACGAAAGTTATGAGGAAATGACGTTAGCATAGTCAAAAATAGCCCAAAAAAGCGGTTTTTGGGGGTCTGTGGGGGGGCGGAGGGGGTTGGGGGGCTGAAACCCCCCAAAACCTAAGTTTTGGGACCCCCTTGATGACTTAAAATGGTTAAAATAAAAATCCATTCACAAGGGCATTTTGACATGCTTATCCCGGGATACCCTTTGTACTTTGTCTAGTGGTCCATTGCAAGCTTGGAACTCCTGGAAGTAATTTAAACAGGGGTGGAAATTAGAAGACCCCGTAGTTCTACCGTGCTATGAAAAAACGTCATGTGAACATTCGAATGTTGCCAAGGTGCCTCTCCGAGAATTTTTTTTTTTTTGAAGAAAGTTGAGAATATTTTTCTCTGAACTTTTCAGACATTTTGAATCTAATTACGAACAAAATTCTCTAAAAAATTGGAAGAAAATATTTAAAAATTTCCCCAAAAATTTGTGATTTATCAAAGGAAATTTGGGAATGCTTTAAGGCTCATTAGGCGTTCTTCCTTGGCACGGCAGAATTGAGGAGGGTTTCAAAAGAAGGACCGACAGTCAAGGTATACTTGTTTCCCTGCGCAGTTGCAATTTGGGCAGGCAGTAACAGACTTGAAATTATAGCTTCTTTCTCATTCGCCTAGTCTTTGTCATCTTACGAACTAGACAATACATATAAGACCTCAAAACTGAACACACTCCTTAAGGAGACCTCAAAAGTATACAACAGAAACAGTTGTTCTCATTATCTTTAAATTAATGTGAGAAGAAAGTAGACCTAAGCAAGGGTGTATGGGAAGGCAAAAAATTTCCTCCAAAAAAACTTAAGCAATGGTTTGAAAAACTTTCATGGTTCATCACCACAGCATTACTTTTCATCAGCAAGGTTTGAAACTTCCGCTTTCATAGACATAGAAGATAATGAGGGGAAAAATAAATTCTCCGGCTCAAAGACTATTCAACGTCAAGATTACCTATCTCTGATGAATAGGTAGTCGCGATAGAGCAATAGTCTCTTTACGGCAAACTTGAGAATAACCAGAGAATGATCAATTTTAGAGGATAGGAGGATTAAAAATTTGGTCAAAGGACGCTGAGAGCTACCAACCTTAACGGGTCATCATCTTCAAACCCATCAAAATATTCATCACTAGAGGAGTCCATAACGTTTTGATCTAAAGTTGAGAAATCTAAAATGGCTTCTTCAATATCTGTATCTGAGTCACTATCGTAGTGCAAACTACTTTGCTGAACACTCACAGGAGTAGCATCAACGTCAACTAAGATAAGGGTAAGAAGGAAAATATAATTAAAAAGAGAACATCATTTTAGAAATACTGCAGACATAATTGCATGAAAAATTTGGTATGAGCAATTAAAAGAGCGTATACATGAAATTAAGGGCCACATTTGAGCAAATTGATGGGTTAATACTGATTCCCAATCAGTGGAGAACGGAGGTTCATGAGCTGGATCAACTGAACTGCACGGAAAAAAATAAATTGCTGATTCAACAATTCAATTGCTAAAAACAGTGAGTGCAATGTTTCAACATAGATTTTACAACAAAAAAATGCTTCTCTAACCACACTGTAAACTAATTTAACCACGGGGGTGGTTAAAGTAGCATTTTTTTGTTGTAAAATCTACATTGAAACATTGCACTAACGGTTTTTAGCAATTGAATTGTTGAATCAGCAATTTAATTTTTTTCCGTGTGGTTGTGGCTGACTGATGGGTGTCATTGGATTTTTCAAAACGAGCATCATTGGTAACTGACTAGAGATAAGTTAAAAATAAGTAAGATTGAAAAGTTGAAATCCATAAATTATTAGATTTTAAATAAAGAAAATGTTTAAATACCTAACTATTGGAAAAAATTTGATTTGATCAAAGATCCCACTCAAATGTGAACCTTGGTGCTCAAATAAGAAGGGTGGAATGTAAAAAACAAGTCTAAATTTAAGCCGCCCTTCATAGATCATGAATGCAAGGAGAAAACAGGCATTGTAAAAAGTTTTATGCAGTGTCTTATGCCAGATCTGCCCCTTCAAGCAGAAATGCCTTAAAATCGATATCGCCCTCACTCTAGGATCTCTGGATCACTTCTATTCACAGAAACTTGTAAAAAATGTTTATCAGTGGATACCTATGAGTATGAGGTCTCAGCGAAGTCAGTTATGGAAGAAGTCTTCAATTAGTCAATTTTCAGCTTGATTTTTCAAAATTGAAAAGATGTCATTATTTTTCAGTCTGATTCTTCAAAATCACAAAGATGTCATTAGATACCTTCTTATGCTGGCATGTACTGGACCACAAGGATTGAAGGAGAGAAGACAAATACATTTACTGAATAACAAAAGGCTTGATGAGTGTATATCTCTGCACAAGAGCGCACTATCATGCTCGCTCATTTTTTTTTTTTTTTATAAGAAGTGCATCTCAGTCACTGGAGCTTTTAGGTCTTGGGCATTATCACTTATTGATGAGACCAGGAGAGCAGGCATTATGTACTCGGATGCAACAGTTGAAATCCAGTCAACACTTCATCTGAACAAGACTTTTTGGATTTTGGCTACTCATGATGCGAAAACCAAAGTTGAGCTATTAGCCGACTTTACAAATATAATATGCAATAAATGCAACTCAGGCCATGCTTTAATAAAAAAATAACTAATAAATATAATAACAATCTCTTGCACATTGTTTTTTTATTAAAGCATGGCCTGGGTTGCAATTATTGCATATTATATTTGTAAAGTCGGCTAATAGCTCAACTTTTGTTTTCGCTTCATCTAAACTTGAGCAGGACTTGCACTAGAAATGCTCAAAAATTTACTGTAAGTGACAGATTGAAGTCAGCTAATTTTGCTCCTTCGATAAGGATACTTACTGAACTGACTTATAATTTTCTTTTTACTGCAGTCTTCTTCATCGGAGAAAAATTTGAGGCATTCATCTTCATCTGCTGATTCAGTTTCTGAACCGTGGGAGCTGTCTACAGATACAGGGTTAGAATAAGGTGCAAAATTTATTATCTCCACTTCAGAGCTGAGAGAGGGCTCCTTATCTTGGAATGGCTTCATTGCTAAAGGACTAAGGATGGGACTGGAGCACCTGTAACACAAGAAGAGTATTTGAGGAAAATTTTTCACATGTACAGGAAAAAATGAATGGAAACAAAAATAAACCAGCAGCAGTGAAACCATACTCATCCGGCATTTATTCATTCAATTTTAAAATCATCTTAAAAAATTCCTCACTAAAGTTCGGGACATTTTTTTCTACCTGACCACACGAAGTGGGCCATTTGGTTTACGGACAGTAGGTCTAGAAGAAAAAGGGCTACAAAAAAAAGGGCTACCTTCTTTGGTCTACAGTCAAAATGTCTACATGAAAATGCCTATTAAAATAGTGTCTATAGTAAAATATGTCTGCGGTATTAACATGTCTTCGGTTTGATTGCCTACTCCAGAAACGTCAAAGTACGTATTTATGTCGTCTGATAAGAATCTCATTTGAAAGTGTATCCCCAAAGACAGGACGAGACTGTGGATGCTGCAGAAGCTGATGCGTAAAAATTGTGAGTCACACTTCGCGAATAATTCACCATATAAATATCAACATGTATATTTTATAAATATTTTATTTAATTTTAAATTTTATAAATATATTTTATATATTTTTAGTGGCCAACATAAATATTTTGACATTTTCTAAGTGGGCAAACAAACCGCAGACATTTTAATAGCGTAGACATATTTGACTGTAGACATAATTTAAGTAGGCATTTTAATGTGGACGTTTTGACTGTAGACTAAAAAAGGTAGCCCTTTATTTTGTAGCCCTTTTTTCTGTAGACGTACTGTCTGCATACCGGCCATTTAACGCTTCCCCACGTTAGTAATAATTGCTTGTATGTAAATAATGGATGTGTAATAAGTTCACAAAAAGAGTTTGCAAGATACTTTAGACGATGCAACATATGCAGGGGCAGGCGGGTTCGCCAAGGAGAACTCCAAAAGGCCTATCGATATTTAGGGTGATTTGAGACCAGTTGGTCTCCGTAACATAGCAAACAAGCAACTAAGATAAGTCCACTTAAGTATTAATTGACCAATATTACCAGTCACTTTGCGGTCTTAGTCCGCCCATGAATAATTATGTTATCCAACTCCTTGCCCTCACTAGTGGTTGGATAAAGGAGGTTCCAAAGGAAGGGGTGGAATGATCCAATGCTCGTAAAATGGTATACAAACGATGTACACTAGATACACTGGCTACGTGATACCCCTAATCGCTGCCTCGAAGAGACGACAATCGCGTTGCGGAGATCTAGAGTATATATCTCGTAACGTCCGACCGAGCTATGACGTCGGAGACGAAATTGCGTGATGATCGGCGCTACAAGAAGCATGCTCTAGATGTCAACATGCTTGTCTGAGCTAGCACTTGCAAAAGTGATGGCTTTTGGATCGAAGGCGCTGAGAGCATCAGGGAATGCGGACATAGAACCGTAGGCGATATGGCATCATTCTACGACAATATCTTAAAGGCTATGCACAAACATGAATAGATGTAGAGAATGTTTTAATGGGGTTGATGTGCAATTAAGATTAGTAGAGAAGTTCATCACAGAGAATGATCACATAGGTTAGTTAAGTAATTGCTACAGTGGATTGGTTATCATCACTAGAGGTGTTGTCAGATGAGTTGACATTTGCTTGCTTTCGGTTTGCACGCGTTTGAACGTCACCACTATCAGTACATCAGACTCTCACAGACGCAAGGTATCAAACCAACTTCAGCTTGGACAGGTCTTTAAATACTTTCAGACCTTGTAACACTTTATTTTTTAGCCACACAGAAACCACATCCACATAAAGGTTGCTGATCATAACTGATAAGTGAGTCATTTACAATACTATCAAGAGACTGATGTTTTCAAGGTCAAGGTGGATTATGGCAAATGACACAATGTGCAGAGGCGTACATTCATCGTTGGCGCTGAAGACAATTGTCAGCGCCTGCAAGTCGAAAGTAAAAAAATGTCCATTTATCTGATGACACTTTAATTAGACTCTACCACAAATACGTTTCTGCTCTTATAGACTGTGACATAACATCTTGCAATACCTGCTTAACATTGCAAGTAGATGCTGAGATCGTAATGGCAGGTCTCCACTTGCAGTCTGGAGGTGTACAAGCTCATTTGGCGCTGACTCTTATCACACTTCAGAGGAGGCAGGACAACTGCGATCGCCCTGACAAAGGTGGATTTTGAAATTGAAAATGTTTATGGTCTGATGAGCTTGAAGGTCCATTGGGATGCTTGTACTGCAGACAACCGGAAATGTAGATGTTCGGTTTTTGCATGGACCGATAAATTTACAATGAAAAACGAAGAGGCAAAGCTAATTTCCCATGAAAACTCCCGAGTGAAAAGTAGCACAGAATCCATTCAAAACAAAGGTTAAGTTGGGAGATCTTTTTTCCATTCGGTATTTAGCTGAACTGGAAGGTATGATATGAAATCTGTCCTCTTAGCTCTCTGTATGCCACCCTGGAACAATCCAGGCAGCGAATGATTGTTTCAGCTGGTGTAATTAGTGCTTAATTTTAAATTTGTATTCATTAAAATGGCAAGTAGTAAACTGTTATGTGTAAAGTGAGAGTAGGCGGTGTAGCTTTCACGCTAGATCTTAGGGTATGATTAATAGCGGATAATGGAAAGCAATTTGCAGCAATGCACACCACCCACCTAGAAACACTCTGCAGAAGCTCGCACATTCTCAATCCTTGCCCTCTATATGTCTGCTTTCAAAAGTTGCTAAAGAGTACACAAACTTTCGTTGAGAAGTAATTGTACTTCAGCCCCCATCTGAAATCCGCTAGCTTGGCCCTCACTTAGTACGTGCGTTGCAGATCTACACTGGGATGTTAAGAGTACANTCAAAAATGCCAATTCCCTGAGCTGAGCAGTTTAATTTTTCTCCGCGAGTGAAATTTGTGCTTGGCGCCATTAGGAGCAAAGAGTAGGGGAGAGGAGAGAGCAACAGAGCAGAATCATGGAGTCCGAGCGAGCTGCACGCACGCTCCACCAGCTACTCCCGCTCTGTGATCGCCTGCACATCGTAGGGGGTCTTTGCCTGCAAAAACGCTCAATCCTATTTGTCTGCTTCCGAAAGTTGCTGAAGAGTACACAAACTTTCGTTGGGTAGTAAATGTACTTCAGCCCCATCTGAAATTCGCCAGCTCGGACCTCACTTAGTACGTGCATTGCAGATCTATACTGGGATTTTAAGAGTACAGATAGTCGAGTACATGGAATAATAAGTCCTGCAGGAATTCTTCTCATTCAAGTTCCAGAGACAGTTCTGAAAATGAGGTGTCGAATGATTACCCGAAGTTCTTTGTCAAGTGACCTTGAACTAATAACAACCTGACAGGTTCCTCCAGAAACTCAAGGGAGGAGGGAAATGAATATGGATATGGAGACTGAGAAGAATAACCGTAAGGAATGAATGACAGATGGATAAAAGGATGATAACATTCAGTTCACAGATAATATTTGTTTTCCGATAACACGTGAAGCAAACTTACCGGAGGACGCCGTGGATTCAAACAACGCCAATTTTATCTTGACCGACAACGAAAGTATGGCAAAGAATTCATCGCAAAGTAATTGAAGGCCTCCAGCATGACTCAGGGAAGATTTGTCGGTTTCTTCAGAACAATTTCTGAGAATCAGGAGTTGATCAAGCGTGCGGATCCATGCTTTGAGACGAACGATTGCGAACTCGATACTCGTATGTGCAGGCAAGATGGCCGCGACGCGCGCATTATTCTTCTCTCTATCAGGCAGAATGGTTACGAAAATGCCGAAAGTTACAAAAGTTACGAATGATTGTGGTATTAATGATCAGCTAAAAATGGTGAAGTTTTGTGCTGGTTTAAAGAAAAAAAATGAGGAAATGAACATTGCTCGATTGAGAAGCTTGCTGAAACCGTTGTAGTGCGCGATTTGACTCACGTGGTCACGTAGAGCTTTGAGTTTCTTGTGAGCGGGCAGTTCAAATTCCTCGTCGCTGGAATAAGTTACTCATTTGCATTGCAAACAGAGCTCGCTGCATGTGCAAATGGAGATTGGCGCGAAAATTTAAAGTGTCAGTCTGATGTGAGATCCTATTTCTAAAACAAAATTGCCAGAAACTTTTAATAAAACATCAGAAGTTTTAGTGTTTTTAAATTTATTTCCCACCATGTTTTTTTCAAACTATAAGTAGATAATTTGCTACAGCTGAGCCAAAGCGTCAATATTGAGGTTGCCAGATTTTTGTTATCGCAGAGACGTTCGTGATAACGTTTAGCGCGCGATGTGAATCACGTAGAGCATTGAGTTTTTATGGGCAGGTGGTTTCAATTCACGCACCAAGAATCATAAAATATCTTCGGAAGGAGTTGATTTCGGTAATTTTCGTTGTGCCCGTCGTGTTTTATGTGAAATTTTGGTGAAGAAACATCTATCAGAATGCTGAAATTCGTACCTTATCTAGTGGTCCATTTTTAGCTCCATATGTCGAATACTTTTTGAGAAAAAAATTATTGAAGTTTGATCGCCTTTCGTAAATATGCACTCTCCAGATTTCAAAAACGGCAGTACTTTGCCTTCAAAGAAGCCCCATCATTTCTTTTTTTTTTAGGCTGAAATTTGGCGCACTGGTCCGCATGGTAGCATGTCTTCGAAGGGAAAAATTCCCACTTGAACCTAACACACCCTGGAGCACAAAACGAGTTGAATATAGGTACCCTTTTTTTGCCCTGATTTTTGGCTGTAGTACCTTGATCCCTTAAAATGAGCATGACCATGTTGGTAGATTTCTGTAGATTTTAGATTTTAGAAACCTCTTGTTGGTTCAACTTGCAGATGAAGCAAAACTTTAAATGCGTTTTTAAGGAAAAATGTGCCCTCCATTTTCCGAAGTCCAAATGAGGGGCTTGAGGGAAAAGGCGCATAATTGCAGTTTTTGCTACTTCGAGAAACTTTGAAGTTTCAAAACTACATGGATCTTTATGGAAAGAAAGTTCAATCTGGCTTCTAGATGCTTAAAAATTGGAATTTGGGAGCGAATTTTTCCCAGCATATGCGTTAGGACTAGCATTACTTGAAATCATTAATAACTCAATTTTTTCAAAAAATGCTTTATCCTCCAAGCCCCTCAAATGCCATTTTCAGATTACATGAAATAATTTGGAATGGAAAAATTTAACATCAACTCCGGTTGAAATTTAGTTAATATTTAGCGAGCATAATATTTCATCGGAGGACCAGAGCGGTAAAGGGGCAATTAAATTGTAGAACAATAAGCATTACGACACAGCCCGTGGCCCTTTGCGTCTTCTGGCCGTACTAGTTCGCCTTCAAAATCGTAATTAGGCAATTTCTATGGCTTGAGAGCCGTATCCATTGCTTGCGGCAGTTTCGCTGTGTTCACTGTTCAGTAATTAGTTTTGCGATGACTTTACATCCTAAGCTGCTCTCTATAATTATTTTGCATTGTGGGATGTTTTTGAACCTCTAGGTCTCTAAGAATTCTATGAGTAGCTAAGCCAAATGAGACTAAAGAGGTGTTAATCATTTTACATTCTTGTTCCTTTAATGACTCACAAATAAGCGATCAGAAATAATTAGTGTGGGTAACTCTATCCTAGATAAACAATTGTCGTCAAAGGCTCGTGTCAGCCGCACCGTCGCCCAGTTGAACTGCATTTTGCAATTTGGAACTATAAAATCTGGCCCGGTTTAAAAACAATGTATGTGCCATTAGTTTCCCTATACACATAAGTGTTTTTTCAGATGAGCCAGACTTTCTAGTTCCAAATTGCAAAATGCAGTCCAGTTGATCGAGTCAATAGAAAAGGTCGGACAAAATTTGGGATTTTCAATGTTTAAAACTCCGATTATGCAAAACTGCATGTGTGGCTCTAAAAGCGGTTCCATTGGGTTTCTCATGAAATTTTCCTCTTAAAGCACCTCTTTAAATTTAAAATGTGACGAAATAAACGTCAAAATTTGCAGTTCTAATAAAAAATTTCATGTCCAATTTCTCTGTTTGACTCGATCCATTGTGCGTCGAATGACGAATAGCAATGAAAAATAATAAGGATACCGAAAAAATCAACAATATGTCAAATTTTAAAATGTACATTATTTACTTTCGAAAAAATTTACAATTCATATTTACAAATTACAATTGACTTAAAACAGTCTTAAAAAAGCAACTCTCTGGGCATGATATGTTTTAGTACCTGAAATTAAGGGGTATCGCTGAAAAAGTATTTAAGTGAAATTTTTTAAAACAAGAGAGGTGCCATAAAAATTTCGAGTTAAGAATGTCTCGGTATAATTTGTGAGAGGGGGGGGGGGTGGTGATTGGACACCACGTATCATTTCTTTACTTGAGAATTTAAGTTCAAAATTTACGTGAATCATTAGTTCCCATGAAATCTTAAAATTAGCTTTAGACTACTTCGTGATTCTTCGAATTGAAAGAAATGTCACGCAACATTTTCATCCCATATACTGAAAAATTGAAACTATTTAAATATTGAGGAAAATAAATGACAAATGAGCGAGGAATGAGTGTTCATATCGATCATATACCTAAATAAACAGTATAAAAGTAATAATGAATTTGTTAAAAGTATACTGAAAGGGAGAATTTTTGCGTGAACTTTTAAAAATCCGTAGATTTTCTAAGACAAATCAGTCACGGAAAATCCCCTCTCTGTATAATATTTTATGAATATGTAGCAATTTTCCGAAGAATCCCTGTGAGCGATGCCACAGAAAAACGGAAATTGTCATCGGTCATATCTCAATGATAACTCTTTAATTTAAGACTTAATTAAAATTTACCCTATTGTCGATTTTATTGATCTATCTATCAATTCACTTCAAAAGTATGAAAGAGGGGAGCTAAAACTCAGGAAAATCGAGGGAACTGGATTTACGATGTATGGAATCCTCGAATGAGAATTTATCCATGCTTTAAGTTGTTTTTTAATAAATTATGGCAATGTCGATGTCGATTAAAGTCTTAGTGCCACCCAATGTATTCACAAGACTTCACACGAATCTTCTAGGAACTACTAAAACTACTACAAGTTTCGACACATTTCCTATTAACTATCAAAATTATCCCTACAGAAGGCCAATGCCGCACGTCCTATTTACTCCTCTGAAATAAATCAGTAGACGCTACCAAGGTGGCGTTATCTGCACGATGACTAATCGGATCACCTTTGGCAATTAGGAACTACAATTTCTGGCTTATGTTAGAAACAACATGCGTGCTATTAGTTTCCTTACGCACCTAGGTGTCTTATGCATGAGCCAGAAATCATAGCCCCTATTTCCAAAATGTCTTCCAATGGAGGTGTTGCATGTGTGAGGAATTTGCGATTTGACTGTTGATTCTTACGTAAAAGTTTGTGAGAAACACGATGGTGCCACTGGTTTTCTCTGAAATCAACTTCCAAGCTCAAGAAAAGCTCTCAAGTTGAGGCCAAAATGGAGGGGATATCCCACCCTACCCTGAGAGTCCACGTCTACATCAAGACAAACTCTCCATGCAAGATAGGGAGCAAATAAATTGACAGGGCTGCCACTTTATTTGGGGACTCCGAAACTGAAAACACGGCATCACTACTAATGTATTTGCTCCCTATCTTTGCATGGAGAGTTTGTCTTGATGTAGACGTGGACTCTCAGGGTAGGGTGGGATAATCCCTTCCATTTTAGCCTCAACCTCAGACCTTTTTTTGAGCTTGGGAGATGATTTCAGAGAAAACCAGTGGCACCATCGTGTTTCCCACGAACTTTTACACCAGAATTAACAGTCAAATCGCAAATTCCTCACTCATGCAACATCTCCATTAAAGGAGGGTTGAGCTCGATCCTCTAATCGCTAATCTTAGGCGAAGCGTGCGAGACCTAGGGGTGTCTCTCTTTCCTCTTGGGTTTCACGAACGAGGCGGAGGGGGATGGGGACGAGATGATTCTGGAGAGGGTAGTCGGGGACGGCAGCCGCGAAGGGTTCCGGGTGGAGCAGGGGGACGTCGGGGGAGACGGGGGAGAAACCTAGGTTGCGGGGGTGTTGGGCACGCTCCAAGCGGAAGAGCCGCTGGTTGACCTCGTTCGGGTTCACCGTGTTGTGCTCGTACTTCTGGAGTCGCGAGGACACCACCCAGATGTGGTTGTCGTCCAGGATTGCCGGCCGGATCTCTGAAATCCATTGCAGAGTCACCGGGTCGTAGGCCAGCAGACTGTCGGACAGAAAAAAAGAGACCAGAGTTAATAAGTAGAAATGAAAAGTTTGACAGATATATTGACGGAGAAGTTAAAAGAAATATTTAGATGATGCGTTTTGGCCATTTTCCGGTACCTAGAGCGGTAAGCGTATTCGCCATTGGACTTGTCTCTCAATCGGGCATTAATGATATTTGGCCTTTTTGGATTTTTGGACATTCTGGGTTTGGAATTTTTGACCTAGCCCCGATTTTGGCCGTCGTTTATAAAAATGCAGTTTTTTTCTAGGTATCAGTCATGGATTTATTTGTATACCCTAGAGCCCTAAATTCTTGGTAATTTTACCCTTTTCTTGGTAAATACACCGAGATTTTTTTTTCTGTGTGCAAATCCTGTTTTGCAGTATGGGGGTATGAGGGTATGACTCACCGGTAGTTCTTTTCTCCGAGCTTCCAGGAGACGAGAGCACACTCGGTGGCGGGGCTGAAGACGAGGGCCTCGGTGACGGGGTCGTAGGCCAACGGGATGGACTGCGAGGACTTCTCTCCGAGCTTCCTCACTGGGAGCGGGTCAGGGTCGGAGGCCGCCGGCGGGACCTTCAGGGCGGCCGTGCTCACCGCGAAGATGCTGTTCGAGGACATCGGATGCCAGAAGAAGTCCCGCTGAGGACCCGGGTTCGATAGGGCTGTTCCGATGATTCCGTCCATGAGGACAAACGAATCGCCGGCCACCTGGAATCAAGAAAATCCATCAAATTAATACAACGAGTTAAGGATACATTCACAAGAACACTGCCGTGCTAAAGAGAAACGTCGTACACTNTCCCCACACATTGGATCTAGAGTCCAGATTCTTGAAAACATTGACAAGAAAAAGACCTCTTGATTCAATCAGATTTAAGCTTAAATCAAAAGGAAATCCGCTCAAATTAAGAGGCTTGGTTCTTGATTTAAGCTTAAAACTGATTGAATCAAGAGTCCATTTTCTTGTCGATGTTTTTAAGAGTCTGGACTCTAGATCCAATGTGTTTTTTTTTTTTTTTCCAGTGAGACTGGGCCAGGCGATTGATAAAGGACTTGAGGAAGAGGAAAGAGGTCATGGGTACGTGGATTTGAACGTGGAGAACCAAGCCTCTTAATTTGAGCCTCTAATTTTGGTGTTAATTATGTCGAGGCGATGTTATGAGAAACGCCTTCAATTTTTGACATGCAACACGCACATCCCTAGACCCCGAATAGTGGTATCAAGACGCCGTTATACGAAAAGGAGAGATTGGCCGCGCGTAGAGACGTATAGCGGTCAGACGTAATTCGCGATAAAGGAAACATATTGTTGCCAATCTTCAAGAATCGCTGTTACTTACAAGTTCGGTTGCCACGCTCGAAATGGGCCTGTCAAAATGGGTCATCGATGTGATCGTTGATTGTCGCTGTTCAAAATTAACTTTGTGATCAACATAATCCGCTCATCGATGACACATTTTGATGGACTCATTCTCGGAATGGACTCTAGATCCAATGTGTTTCTTTCAAGTGTATGTACATTCGAGAGTTGCCAAATTTTACTGGTTAAAACATGTGTTTTCGAAGAAATTTTTATATGTTTTTCCTTGAGAATTCCAGATATCTTAGATCAAATACCAAACAAAATCGTCTGAAAAATTTGAAGAAAATTATTCACAAGTTCCAAGTAAATTCTTCGAGTTGCCGAATTTCACCGGATATGTCATGTAGTTTTGAAGACATTTTTGTATATTTTTCCTTAAAATTTTCAGATAATTTAGATCAAATACCAAACAAAATTTTGAAGAAAGATATTTGCAAGTTTTCCAGTAAATTCGTTTTTTATCTACGGAGATATGGCAACGTCTGGAGGCTCATACGGCGTTCTTCCTTAGCACGGCATGACGGAGGAAGAACAGTTGCTTGCATGTGTTCCATCAACATAGCGTCGTAAGTAATGCAATGCGTGCTGTGCTGAGTTAGAAAGCGTGAGGCAACTCAGAGCGCCTTCAGTCTCGCCTGCATGCAACAATTGCATCACTAGTGGCATGGCGCGAGTTGCGACGTATCAATTGTAATACCATTCAAACCTATGGTAAATAATATATTGTTATGGTGCTCGCTGCGAACACCCTGTATATCGATCCTTTTCCATAGGTTTAAATGGCATACCAATCGATTTATCGCAATTCCACTTTAAAGAAGGGTTTTCACCCGTGGGAAAAGTAAAAAAAAAGAAACTAGGAGAGAGTGCGATCCGTTCGCTGTAGATTTAGTTACACGATCAAATTGAGCCATCAAACTGAAGCTCTGATTGGTGGAAAAAGACCTGAGGTGAGGGTGCGACCAATGAGAGGCCCAATTTGATGGCTCAATTTGATCGTGTAACTGGACCTTTTAAATGACACGTCACATTCATATCTTGACCTCACTTAATCTCAGTAAGCTCGAGAGAGAAGGTACTGATGGAAATAATGAATTTTCCGTTGTTCTTACCGTGAATTTGCCGTGGTCTGGGTGAGGGTAGAAAGCGGGGTCGAAGTGTCTCCAGATTTCCGTTGTTTTCACATTGTAAACGATGACGGCAGGAGCAGCGATATCCGAGATGTAGATGTGTCCAACGTCGCAGTTGCCTTCCGGAGTGTTTCCGAATTCGTCGGTGTCGTCGACTTGGAAGTTAGATAACAAGGAGTTGGCCAGGAGCACGCTCTTCGGGATTTCGATTCTCTTGACCTGCGTTAACATGATCGAATTATTAGATACATAACGGAGAAACACGCAAGGCGAAACAAAACAACCAATGGGTCGGTTACAAAATTACTTTTTCAGAGATGCTCAAATCCCGCAAGAAAATTGTCAAGTTGAAAGTCACTTACAGACGTTCCCAATGTCCGTAACGTAAATTTCGAGTCATTTTTCATACGGAAAATCTCTTCTTTTCGCTCCAGTAAAAGTTCGCATCACGCATATTTTCCGTAGGACTGATTTTAGCTCCGGGACCTAAACCACGCGTAAGACCACTACTCTTTCCGTAGTGTCCCCACGTGATCCTACAGAAAAAACACGTAGTACAAAAAAAATCCCTCCCTTCAATAAACAAAAAACATGTCATTTTCAGGCTAATTAGAAATTTCTAAATTCACGTGACTGTTAATCTAAAGAACGGTATGCGGTCTCCGTGTAAAGAAGTGAATGAGCAAATAAAAAATATTCGAAAACCGAAAAATGCCAATTCTTTATGTTCGCGTGAATAAAATTCAATTGTATCAGCAGCTATAGCGTTTATTACATAGCTACAATAGTAGCAGTTTCCGTGAAGATTTTTCCGACTGAATGCGCGACGATATACTTAATGAATGTTCAAAAAGCGGAGGATTCTGCGCGGCAATTTATGATACAAATATGTCAACTCTGGTGTAAGCGGTGAAGTATCACGCAAAATTGAAGGCGTTTTGAATGTTCAAAAAGCGGAGGATTCGGCGCGGCAATTTATGATACAAGTATGTTAACTCTGGTGTGAGCGGTGAAGTATCACGCAAAATTGAAGGCGTTTTCGACTTGTTAAAAAATGCGTTCTCCTCTTTGTTTCTTCTTCTTTTTTAAATTGCCATTTTCTCTCAGGCGCCAGTTCTGCGCAACAGCAAGTTGTAAACGGGTGCTTGTGCCTACCTCTCGGTGGGTGTGAAGATCGAAAGCGATCAATTTTGGCGGGCAGATCGGGTCGGGTGCAACGTAGCTGTCGAGGATTCCACAGTCGAGGGCCCAGAGCCTGCCGCACCTGTCGACTCGCAGTCTGAATACGTTGACGAAGCCGGAGCAAGTGGTTGGGGTCTTCGGCTGCCCCTTCACACCTTGTACGTGCCAATCCCAGCTCGGGTATGCCTGAGATAAACAGAAAAAATAACGAAAATTAGATGTAAGCGCAAATTGTATAACAAAGCTAAAATTTAAAAATATATAAATAAAATAGGGAACTTTTCTCCACCTGGGAAAAGGTGACGGGGACGTCCCATGAAGGGATGGCGACAGGGCGTTGACGAGGAGATGTTGCGTTGTCAGTTGTCTAATAACCTCTGCGAAGATAGGCACATGTGGCGTTCGGCTATCGCAGAACGTCAGAGCGCGTTCTAGGAGCGACTTTAATGTTATGTTATGTTATGTTATGTTATGTTATGTTATGTTATGTTATGTTATGTTGAATAAAATACACGTAAAAAATTAAATCGCTAAAAAAAGTGACTGCATTGTTTCGACGTAGATTTTACAACAAAAAAATGCTACGTGGTTGAATTAACTTACAATAGTGGTTAAAGTGGCATTTTTTTTGTAAAATCTACGTCGAAAAATTACAGTCACTTTTTCAGCAATTTAATTTTTTCCGTATAGGGGACTGGCTCTACTCTCTGCGGGCTGATTATTGATACTGATGGACAAAGCGACAGACGAAGAAGACGTTGGGAGTATGGAGCGATCCTTTTGGTTAAAGTGGGTGGTTCCTATAGACTAAGGGAGAAAATGATGGACCAACTGTATAGGGTCTCTGATAGCGTTGCCGTCGGTTAGTTCTGTTACCTGCCTCTTTTGTCCATTACAAGCACCCGCCTCCACCAGTAAGAACCTTCCATACCCCTTTTATCTTCTTTGTCCATAGCTTTGACCATCAATTTGAGCAACTAGCCCGCAGGCTCCTTGAAACTTGAATCCCGAAGTTGCACTCCTGACCCATGAACCTTGTGTTTGAACTCTCGATGTTTGTTTACCTACAGTGTAGATTTAACTTGGTGTTTGCCCTCGGAGAGATCCAGATTCGCATAAATAATCATAGCAGTTTCCATAACGGGTTTTCCGACTAAATGCGAGACAGTGCACCCCATGAATGTTCGAAAAGCGGAGAATTCTGCGCGGCAATTTATGATACAAATATTTCAACTCTGGTGTGTGCGGTGAAGTATAGTGCGAAACTGAAGGCGTTTTCGACTGGTGACAAGGACAACAGTTTCACGTCGCTCACAACCACGCGTGCTTCGAATACGGGCAGTGGCGTGGCGTGAATTGCGATATATCGATTGTTATGCCATTTAAACCCATGCTGAAGAATCGATTATTAAGGTGTTCGCTGCGAACACCCTGTTTATCGATCCTTTTCCATAGATTTAAATGACCGATCAATTGATGTATCGCAAAGCACGCTACGCCACTGAATACGGGTCGTATACACTCGCACCCCTCTCGTCATTCCTTTGAGGACGAGTCGAGACATCTGAAAGAACATATCGTCATCCTCCGACTAAAGTATCCCAAACGCCATGCGACGTGTAAAAATTTCCGCCACCATTTTATTTTTTTACAGAGAAATTGTTGGTTGAATCCGTTTGAAAATTTCACTGAATTTTATTAGCAGCACAAAGAAAATTCAGTGAAATTTTCGAATAGCCTCGTTGAACAATTCCTCTGTAAAAAAAATAAAATTGTGGCGAAAGTGCAGTGGCGTGGCGTGCATTGCGATGTATCGATGTTATGCCATTTAAACCTATGGTGAAGAATCGATTATCAAGGTGTTCGCTGCGAACACCCTGTTTATCGATCCTTTTCCATAGGTTTAAATGTCATGGCAATCGATTTATCGCAAAGCACGCCACGCCACTGCAAAAGTGTTGAAACGTCGCATGGCACTCGTGATACTTTGGCCGGAAGGTGACCATATGAAAAGTTTCTTTAAGGACGTGAGCTAATGGAAATCTAAACAATGGATCATTCGGTCGGGCCAAAATTAAAGTATCACACAGGCCATGACTCTCATCAAAATTTCGCGTAGAACAGATTATACATTTTAAAAATTAAAAAAAATATATAACTCTTGGATGAGCGATTAAAAAGAATGTATGAATGTCTGCTACAGCCGTTTCAGTAGATTTTTATTTTATTCGTATAATTTTTTTTATTTTTTCAATACTTTTCGGAATACTACCGTCAAAAAATGCATCGGCATCCTCCCAAAAATTCGAAGGAAAGAATAATTGCAAAATGGACAAATCTAATTATTGGTCCATGGTCCATTCGCCTTTACGCCTAAGCTTGGTTCGCGGCAGTGGCATGGCGGCTTGGCGATAAATCGATTGATTTGCCATTTAAACTTATAGAAAAGGATCGATAAATGGGTGTTCGCAACGAACGCCTTAATAATCGATTCTTTACCATAGCTTTTGATGCGAAAATATCGATAGTAATCTATCATTCACGCCTCGCCACCGGTTCGCGGCGCCCTGCATGACATTACATAAATGACGACAGTTCTTGCGGTATCGATCGAGAGTAAGTAAGACACTAAAATCAGGGAAAAAGTTGTGAACGGACTCAAAATCAGCTGATCATACAATCGGACGTGCCCGGTGAAGGCCTGTCCGCGCCCGGACCGAGAAAGTGTATCGATTGAATAATCGCAATTAGAAGAAATTAACACGCGGAATGCATCTCCAATAAGCAGGTTCCATTCTCCTGTACTCAGGAAAAACGCCATACCAACTTCGAAATGTTGCCAAATTTCCCTAGATGAAATATGGTGTAATCATGCGAAATGATGGCCCTTACGATGGATCAAGGCGGCCGCGGCGGATCGCCAAGATCGTCAAATCATGATTTTCGATGCATCGATTGATCTGCGATTCAAACCCATGAAAAAATATCGATCAACGGGGCGTCTGGCACGAACACCTTAATAATCATCTTTGCCTTTACCTTTGCCTCATCATCAAGTGAGGAAATATCGATAAATCAATCATTCATGCCTCGGCACTGGTTAAAGCGATTGCTCACCACGAAAAACTAGCTCACTCGAATGCCGAAATCGCGTGGATATGGTGAAATTCTAAGCACACTCGCGCTAGCTTACATGAAGACACAAATTCCGGGTCCTCTCACGATACAAAAAAAAAAAGAAAAAAAGAGTAATACAATTTACACTGGTAAAAAAAAAACCTCTTGGTTCAAGAGTGCAGTTTCTTTGTCGCCGGATTCAAGAGTCTGGACTCTTGTTCCAATGCAAAATCCGCTTGAATCAATGCAAAATACGCTTGAAACAAGAGTCCAAGACTCTTAAATCCGGCGACAAGAAACTGCACTCTTAAGTCAATGCAATGCGGCATTGGTCCAAGAGGTTTTTTTTTTTTTACCAGTGAAAGTGCCACGTTAAGATATTCACAAAATCGATCGGGAATTCTTGGAAAATGGAAGTTTCGGGTGGGTGGTGAATCTATCGTTTTGGTTAGAATTTTAAGAAAATGAACAAAGTCGGAGATGTTGTGAAGTTTCAATGAAGGTATGCATTTTTTTTTTTTTTTTTTTTTTTACTCGTCAATATGTAATTTACGCCTTTAATATCACAAACATGCATTGACTTGATTGCAACTTAAAATTTAGTGCTTTTCTTTGAAAACTTGCATTCTCAAGTTCCTTAACTTAGTTCCTTCTCTCACAGATGCTCGTAAATCCTCAGGTGTAACGAACATTGACCATCTTAGAGCTGCAACATCTCGCAAAACTTTACATAATGATATTTCATGATTTTTTTTGTAACTTTTGTAATGGACTCAGTATGCCATCAAACGCATAGAAACAGTACAATCTTAATTCTGAAATTTTGAAAAGAAAAAAAAACCTTGAGTAAAATTTTGAAGTTACTGATGGTTCTCGGATAATCGTTGGGACAAAATAATAATACTCAGAATAAAAATTGGATAATTTTTGCGGATCGTATACGGTCCCCCGGAAAAATCGTTGGAATTTCGTGGAGAATAAAATTCCATTTGTCAGCAAAATGAATTGCATCTCAGCCTGTAAGAGTTGTAACACATCCCTACATACCACATACCATTCTAAAGAATAACTACTCACCTCAAAGACAGGTCCTTTCTCAGCGGAGTTCTTAGGAATGGAGACAAGTGTCGCTGGGTTGTCGGACCAAATTTTCGGGATGGCGAAGAATTGACGATCGAAACCAACCTCTGTACTGGTTATTATGGTCCTGTTGGCCAAGAAAAACTCTTGACCGGGGTAGCCGCGTGGAGTGTTGTAATTCACCAAATTCCATTCGTGAACCAAATTTAGCTGCTGTGCTGACGCTAGCGCCAAGGTCCACAAAACACCAACCGCGAGAAACATCTGTGTCAAGAAAAATTCAGTTTAGTGATGAATCTTAAAGCACTGGAGTTGAAAAAGTAAGGTCAGAGTTAAGATCATACTGCCCCCCGAGTGGGCTCAGAACAGAAAAGATTTTGTAATAGTTTATTAAGTCAAGTCTTAAGTTGCTCCCACTGGAATTAGAGGATTCAGTGGGATTCCCACGAGAGTTTTTGCGAAATGTCATCAGGCAGTTGGATACAACTTTTGAGAATTAGTTTTAATTTTAACGATGATAATTTTTTTTGCTTGCAATTGAGATCCAAGAAGATATCAGCATTTTTTGGCTTGCAATTGAGATCTAAGAAGATATCAGCTGTCTCTAACACGAAATCTCTCACTCTGGTTTGAAAAGCGAGCAACTTCTCTACCTTGTACTATTTAGTAAAATGCACCTGGTTTCAGACTTGTTGGAAGTACATGTTCCTTGCAAATCGAAAATTGACAAATAAATTAAAAAGTTCAAAATTAAAAGTACTTTAAGGTTTTTGCGGAGAAATTAAAAATTATCGATACTGATTCTACTAATATATCGGAGCCAAACTTTTTTCAACGCCTCTTCGAAATGATATGTTGTATTTTATCACTTTTTTAGGTTTCCCAACTTGGGGGAAGCTAATTTTCTAGGAAAATTTTAATTTTTCCTGCAAGTCTAAAAGAAAACCGGTGTATGATGGATCGCTTGCTTTTTTTTGTTTAACGAAAATAACTTCTCCTTGTGACTCGTTTGGAAAGGTGATCTTGTGCCTCGAACCGAATATGCGATGGAATTTTTTTAGCATGTCCAATTGTCCATGGACAGTGTCTATGGTGTGTCTACGACGCGTGTGCTTGTTTTAATGAATGAATTGATCACACATTCACGAAAAGCTGACCTAATTCCTAATTTCACTCTAAACCAAGCTCCTAATTCGCAGGACGGTCAACCTATAAAAAACAGAAAAAATTCGGCCCATGATTTTTTCCTAATCGCTGTCATTCACCATAATTTTGTTTCTATGTTTATATAACGCCGTAAAAAACTTGAGATAAACGCCACGAGAGGAAAAAAAAACATCTGTCCACACGGGGAATTGGTGCCAAAAACGACTTCAAATTGATTATTTTTAATGTTGCTATGCTGAAATCTCTTGAAACATAGACTACATTTGACAACTTCATTATGAGGCAAAGGTAAAAAAATCGGATTTTGGGATTCCGACAAAGCACGTTCACCAATGTCCTAAAAAAGTTCAATTGCCAGCTGTTTTGGTTCTTTCTCGGGTCATATGTAGCCGATACAAGTTCTCAGCTAGATCCAGTGTAAATCGCCAAGAGAGGGGTGAGAAATGGCAATTGATCCCCCCCCCCCCCCNCGCACTCAAACCAAATGTTACGTCTTCATTACCGGAGTGCGTTCGTTTTCAAAATGGGATGAGATGTGAATAAATTATTGATAGAAGATTTCGTCCCCACTTTACTTCCTCCAAAAGCTGATTACGATTATAAGAGATTCTCTTCATTCTTCTCACCACAATTTTTCTTCCACATTTTTTTAGAGGAAAATCTCATGAATGCATTTGAAGTGATTGGAGGACAAGGTGCATAAGAGCAGTTTTTGAAAAAATGGATATACCAATGATTTCAAATGAATCTAGTGCGAATTCTGTGAAAATTTTCTTCCCAAATTCCAATTTTGAAGCATCAAAAATTCATTTTGAACTTTTCTTCCGCCATAAGAACCAAGTGTATTTCTCGGAATATCAAAAACTGCACCCATGCGCCTTGTCCTCCGAGTCCCTCGTTTGTTCTCTTGCCTAATCAATAAAATAAAGGGATTTCACGATCTTGAAAATATCGGATACTGACATCTACTCTTTTTAAAAGTTGTTATTCAAATGATTGAGATTTTTTTTGGAAAAAAATATTAGTACCAGATTATGTGCTTCTCAGTATTTTAGTCGATGAGGTTTTTTTTTTTCTCGGAATTATTAAGCTCCCGATGCCTCAACGAAAACATGACGATTTTTCAAGGCAGTTCAATACGCGGGAATTACATAACGTGGCCAATTTACAGCAAGAGAAGACATTTAGAATTCTTATTCGTTTCATCAAAATTATTACATGATGCATTGTCGATGTAAGGTCAGCCTCGTCAATAAAGCCTCATTTGTGCTGGTCCGCTCGTCTAATCTGACTGACAAATCTGAAAGGATGTAAAAATCGTTGGCCCGAGAAGTGAGCGTTTTCTTAAATACATGCTAGCACATTGACAAGAGTGTTGATCGCCCATGGAAAAAGGGTACTACATTAGTATGAGAGTTTCCAATTTTTTGGGACAGTAAATGTCAAAAAATTCAACACCAAACCGATGTTGCGATGGCTCGATAAGCTGCAGTTCGAAAATGTAGTTCTGAGTAAATATATTTAAAATTTGAACCGGTTATATTCAGGGCACACAATCACCAGATTAAGGAATAAAATCTGATTAGATACTGTCCAGTAGGTAGTTTTTAGGTGAGGAGAATGGAGAGGGGGGGGGGTATCAAAAAGTACCGAAAAAAACTTGCGTAGCGTGCTAAATTTTTAAGGGACATTTACAATTTAAGGTGATTCGATGGACGCCATATTTTGTGTTAGAACGGCATGCGATATATCGCATCAATTGGTTCCATTTTTTCAGCTACTCGTTACTTTCCTCAAATTTTGAGATCGCAATTCTGTTGTCAGGAGACTAAAGCACTCACTTACCAATTTTTACAAACGAATTCAACGTAATAAAGGCGTGGTTTTTTTTAGAGAGAAAACATCGCATTCGATACTGATATCGAAACTGCACTCGAATGCGATATTTCCTCTCTAAAAAAACTACGCCTTTAGTACGTTGAATTTTTTTGTTAAAATTCGTAAGTGAGTGCTTCAGTCTCCTGACAACAGAATTGCGATCTCAAAATTCGAGAAAATGATTAGTAGCTGAAAAAATAGAGCCAATCGCTGCGATATATCGCACGTAGTTCTGACACAAAATATGGCGTCCATCGAATCACCTTAAGACAAAATCTTCGAGGCATTACTTGGAAATCAGAAAAGCCGTTTTCTACAAGAAGGTTCATAGAGGCCAAGAACTCTCCTTGCACCCACCTCCCGAGTTATTAATGTCATTTCTGCACCGTAACGACTTCGTATTTTATTTGATGCGTTTCATTGATCGAGAACTAGTAGTAGCGTGAGTAAAACTGACGAGAGGCGAGTATCCGCAATCCGTAAACGGTTAGCTCATCTGACGAACATTAGTTTGCAATTATGCAATTGGAGATATTCCATGTTGCAAGATTTTGCAAGAGGTTTCCAGGAGCATAGAAAATCTTTGCGTTTTTCTTTCTCGGCGGAGGATGAAACATGTAATCATGCTCTCATTACTGACTGGGTGAACGAAAATGGCTTTGACATTGCTGAACTTTTGCTGCGAGAAGAAGGTGAAGTTTTAGTGGCACGATCGTAAAATGGCACAAACGCAATCAATCGTTGTAATCTCTATCATGATCGAAAAAAGGAATGAACTTATGTTATAATTGGTGGTTTCTTGATCTGGAGTGTCTCTAAATAGCTAACAGACTTGAAGATATCGCGAGGGACAAAGCTTAGGATAATGGTACGAATCTCGTGCAACTCGTGAACTTTTAATTTGGGAGTGGGAAAGAAGTACGCCTTCTTGGAGAGGTATACGCCCACTCATGGGGGGATGTGAGGGTGTGGAATAACACCCCCCCCTTCACCCGGAACTTAGTGGGGTAGGGGCCTGAAGAGGCCAACCACAAAAAATATTGACATTTCAACCTTTCTAAATTTTAATTTTATACACTATTTCAACTTGGAGAGGTAATTAGATTTTGGGGTACAGACATACTAAAATCGGATCCCGGCATATTTTTTCTGCTGAACTCAAAAGTAAATGAAAAGTTCCCCCATCATACACAGGTTTTCTGGAAAATTGAGTTCTCCCAAAACAGCCCGTTCTATGAAAAGTTTGATTCCCTGGAACATCCTGAGCTATTCAATGTTTTCCCCCGGAACATAAGGCTAAACAAGAATATGAATCTATGTTGTTTCTTCTTTTCTTTTTCCTTCTTTTCTCCATGTTCATATTTCGCTTCCGATTCTCAGGACGGCGAATTGATTTGAATTGAGAAAAGGACGGAATTGTGAAAAGGACGATGATCTGTCGGTCTGAGGTTAGCCAACAGGTCTCCGAACACGGAGAGAAACAATCGTTGCTCTTACAATGCTCAAGGTGGATTCCAAGCACTGTACCTACTTTTCTAGTCGTGATTAAACCTGTTCTTTTGCGGTAATAATTATGTCGGTCTCGTTAATAATGCAACATTGTTTTCAGAACCGAAGCATTGTTATACTAGAACCAAACTACTTGCTACGACGAAAGTAAAATAACATTGTAACTACGACTGAGAAAATAGGTAAGACGTGGAATCAACTATGAAAATTGTAAAAGGAACAATTTTTCATTATCCGTGAAAAGATGCGAGAGGAGGGACATTTTCCTAAGGTCGCGACTTGCTGTAGTAAGTTGCAACTTGGTTCAAAACTTTCTAGCGCAGTAATCGTGAAAAAATGGTGAGGTATTGTAATCCAATGATACTCTTTCACGGACTACGAGGTTGAGCCATAGTTTAAAAGTCACCCAACAGAAAATATAAAATAAATCGACCCCTTTACTTGAGTTGACTTTTTTGTTACCGAGCGTTAAAGTCTCTGAATTGGACTGCATTTCGCAACAGTGGCGTGGCGTGCTTTGCAATATATCGATTCATCTACCATTTAAACTCATGGAAAAGGATTGATTATTAAGGTGATCGCAGAGAATACCCTAATAATCGATTCTTTACCACAGCTCAAATGGGGGAATATCGATAATCGATCATTCACGCCTCGCCACTGTTTTGCAAGAAAAAAATACAATTTCTGGTAATTTCTGGCTAGCTTCTGTATGCACTTGAAGATTAATGGCACAGTTTTGTTCCTAAAATGAGGCAGAAATACTAACTTCTAAATGCACTATGAAGTTTAATTATTATTTCACACATTTATACATTCAATGGCTCTCTAAACCGTTTTACAACTTGAGGATCTGAGTTGTATCATTCTCAATATTTATTGTGAAAAATGATGATCATTCTTGATCCCATTATTCAGACGTTGCATGCTTGAGAAATCATCGGTTTTCGGCCTATTTTAAACTCCCCGTGCCGCTGACCGACAATCTTTTGACAATCTACCGCGCTAAGGAAAAAAGCCGTATGCACCTTTATCAGTTGCCAAATTCCTTTGACTAAATACGAATTTTCAGGAAAACTAGTGAATATTTTCCGTTCAATTTTTTGGAATATATTCTTCGTGACTAAATCTAAATCATCTGATAATTTCAAGAGAAAATATTCAGAAATCTCCTCGAGAATAATTATTTCATACGGCGGTTTTCCTTAGCATGGCAGAATAGTCTGATCCCTTGGCGAGACAATTCTATTTTGTCTTTCGACTAAGAGGCCTACAGAAAGTTGATTTTAGGGGCACATTTTATGAGGACTGTAAAAGATAACTCATAAATTGAAAATGAGAACTTGATAGGTACCGTTGACGATACGAATGTTCAATTAGGGAAAATTCGTCCTCACAAATCGAAGTGCAAAAGTAGTTGGACCAAAAAAATGTAGGTGCTTATTTTTAAATTGTAATGTACTGAATGGACTGAAATCTAAATCAACTGAGAACATAATTTTCATCCATTACCTCAATAATTCGTAAAGACGCACAAGCTCATAATTTTATTCAGTTTTTTTGTGTGGAAACCTCATTAAGAGTACCGAACAATTTAGGGAGATTCACAAGGAGATGACCGTTAAATTTTCATCAAAATTTACGTTAAATATCCTACCTCCCACGATAAAAATTGTTAAATACGCGTTATTTCTGCATGATTTCCACGAGAACACCGAAAAATAGTTTTGTGATAAAAGTCATTACAACATGTATACACATGTATAAGTAGTAAATTTAACGTAGCTCGAAATAATGTAACCTAATAGAAGACGACGTGGGTATAAAAGGCTGACGTTGAAGCAAAAAAAGTTGGGATGTTTCGCCTAAAGTCTCACGCATTTTCAATGGAAAACAGAAAAAAGGTTGAAAGTATAGTTGTAAGGTTTCTTCCACTTGAAGGACTGTGTGCTTAAAACTTTTAACATTTTCTTCTAAAACTGACTGCTTTTCAAATTTTAGGGAATTTTATGGCTCGTTAGAATGCTCCACCAAGAATAATGTATAACAAACCGCTTTTACTATCTCATCAGATTCAAAATAGGTATATTGTCAGGTTGGTGGATTTAGCGAAATATATGCGGGCATTGCACTAAATCAAACGGGACTTATCTACGAGAGGATCAAATAAATTTTAGTGCCTTCGGACAAATGGATATATTGCAGGCAAATAGTAAAATCAGGCATTTTGTCAAATGCCTAGGCAAATAGTCAAATATTCTAACTTAGAGCGAAATTCTAATTCTTTTCCTAATTTCAGACAAAATAATTCATTGCTCCTGCAAGAAAACATTTTCAATAAAAATTTGCACACACGCACACACACTAGTATTATAAACAATTTTTAGCTCCTGAAGAGTCACTGATCTTGAAATTTTCAGCATGTCGTAAAATACAGAATTTTCGGAATTTCAACATTTAAAAATAAGAGAGGCAATTGAAGAGGAAAATACAACAAGAGTTCGTAGGTTTGATGAGTTATTTTTCCAAAAATAGTGAAGAATCGTGAGCTCTTCGCCATAAGTACACAAAATTTTGTAGACCGTCAAAATTTGACTATCTGCCTAGGCATTTGACAAAATGCCTGATTTCACTATTTGCCTGCGACAGATACATTGGTGATACTTCAAAATCTATTTTCTTGGGTATTAAAGAGTGGCTATTTATCAAGAATATTTCTTCTCAAAAGAATATGTCAGCTTTACTCTATTTTAATCTGCAGAAAAATTTGTCTAGGATACCAATAGAAATTTACAGAAGCACACAGGAATATAAACTATTTATAATACCTTTAATCCACTGTAGAGACGACACAGAGAGGAGATCACGGACACAGTATAGCACTGAAACAACACGCGCACCGACCGAAAAAAAGACGACTCGAAAATCAAATCTTAAATCGCGCTAGATGTCACACTGCCCGCTGAACCTGCCGTCAGCGCAATTGACGTTGAATTGACCAAGCGCGGAAAGCCGCACCAATACTTGTACGCTTAAGGGTTACGTAAGTAGGGTTGGAGCTGGTGCGCAGCCCTTTAGAATCCTCTCCTGCTATTGGCCCAATGTCGGTAGCCTTTCCCGGGTTGCCAGATTGAAGCCCTTATTGAGGGTTATATGAAGAGTTAGGGGTGATAAGCGCGGAATTGGAAAGTGCTTATATAACCAGTGCGGGATTTCGAAGCCGGTAACGCACAGGGCAACGTTCAAATTATGACAATGGGTCAAGGAATTACCCTGTTTCTCGTGAGGATGATGGATTTGCTTCTCTGGTCACTAGTCCAGCAGATCTTTGAAATGTTTTAATTTCTCATTTTTTTCTTGGACGGATGAAATTAAAGTGCACTGGGAAAAAAAAAACACATTGGATCTAGAGTCCAGACTCTTAAAAACATCGACAAGAAAAGATACTCTTGATTCAATCGGATTTTTGCTTAAATCAAGAACCAAGCCTCTTAATTTAAGCGGATTTCCTTTTGATTTAAGCAAAAATCCGATTGAATCGAGAGTTTTTTTTTTGTCAATGTTATTAAGAGTCTGGACTCTAGATCCAAGCGACTTTTTTTCCAGTGTACATTTCTACCCGTTCGTTAAAGTCACCGAATGTGCAACCATAAAATTGTCGACTACTCTCTAATATTGGAATAACTGTAGTGGTATTATGATTCTAGACGATAAGATCTAGTATTTGTCACAAACATTTATTTTTACCCAAGTGATGTACACTGGAAAAAAACACTTTGGATTTAGAGTCCAGACTCTCAAAAACATCGACAAGAAAAAATACTCTCGATTCAATCGGATTTTTGCTTAAATCAAGAACCAAGCCTCTTAATTTAAGCGGATTTCCTTTTGATTAAGCAAAAATCCGATTGAATCGAGAGTATTTTTTCTTGTCGATGTTTTCAAGAGTCTGGACTCTAGATCCAAGCGACTTTTTTTTCCAGTGTACATTTCTACCCGTTCGTTAAAGTCACCGAATGTGCAACCATAAAATTGCCGACTACTCTCTAATATTGGAATAACTGTAGTGGTATTATGATTCTGGACGATAAGATCTAGTATTTGTCACAAACATTTATTTTTACCCAAGTGATGTACACTGGAAAAAAAAACACATTAGAGTCCAGACTCTCAAAAACATCGACAAGAAAAAATACTCTTGATTCAATCGGAGTTTTGCTTAAATCAAGAACCAAGCCTCTTAATTTGAGCGGATTTCCTTTTTATTTAAGCAAAAATCGGATTGAATCAAGAGTGTTTTTTCTTATCAATTTTTTCAAGAGTCTGGACTCTAGATCCAATGTTTATGTTTTTTTTTTTTTTTTCCAGTGTAGTTCCTCACCCATTTGTAAAAAGTTTTGATAGTTGATCGATCACCAGAAAATTTCCAGATTTTCGTACATCCAAGATTCCATCCAAATCTCCCAAGATTCACATAGTTTTGAAGTACTACATGTGCTCGCAATGATGATCTGACAGAAACACACTAAGAAATAATTCCGAAAGTACATTCCGAGTGAATTTCAAAACCAGTTTTGTCTTCTGATTTACAATATTCACTTAGGACGTACTTTTGAAGTTATTTAAGAATGTACCTCAGTCAATGATTTGCACCAGTGCTTGATGGACTACAGCGTGCTGTCACTTTTGGGGATCTCTCAAAAAATTCACAGAAATCCAGAAATTAAAAGTTGATCGATCGAAGCTGAAGATCGACTATCGAATCATTTTTCAAAGTGCTGCAGATTTACCTCAAGCGAAATACGGCGTACTTATATTGGTATATCTAAAAAAATTATCTATTTAGTGGATGAGCTCGACTTTTTAGTTATGCAGAGGTTGAGTCTTAGTGATTCTACGATCATGTTCTTTGGAAAACTGAAAATTGGGCATTGAGAAGCCAAAATGGTTTCATGGAGCAACTTGAACGTTTTTCATTCTGAAGTTTCGTACATCGTCTATATAATTATATAGGGTGCAGATTCGATCGACATGAATCGATCGAAAAATAAAAACGTGAATAGATCCAAACACACCGCTCTTGCTTCCAAAGGAATGACTTGTCCTTTTAAAAGGAGGCACAGTTTCGTCTAACTTAGTTAAATAATGTATGTACTTGCATAATAGTTAAAATTTAGTTAAAAAATGTAAGTCAATCGATGACACTTTGGGAGAAATGGATACTACAATAATATTAAGACAGGCTGAGTAGAGAAACTTTCAGCAACATTTTGTGCAAAAATTGACTTGGTGGCTTCTATTAAAATAATTATGACCCTTGTAGTTCTTGCTACAAGAGGGAATAGTATACTTTGCCAAGATCTTCAGCTATATTTATTTTCGTTTTTCCAAGGAATTTTCCAGACCATGAAGTTTCGTACAGTCCATCCTCTCGAGTTCATGGAATTTGCTCTACGCTTTTTTGACTAGACTTACGTTAAAACATATCGATGACTGGAGGTTCAAATATGCATATATCTATTGCAGCGTAGCTGCGGTTGTGTTTTATTTTTTAACATAATCAAAAAAAAGTATTGATCAGTTTTCTTTAAAAAAATAAAATATGACCTTTTTGCAGTGTTACAGATTTTTCGACTTAAGATATTGAATGAAAGAATTGTTACTTTACTGCTTGTACGAGTATATTATTCTTTCAAAGGAATACTATTCGAACCATTCACGCGAAATTTGCAGGAATATTTTTGAAGGAATGAAACAAAATTTCGCGAGGAAACGATGATCAGGCGTTCTTTCTCGCTAAGTAAAATGTGCAAGGAGATTTGCAACATCGCAAACCAAAACAAGGTTTGGTACTTTTACTACAGCTATGTACCATTGTCATTGCTTAAAGGTTAGCTAGTGCATCGGCAAGTTCAGTGATAACGCGAGTAGTAATTGATTTCCGTTAGTGTGTCACAGGATCTCTATTACAAGAATGCATGAATGACACAAATATGATTAATGTTTGGTCCAATTATGAAAAAGAACGTTTGCATCGATAACTTAAAAGTGGTTATTATCAAGTATAGTAATTAGGTGCTGAGCCGGGCCGGCTCATGTAACCTCAAGGACCGTAAAGATAGGTAGATGATCTGTCCAGCACTCCAGCGACATACTTTCACGCGCCTATTACCTCAAAGTTGCCGCCGCAAATTAACGCCGGATGTACTCATAGTTTTCGCACGCACAAAAGAATACAAAATAAACATAAAAGGTGAATCCATTGGATATGATTTTTGATCGAATTATTACTCAACAATAATTGCGAGTGCATGATAGGTACGGTACACACAAAAATTTGTTGGATACCCACGACCAAATCGATTTTTTTCTTCACTCAGCAATTGAATGCTGCAAAGATGGTCCAGAATGCTGAAAATGCATTCCGCACCATTTTTTTCAATACTGTAATTGTGGGGCTTAGTGGATAAGGCGCATAAGGACAGTTTTTGAAGAAATTGAGATATTACTGCTTTCCAGTAAAGCTAGTAGTAAAGACATATTCTGTAAAAACTTCGCTCCCAAATTCCAATTTTTAAGCATCAAAAAGTCAGTTTGAACTTTCTTTCCGCCGTAAGGATCCATGTTATTTCGGAAACACGTATGTATTTTTTGAAATAACAAAAACTGCACTTATGCGCCTTGCCATCCAAGCCTCTTCATTGTGAGAGAATGATAGCACAAAATTTGTTGGATACCCACGGCCAAATCGATTTTTTTTAAACTCATAATTGAATGCTACACAGATTAGCATTTGTATGAATTAGCATTTTTCCAATGCTACAATTCACGACAAATGAAATTTTGCGGCGTCGCGGCGTTTCGCCAATTGAATCTATGATGGAAAAAATAAGATGAGGGGATGGGGGAATAATATCTTTTGATGTCTTGCAAGTGCAATACTGCATCTATATCTGCTTGCCACAATTGCGCTTCACCATCGGCTTAATAACACACACCTACACAAATGAGTCGTTTCCCTTGTCTATTTCTTAATATGTACACTTGCAATAGCTCTGAAACTATCACTTATTAATCACGCGAAAAGGACATTACACCAGGAAAATGTTCTCGTTGCATTAGATGTCATTAACAACTCTTCCTCTCATCACGACTACAGACCTAAATTTTCTACTAGTTCAAGGCCCTCGAAGCTTCAGAAGGTGAAAGCAAAGCCGTTTAGTCGATCAGGGTTTCATTGCCATTTATTTGAAAAATATGAGCCTGTATATGTCGCAGGCAAATAGTGAAATCAGGCATTTTGTCAAATGCCTAGGCTGATAGTCAAATTTTGACGGTCCACAAAATTTTATGAATTTATGGCGAAGAGCTCACGATTTTTCACTATTTTTGGAAAAATAATATCATCAAACCTACGAACCCTTTTTGTCTCTTCCTCTTCAACTGCCTCTCATATTTTCAAATGTTGAAATTCCAAAAATTCTGTATTTTATGACCTGCTGAAAATGTCAAGATCAGTGTCTCTTCAGGAGCTAAAAATTGTTTAAAATACTATTATGTGTGCAAATTTTTACTGAGAATTTTTCTTTTAGGAGCAATGAATTATTTTGTCTGAAATTAGGAGAATAATCAGAATTCTAATCTAAGTTAGAATATTTGACTATTTGCCTAGGCATTTGACTATTTGCCTAGGCATTTGACAAAATGCCTGATTTTGCTATTTGCCTGCGACATATATAACATTTCGGACTACAGAATTTTGTCTTTTGATTTTTAGATGTTCATTTATCATTCTCAGTGTGAAGTCTACTTCTCAAAGATATAGGGGTGACACTCGAAGAGGACATCCAAGTGGTATTTGTTTACGGAAAATCGCGATATTTTGAAATTAAGATGTGATTTTTTACGATTTTTTGGCGATAAAATCGCTAGGATCATCAACATCTGAGCGATTATCCTCGATATTGTCGCAATTTTTATTTCTATAAAACCGCGGAAGGTAAAATCCAAATCCTATCCCAATTTATCACGATTGCTTGTTCGATAGTATTGCGATAAATTGCCGTCGATAAAATCACGATTTTATTGAAAATGTATGCGATGAAGTCTCAGTATATTGCAATTTCTCATCTGATAATATTGCAATAAATCGACCTCGATACAATCGCGATACATTCTCCGATTAAATCGCAACTCATCGCGATCGCTGCTACTTGGGCGTAGGGGGCAGGCAAATGCCCCCCACCTATTTTGATCGTGACCTTCAATGTAGATGTTTAGAAGTTCAGACCCCCAAGCAATTTTCACCTCTCTCGAACAATTTTTGCCCCCTTCCCGAGTTTTCTTCGCGATGAATGCCCCTGCTTAAGAACATACCGCCAACAGCTCTTCAGGTGTCGATAAAAAAATACCTGCTTCGCTCATGCCTCCCTCTCGCATTTTTTTTATACAGAGAGTGAAGAGGACTCTGACACTTTTTCCTCCTTCCGCAGGTGCATTTTAATTTAAATTTTTAATTTCTTCCGCTGACGAGGAAACATATGCCATTCATACATAGTTGCCTGCATGTGAGGTCTTTGATTGACTCGTGTCGCTTAGTGCGGTCATTGTCAAAACTCTTCATTCACTCTATATTTTTTACGAGGTCTCACGAAGGCCACAACCGAGTTTCGGTTATCTAATAGTCGCTCAAAAAGTGTGCCCTGGTGCCATTGACCAAATGAATAATCGCTGCATGGGATCTACAGTTATATAACAATTGTAACATATTTTGCTTGGCTTCTGTCAGGTTTCAACATTGTTTATTAAATTATATTTACGGCCAACTTCGACGAATGCTTCCACTGCTACTTTCGTTCCCTGGGTTGACCTTATTATTTGACTGGACAAGTCGCCGTGAGTCATCAACGATCGATATTTCCCCATTTGAAGCGATCGTGAAGAATCGATTATCAATGTGTTTCTCGGGTGCACCCGGATAATCGCCTTTTTTTCTTCAGCTTTGAATGACAGAGCAAGCGATGTATTGCAAAGCTCGCCACGCCACACAGTGCGGCATCCTTGTGGACGATGCGGACAAACATCGGTGAAAGACACTTAACTTTAAATAATGATGATACAGAAGCGGATCCAGCAAATTGGCAACACCGGATTTCCTCCATTTAAACCTATGTTAAATAATCGATTCTTGTCGGAGCACCTGGCCCCTCCAAGAATCGATACATTCCATAGGTTTAAATGGAGGAACCCCGGTGTTGCCAATTTGCTAGATCCGCCAATGTGAAGATAGTGGCACCGACGTAGGAAAATCCTTTGGCACTATCAAAGCGAAGGAATAATCACTCGAGGAATGAGAAAATTTTACGTCTCGGAATTTTTTGCGTATTTTTCGGGAAAAGTTGATTGGAGGTTGGCAACCTCGAATTAGCCCTATGTTAACAATGTAAAGGCAACGCGAAACACCCGAACTTTAACTTCAATTATCTCTGATAGTCGCAAAAAGTCGCAAAATCTTTTTGGTGGAATTGAAGTTGAATATGTGATGATTAAGAAAATGCCAAGCACCCAGAGCATTTTGCGTTTCAAGCGAGAAGTCTTCATTTGAAGTTGTCGTCTTTTTCCCACGTATTTTTAATGGACCAGTGATTCTCGACCCATTTTCCGCCCACTTTCCACCGAATAGGTTGTCTCATTTTCCATAGGAAATGGCCGCAAGAGCTTTTCCATCCATACTTTCAGGAAGCCTCTCAAGCTCTACTTTCAAGCCTCTCATCATTACGGTATCTGATTATTCCCGTGTTAGATTATTCCCGTGCAGGTAAATCTTGATGAGAGGGAAATAGATCGGAGAGAGGTGAGGGAGAGATATTCAGTACTAAATGCGAGTTTCAAGTGCTGGTCGGCTAGTTGCGTACCACACCCTATGAATATTATCTACAGCTTTTGAGTGTATTTTGTGGTAAAAGAAGCTTGATTTGGCTATAAAATATTAAATCATGGAGGGGGGGGGCGAAAAAATAATGTATGCCAGCGTCTTATCGTTTATTAGCATTTAATTTATTTTTATTTCCCTTTTTTCGTTAGAAATAAAAGTAACTTAACACTAATGACTGGTCATTCTTTAGGTGGAAGGAGCTTTGAACCTTTCTGTATCCGTTATCAACTGAAGCGGGCCCCGGGGGGAAAGGTAGGGAGGGGTGGCACGCGAGTATACGCTCCGCGCGCTTCGAAAATAGCGCGCCACGCCAACTTTGAACGGTCATAACTTTTGAACCATTCATTTTCCCAAGTTCAACGATAGCTCGTTTTAAAGCTTGAATCAAGGACTTTCATTTAAATTGGTTTTTGTAATGATTCATGCGTTCCCATTAAGAGAAAACCCCGAAAAACTGAATTTTTTGGGCTCGAAAAATCAAAAAATGATTTTTTTTATGTTGAAAAATTACCAAAAATAGACACTACTACACATCAAATAAAAGGTCTCATCAAGAGCTTTCATTTGAGCCCAAGATCAAGGTGATTCCTTGTTTCGTTCAAAAGTTATGGCAGTCGGAGCGTTTGACCTTTGAACCCCTGCCCCCCTCCCCCTGAGGGGCTAGACGAGAACTGACACCGGATTTAAGGCTTTTCCGATGATACGTTATGATTCCTGAAAGTATAAATGGAAAAGCTCTTTCGGCCATTTCCTATGGAAAATGGGACAACCTCTTTGAACTAATTTTGCGAGAAAAATTTGAAAATGAACCATTATTGTGAGTTGGAAATATCTTTAAGATGACTAACTTCAAAAAAATAGTCAGATGTCGAGTTGTGAGTTTTTGATTTTTGTTCACAGAGGCCCCACTGTACGCCACTGCCAATAAGGGCTCGCGATCGAACATAAATCACTGAATTGGGCACATTTTTGCCAAGAATCTCCCATGCAGATAGACTTCTTTCAAATAAACGCAGCTAACGTGCCAAACAATGTTCTGGGCAAACGGTTGTTTCCTCAAAAAAGAAAAAAATCATGAGCCGAACAGCCGATCGATGATGAAACACCGAAATTTGTGTCTCGATTGACGTACTTTGAATTCTCTATCATATTTTTTTTTTAATTGCAGAACAGCCCAGATTTTTATGCGCAATCTTGAAATAGGATTTTGCTCTTAACTCTGGTAACGAACTTGCGGCACAAGTTTTTATTGCATAAGTCAGAGGATTGATGTGTGGGAGCTTGTTTTTTACAGTTTTTTGAACAGGAACCCCAAAATTAAATCCAAAGATGCCCTCATTTTTACAATTTAGAAACGGACAAGCTTTTGAGCAGGGACGCTTTCAATTTGACAAAAATTGCTGAAAGGCTCTATCGTGACGTTGTACTAAGAACGATACTTTTAATTGAATCTGAAGAAACTTGCATTAAATATGTTTTTTTTTTTTTTTTTTTTTTTTTTTTTTTTACTACTTCAAATAGCCCACAAGGGCTAATCCCACGCTTTAAGTCCCATCCCCCCTCCGTCCCTACTGAACCAGCCCCAGGCAACCATTGTTTGAGACCATCAAACTCGGGTCGCCTGGCCGGGAATCGAACCCGGGACCTCCCGATTATAGAGCAAGCGCTACAACCACTACACCATAGGAGGCCGACAAAAATGTATGTACCGAAAAAAATTTCTTTTCTTGCAAAAAAATTCCAGATGTTTTAGCTTTCTGTGCCGAGGTGATGCAATTCAGTGCCAAATATTTTAAAGAAAAATTTGAAATTCAAGTAAGCCTTCACTTTTCCTAATTTTACAAGCCTACATACACCCTGTGTATTATAGAAAGGTTATTAATTGTAAGTACAAAAAGTTATTGTAGCTGATTCTAGATTTTACGTACGGAAAAATTTTCTTGAATCAGATTAATTTGAGGAAAAATCACGGAAAATTAGCAGCCCCTCCTCGCAGTCTCCTAGCTTTTTCTTGCATGTGTCAGATTTTTTCATCCCTGCTATAAAATTTTCATGGTTATTACATATGAATTATTTTTTCTTTTCTTTTCTTACGTAGCGTTACGTCATGATCAAAAATTAATACCTTGAATTTAACGGTTAAAATACAATGTATAGGAATATTGTATGTTAATGATATGAAGGTGGCGTAAATTATGCTGAAAGTGAGTTTTTCCTCGTTCATATTACAGGAATTTTATTAGATATTGTCATTATATATTTTTTATTTAAATGTAAAAGATTTATCCCCGAGGAAAAACTTTCAGTCATTACTTTTTAAATGTAAGAAAATGTACAGTTCCCCGATTTTCTTGAGGAAAATCCGTTTGCATCTTAATTGACAGAAGATTCTTCAATCCCAAATTGGTTAGAGTCTGGAGTTTTCCATCAATTCAGAGAGACAGTGCTCGATCGAAACTTCACTTTAATTAAATCGCACCTAGATTGAATTATGATCAACTATATAAATGCGCCTTCAAAACAGGATATAGACCACACCCCATACTCATACATTTTTTGCGATAAAGTTCGATCTATCTAAGTACCTATGTGCCCTTTTCACATTCATCCCGTTCCTCTTCAGCACATTTCCTTACGAAGGCCCAACATGGTTTATGTCATGATAGGAAGCTTTTAACATAGCGTAATGAAATCACGATTTTTTTACGAGTCTGTTATTAAATTTAACAATTAAACGAATTACAATGATTTACCATTATATACAATACAACATATCAATTGTTATACAATTAAAATATTTTACTAGATCTGAGGTTATAAGGGTCCGTGCCAAACTTGAAGTTTATCGAAATCATGGAATATATAGTTGTTTGCACTGTGTAATTTTATGCAATAGTAAATTTTTTAGTAACGATTCCTTGAAAGGATCTTTTTTCCAAAGTTACCTACTCTATTTGAATTTTACTGCAGCCGCCTCGTGATAAATGTCCACCATAAATAATACATCATTTCAATTGTTATATAATTATAACAATTTTACAAGATCTGAGGTAAAACGGGTCCGTGCTAAACTTGAAGTTAGTCAAAATCATGGAACACACTCTTTTGCATCGTGTAATTTTTGCAGTAACAAATATTTCAGTACCGAATCTTTGAGAGGATCTTTTTCAAAAGTTACCCAGTTGAATTTTCGTGCCTCGTGATAAGTATCCTGTTAGTTAGTTAGTTAGTTAGTTATTTAATCACGACGATCAACAACTAGGCTATTTACGTCGGAAACGAGGGAATTACATTAAATTTTGAGATTTACTTGTTCAAAGAGCTTAAAAAGTTTGGTGGTTACTTTTGAATCATTAGAGCTTAAAGGATGGGTGTTAAAAGGGAGGTAATTTTGAATCTTGATGCGTGCAGCATAGGTTTTGGGGCAAGATAGCAAAAGACGATATATTTAGGGCCCCTTATATATCTCTTAAGCAATGAAAACCATGTATGACCTCCCTGAGACAAGGAGCTGATCCAAGACCGACATGAAATACGGCACGCAGTCCATGCTAAAATGAAAAAGCGAGTTGATGAGAAAATGGATATTCAATCACATTCGTGATTCGCGTTACTGCGCTCTGGATTTCGCGTCTACATTAGAGTAAACTGCGTACGTTAATCACTGACTTTTGAATTAATTACCGGTTTCCGGTATTTATGAAATATTTTGCGTTAAATTCTGATGAGCAAACACTTTCGGTAAATGTATAATTGGACTACATTTTGCAATTAGGAGCTGTTTCTGACTCGGGTTAAAAACAACGTATTTACCATTATTTTCCCTATACACGTAAGTGATTTTACGGTTCAACCAAAAATTGTAGTTCCTAATTGCAAAATGTGTCCAATTCTCACCTCGTCCAGTGGTCGCCTTCACTCCGAAAGTTGAGGTTCCTGCACATAGTCAACTACATTTTGCACAATCTGTATCAGCAGAGAGCGTGAGGCAGAAAAAGGTACATTTGAGCACTTGGAGGACAAGGCGCATAAGTGGAGTTTTTGCTATTTCAGGAAACATGTGTTTCAAATTTCAAATTACATGGGGCCTGATGGCAGGAAGCATGTTTCAACTTGCTTTCCGATGCTAGTTGGATTTTGATTGTGAATTATGCACAGAATATATTTTCAAATTTTTTTTTTTTTTTTTTTTTTTTTTTTTCAAAAACTGCACTCATGCGCCTTTTTCCGTCGAGCTCCTCATTTTAAGTCAAAAAGTTTCAAAAGGCCCGTTAAAGTTTCGATCTTAGACCTTCGTTCATTTCATTTCCCAAATTTGCCGCTGGACACTCCACTGAGTACATCTTCATTTCCTCAACCTACTGATTCGCTACTTATGTAACCATCGGGATCTCCTCAATACGGAGAAAGTAACAAAAGTGGTAGATACCGTTTGGCCATTCACGGCAAAATCGGAAACCTACCCTGCTCCGCGGTGTTTTCGGGACTTATATAACTCATGCAGTGGCAGTCGTGATTGACCTGCCCATTGAACCTATTAACGCATGAATACATTCTCTCGGACGCATGCATATTCGAGGCAAGGGATGGTTTGAAATCGAGTGTTGGTACCATTTCATCCATCTCATCTCTCTGTGTGAGGCTTTGGGTTTTTTCAATGAAAATCCTCCTGAAGACGGGCAAACCCCGCTTTAGTCTCACAAGCAATTCCGCAAAACATCTAAAGGTAAACTCTCTTGAATAGATGAAGAGCTGTGGGCATATTTTTGGCAAAATACCTGTAGAGAGTATAGAGCCGAACCACGATTTTCATCGCAAAAATATGTGATGAAGTCAGGCAAAAGGGACCTTAAAGTGGGAACAAATGATGAATTCGGATGACTACATAAACTAAATTTTGCAGTTAGAAACCAAAATTTCTGGTTCAGTTTAGAAACAACATATTGGTCTCCGTTGCGTGACTTCGTCACAAATCGTCGTAACGTAGGGGCGTATCTTGATTTCCGCATGACCCTAAGAAATCATGAGTTCATATGTAAAATAGGGCCCACGAGGAAATTAAAGTACGCCCTTACGTCAGAGGAGTGACTAACGCTTATGCCTATATCTTACTTGCAACAAAAAATCTCATCTTGCATTGTATGATACATGCGTGAAACATAATTTTAACAGTGATACTTTCATGTAAAAATGAGGGGCTTAGAGGACAAGGCGACTAAGTGCAGTTTGCAGTTTTGCAATTTCGAGAAATACCTGTTTGAGGTTCCGAAATCACATGGATCCTTATGGCGGAGAGACAGTTCAAACTGACTTTCTGATGCTTAAAAATTGGAATTTGGGAGCGAATTTTTCGCAGAATACGCATTAAGACAAGTTTTACTTGAAATAATTGATAACTCGATTTTTTTTTTTTTTTTTAAACTGCACTTATGCGCCTTGTCTTCCAAGCCCCTATATTAAGTAAGGTCCTTGGGGGAAAATACCTAAGGTTGATTGTTGATTTCCCCAATACTCCAAAAAAAAGGGAAGAAAAAAACTTGATTTTAATTATATGGGAAGGAACCCAAGTTTTTAGGATTTCATTTATAACATCACCTTGCTGTATCGGCAAATTCGCGCGAGTTTTTTTTGTTTATTATTTTTTTTTATTGGTATGTTTACAACAATCTACAGAATATGTATTCGGTTGACTTTGGACAAGACGCCTCCGGCCTCACAATTAGTAAATTTGATCAACTGTTTCAACCAGATCGGCAAGGTTCCAAAACAAAGGAGAGAACCCTGTGCTGAAGTCAAGAGGTAAAATCAGTTGCTTGATGAATTTTGGCCAACGTTTGCACCTCGGGAGGTGGGTCGAGAATTTTTTGATGTGTTTGTCAGTGCTGCCAGCATGAAAACCAAATTTTGTAGGCGCACCGTCGTCGTCGCCGGGTAGAATTTCGCATTGTTGTAACGGAGGTCGGCAGTACGCGAAAATTTGCCTTATGCATCAGGGAGAAGATTTTTAAGAATTATCATTTGGGGACTAAAAAAAGCACCAATTTACCTTTTTTCGCATGAGAGAGTTACTTATATTGAAGTGATGAGAAAATCGAGAAAAATATGGAAATGATGAAATTGGGGTCCCGTATGCTGCTTTCTTATTCTCAGATAATAAATAAATACCAAACTGCAGCTTACGATCTTTATTTACATAAAATAACGAGAACATCAAAACACATTAGTTTTTACACCGGGTGCACATGACTGAATAAAACTACTCTATTGAGCCCGTAAAAACATGTCCTGAAAAGATGACAATTTTGATCACATCAAGTTCATGTATCAGGAATAATGATAAATTATGATAATGATATATGATTCACAAGTAATATTTCACCCTCCTACGAAGAAGAAGGGGCAAAAACTTACAGGACAAAGAAACTCTGAACCCAAGTCGGCGCGCAGAACTTTCGAAACTCGTTGAATTGACGTCTACAAAATGGGCCCATGACTGGTAGGACAAGAATACTCAAAAATAAAGAGTATCAAAATTAGGAGAGGATCCATATTTAATTTTCGAATGCCTCATAGATTCCAATGGACAATGTTAGGAATCCTAAAAAAAAATTCCGTGTTCTAGCAGATTTACAATAATTACTTATTGATTCGCAGGTAAGGCCGATTCATAAAATATCGTGTTCCATGATTTTGTTTTCTTTAACCTAATAAATGCGATTATGAAAGGACCATCTTGTATTTGTCTTATTAAGGTCAAATCTCTTCTTCTTCAAACGTGCCTTTTTTTTAAAACAAAACACCAAGAATTACCTAACACGATGGCAAAATGTAAAAAGTTTGGTTTTCCCAACTCACTTAATATACGGTTAAAATAAGTAATCACTGTACAAATCACAAAAGTGGGTTATCAAACCACGATAGAGGTAAAATCAAAGATAAAGCTTTACAAGAGGACAAAGGAAAACAAATTGTAATCATATGGCATCGTGAGGACTTACTTATGTACACAATACATAGTTTCACTTAAAGTAACTAGATAAACTTACAGTATTTACACATTAACGAGTAATTTTAATTTGCAGCACATGTTTCGTATGATTCTCCGAATTTATTATTTTTTGAAAAATATCCTGGTTCAAAGTTACTCTCTAGATTTAATTGTTTTGGACTTGGCGCTGGCGATTTAGAAAGACGAGTAATACAACGAAAGTAATGCAGACCTCCAAAATACAGAGCTCGGATAAATTTTGTATTGGAGGTTGTCGTACACATTTTGGGAATTTTTGCTCGGTTTTTCGTTACAATGAGAAATAAGAGCCACCGCTTCCTCACGTTTGACGCAATGTCAACATTGGATACTCAAATCATTACGAAATAGAGTGATTAGTAAAGAAAAATCGAGGCACAATATGGAGTGCCATGCCATAAAACGACGCAAAAACTTAGCGGAAAATCGGACACTTAAATATTTCTCTTGGTTTTACTCGAATATTGGATTTACTGGTATCTATGTGGAGTAAAATTTTCCGTACACTCTGACTTTTATGGAATAATTTCAAAATTTTGAAGGGAACCTCAACTTTTAAAGCCACACTCCCGTTTTACATTCCGAGGGAGGCTGAAGGGCCTTGGGACGATGATACTTGGATCCCTTGTTGTCGGCTCCCTATCCTTTTCTGCAAAATCCGACTTGATCTGACCTGAGCAGTGGCGTGGCGTGAAATCGATTATCGATATCTTGCCATTTGAAGCTATGCTGAAGAATCGATTACTAAGGTGTTCGCTGCGAACACCCCGATAATCGATCTTTTTTCATAGGTTTGAGTGGCGTATCAATCGATATATCGAAAAGCACGCCATGCCACTGCCTGAGATAACTGAGGAAAAAACCTGCCACGGATGATCTAGCAGACCCTGTAGTTGTACCTATCGATTTCACGATCAAAATTTTGAAAAATCAAGAACTATCCGTCAAGTACATGCAAAACGTTATAAATCTTCAAAATGTGACCAATGGATGCCTAGGTATACAATATTTCTGATTTGATTATTGATCTTCAAGAAATATGCAGCTACTGATTCAGCTGGTTATGAGGAGACTCTTAGTGCTTCACAATGATCATTGGGCACTTACGATTTGAGGTCAACATCGGATGCAAAATTAAATATAAGGGAAAAATCGAGAGCAAATAAGCAACTTAGAGTGGGAGCTTGTACTAGCCTAGGTAATAAATTTGTGCGATCTTTATCGCACATTTCATGACATGGGTACCTAATTTGAAAATGATACTTAAATAGTTTACATGGCACGATGATTTTACAAGACAGATTTTTCTCTGAAACACCATCGCTATATCCATGAACCACACTTGACTTGTTACAAAACAAAAAGAGTGGAAGGCCACAACAACATCTCAGAGTTACGGGATAAAGCTTAGCCTTATTTTTTTCACAGAAAAACTCCTCTTTGTAATCTGTGAAATGCGTCACAAAAATCCCTGAGCTAATTAGTCATTTTTTTCTCAGCCAGAATTACCTTTTTAGGATTTTCGCGGGCAATGGTGGCGTTGCTCTGGAAAAATAAACTTTCAGGTGATAATAACATTGGCAACTATGTATCGATATTTGAAATGTAACCAGAGCAGCTTTTTTACACGGTCAAGCTCCCTATGAGAAGTGCTCCCGACTTGGCAAGTTAAGTAACAACTTTCACCAGGTCTCTACTCTTAACAGCACTGCAGAGCGACAATCGGTTTTACGTCCATGGTTGCCAAACATGGGAATATTCTTTGTCTTTTTCCTTACGTGAATCTCCTAATTAAGAGGGCGGTGAACCCTGAAATTGCATTTTCTCAGCAAAAAGGTGAACGTTTCAGGGCAATCTCGTTTAATTTTTGGAACGTTTTTCAAGTCTAAAATGAACATATTTATGGCAAAAGGAACGATGTGCTGCGTGGAACGTGGTTCCTTCTAGCATAAATACGCCAAAGTATCCAACGAGGGCACATCGGACGAAGCAATTATAAGAATACTTCATTCATCCGACGTATACTGGTATTGCCTATTTCAGGAGCGTAAAGTAAAATGGTCGTAACCATCAGTTTTTGAAAAATTCAGTTACTTACATTGTCAATATGCTTAGAAGAAGCTCCATATTTTTAAAAAGGCAGTGACACCCATGACCACATTCGGAATGCAAAACTTCAAAAAATTCGATTTAGGTACATGGACTACCGGGAAGTGCTCTCGTCAAATCTCGAGACGGGGAAATGTACTTACGAGCCATTTTCTGTAAGCTACTCGTTTGAGGAGCATAAAGTCCCAAAAAATGGATGATCGCATCGAGGCATTCATTTTTTGATTGGCGTATTTTCAAATGGAAAACCAAAGAAAAATGTTTCTAGGGCTTGCAAAGGCATTGGGATGGATGTTTAAGAAACCGTATCAGAAAAGTATGATATGAAACTATTGATAAATCTATACACGGACAGTTATATTTATTTATTTGTAATTACCGGACTTTTTTCAGTATTGCTATTATTCAAACATTTTTTGTTTTTAAAAACATATCGAGTTATCTATTTTAGTGCAACCTCCAGGGTAAATTTAATCTCTATCTCTGAATTTAATTTGTCCATAAAATACGGGTGCATCAAATATCGTGATATTGTAGTTCATTGCTCTTCATGAACGAAAGTTATCTTTGAAAAGCTAGTCCCCGAGTATAGCGCTCCCTCTCATGTAAACTACTCACTTTAAATAGTATACAGACCCGTGGCGAATAAGTTTATTGGGTGTCTCAATTGATCATCAAGCAAACCTCATTCCTATTGGTTTTTATCACCATAATCGAAAGTCCTAAGTTTATCTTTGCCTTTCATTACAAGCAAGTCTATCTCATATTTCTCAGCCCATTCGATGATGCAGAGAAAATAATGAAATCTTTAATGAATAATAATATGACTGTGGTTTTTTGTTTTAGTTACAGTTGCTCCGATGACTTGTTTTAATAAATTATTTTAATTTCGATAAAAAGATCGAAAATGACTAAAATTAAGACAAAAATCGTGTTAATATGAACATAGATTTGCCGAATGTTCGTTTCATGCTTCAATATTATTTTTACTGCGAAAATAAACCCCTCGTGTTAAGATCAAGGGAAAAATGAATGAATATCATTGCATTCTATTTGATTTTTTTTTTACACGGCTCCTCGGAATGGCAACTTTGCTTTAGCTGAAGCTTAAGTGATCCTCACGTTAATGAATGCATAACATATACTACAGTTAATTCCAAAAACTATTTTAGTGTAGGTCAAGTTTAGTACACTAGGTGATGCCAGAAATCTAACAGAATGTACTCGTACATTCAGCGTCATAATATCATACATAGTTTTCAAATTTGGTATAAGAAGAAAACCATACAGAGGAATACAGGTTCGGCCTAATCAATTGAACACCATATTAGCCGTGCTGTTCGGTTCATGTAACCGTGCCTCTTGGTTCATGTTACTGAATTTCGGTTTATGCAACTGTTGTACCTCTCGTTTCATGCTATCATAATTCGGTTCGTGTGATCGAATTTCAAACAAGCCAAAGTGAATTGTAAAGTAGTTCTGTAAAATGAACCGGACTGTGAAAAGAGGTCGGTGGCGTGACCCGAGGAACCGCATTACCATACCGTTACATGAACCAAATAGTATGGCCAATATTGACGTGCTAAGGAAAAACACTGTAAACATTTGAATGCTGCCAAGTTTTCCTCGACGAAATGTGTATTTTTAGGATAGTTTTGAATATTTTTCCCTAAATTTTTCAGACGCTTTACATCAAATTGTGAAGGAAATTCGTAGAAAAATTGGAAGAAAAACCTACACATCTTTCGAGGAAAAGCCGCACTACATTGAAAAAAAAACTCCAGCCGTGAAAGCCGTATTAACAGGCTGTATAGACATACCGCCCGCGTTCCGGGCGTGGCACCCGGAGCAATCGAAGGTACAGCTCCAGCACCCGGAACTTTCGGCCTCTGAGCCCGGAACGGACGATATGTCTACATAGCCCGTGGCTTTTTTTTCAGTGTATATCGCAAGAAATTTGGCAACGTCTGAAGGTTCAAACGGAGTTTTTCCTTAGCATGGCAGCATACGACAGTGCACAGAACGGTTAAAGTTTGAATATAAGATTCTTAATTTCATCGATCATGAGAGTGTGCATCACCATAGAACAAACTGAGGTCAAAAATCTAAATTGGTAGAATTCACGCGATCCTAAAGCGTGTTTTTACGTGGTTTGGAAGGGATGATGACTATTTTTTGCCGAAGTGAAGGAGGGTGTTGTTGGCGAAGGCTGGCGAGTAGCCGGAGTAAGGGATGCTGCGGTAGGGGTTCGGGTGTTGGGGCACGACTCTCATGAGACGGATGTTGACCTCGCGACTGTTGAGCGATTGCCTCATGAATTTTTGGAGTCTGGTCGAGATCATCCACAGGGCTCCGCCGTCCCTGTCTGCTGCTCGAATGTCCAGCACGAATTGCAGCGCCTCCGCATCGTAAGCCACCACTCTGGAAAAATTAGAATATTATCAATGCACTTGTGCAAGAGAGCTCAAAAAGTATTCTAGGGCTTCTAGAATGTAAGAAAAAGTCGCTTCAATATTACTGGAAGACAACGTTCAAGGAATATCCAACGAGGTATAGGTAGAGTGCCTATATTGAGAGAGTATGGCCACTGGTGTTACCACCTCTGATTGGCTCAGCCATCTTAGGCTGAATGGAGCCCTTAGGACCCAGAAATGGCGGACGCTATAAATTAATGTGATGCAATATGACTCAAAATGTAGTTTTCTTTGCTTATCGTAACGAGAAATTTGCCCAAATGCACTATTGCGACTTCTTTACATATTTTTAAGGCTAATCGTGTGCAATTTTTGAGAAAAATTATCTTAGATGTAGTAAGGTTGGCAGCAAGTGCGGTTGGTGAAAACCGTCAAAAGTTGGCAATGACCCCCCTCCCATCCACAAAAACCAAAACAAAGCACCGCCATTTTTGGGTCCTAAGCCTCTCCATGTGGCCCAGTGGCCATACTCTCTCAATATAGGTACTCTAGGTATAGGGGTCCCCGACGACCCATGGTTTCAACCACCGCTGTGAATCTAATGTTTCATGGCCGCTGTACGACCGGAATATACATGTACAAACAGTCGTAGGTGAAAGGATCATGGCGGTCAATGATCCTCGGGACGTCACAAAATCTGTTGGCACGATATTTTTCTGTTTGAAATGAAGTTGAGCTTTCGGCAACTTTGGAAGTCGTTTTCCCGCCTAGAAGATTAAATGAAAAAAGGTAAAATCCGGATTTCCTCATTTTTTATGTGCTGTACGAAAACGAATTTTTAAAAAATGTGCAACAGCTCCATTATCAGATTAGAGTATGACAAAATGACCAAATCTGCTAACATGTGTTTTAAATGGGAAATGCAGATGTCACCTGATGACGTCAGAAGGAGGTAAATCTTTTCATTATTTGATCTATTTTACTGCAATTTTCCGTGAATAAAAAAAAATAAAACAATGTTTTTTTTTAAAAAAAACCCGCTAGGGCAGCTCCTTCAGCAATCTTAGACGAAAGAATCAAATTTTTTCGAGCAAATTCTCTATTGGTATTAATCTAAGCAACTTTTTGCGGACTCGAAACATTTTTTTGTTTTTGTCGAGCGTTCACCACGTTAGTGGTACTACTGTAAACTTGAATTACAATGCATTGTTGGTGATCATAAGAGAATTTGTGAATTTGAAGTGTAATATTTTCTTTTCCCCGTCGCCAATCGCTGACGGGACGGTGTTTGACGCACAAAATTAAGTATTCCCACAGTCTTATCAGCGCAAACATTCATTTTGTAATAAAAAAAAAACGAATAAATTGACGAGGTGATACGGTGAACGCTCTCCAACGTCTTAACGTCGGAACCGTCGTCTTGTTTTCAGATTACCTGTGGTCGCTTTTTTTTTTTTTTTTTCATCCTTTATTAAGTAATGATACATGTTATTAACAAGTTTAATATGGACTAATAAACATTAACTTTAAAATTATATTGATTTACTTAACAAAGACCCCGGAACCGCCTGGTTGTATCACATCGGGGGGGGGTTGGCTGTTAAAGGGGTAGAATTATTAATCTTATTGCTAGAAGTCTTAAAAAATGATATCTTATCTTCTACTGTTTCTTTCATGTATCTATAGCCTAAGTTCCATTTTTCCCTACTCTCTAACATTAACTTTAATAAATTGTGTGCATTAATAACCTGTGGTCGCTGGAGCCAGGGACCCAGGCAGCGAGCGCAGTCTCGGCTACAGGGCTGAAGACGAGGGATCCTTCGAGGGGATCGAAGGCCAGAGGGGCGGCCTGCGAGGACTTGTGTCCGACCAGAGTGACCGGCAGGTCCGAGTCGTCGCCCGTGTTGGGTCCGGCCTGGAGGGCCGCCGTCGGTATCGAGTAGATCTTGTCCGAGGCGAAAGCCTGGAAGTACAGCAACTTCTGGTAGCTCCCTGGCGGAGAGATGGCCATACCAATGATACCGTCCATCAGAGTGAAGGACTCGCCTTGCAACTGGACAGAGAAGGAATACCAAGTTAAGCGTTAAACGATGAACAGCGGGGCGATTATTGAAATTGATGAACAAAGCGATAGACAAAGAAGACGTAGGGAGTATGGAGCGATCTTATTGGTTACATGGCTGGTTCTTATAGACTAAGGAAAAAAATGATGGACTAACTGTCGGGTCTTTAGTGAGTTGCCGTTAGTTAGTCCGTTACCTACCTCCTATGTCCATTGCCACTACCTGCTTCCACCAATAGGATCCCTCCAAATCCCTTTTGTCGTCTTTGTTTATAGCTTTGTCTATCAATTTCAATAATCGGCCCGCAGCTTGAAACGTCCTGCCTCTTAGTGTTTCTAATATTTTATCCTTGTTTACCCATGTTTTAATTCTCTCCGTATTCAAGCGATAAATGTTCTCCATGTAGTGTACGTAAAGTCCGTAAGAAGATACTATCAGTGGTAAAATAAGTTAAGTTTAACCCTTTGCTTCCTATGGACAAGAATTCTCGTCCTCGCATGACTATACACTGGAAAAAAAGGAGCTTGAAACAAATCAAAAGCAGCTTGAAGCAAGCTGGAAAAAATCTTAAATTTGACGCCAAGAAACGTATAGCTTGAAATAAGCATGACCGTGCTGCTTGAAATTAGCTACCCGGCGGAATCGTAATTATTTTTCGTTTAATGCTCGGATCCAATACTAAATACTGAAAGTTTTATTCATTTTTCATAAAATTCCGTAACGTAGGGATAAAACGTTACTGATTCTTCGACATGGATCATGTTAAAGTCGTCGTGCGCTGCCGCGGGTTTTGTTCTCAGTTTGCAGCACTGTTAAAATGCGCGGCTTTTGGAGATCTCCTGGAATGACTTGAGAATGTAGGAATGTATAACTTAATGCCCGTGTCGAAAATGAAGGCGGAGTGGTTACAATCCAATAGAAACTTAATTCAAGAAGTTGGCTGCAAACTTAATTTAAGTCTAATTTTTTCAGCTATTTCCAAGATTCGTGTCATGCTTGAAACCAGGAATCTTGAATCGAGTATACATTATCTTGAATCAAGAAACAACTTCTTAGAATTAGCAGTCATGGTGGCTTGATGTTAGACTCAGCAGGTTTGACTCAAGATTTTTGTGCTGCTTAAATCAAGCTAGCAGGTGATCCAAGCTATACGGTAGCTGCAATTAAGAATCTCGAATCTTGAATTTAGCAATAAATTGCTTGTTTTAAGATAAAAATTCTTGAATCAAGCTGATTTTTTCTCAAGATTCCGAGACGGCTTGACCGTAGCAGACTTTTTTTTCCAGTGTTTCCCATTACTTCTAATGGAGAAATATCGATGATCGCTCATTCAGGCCTCGCTCCTTGAAGTTGAGAAATGCACACCGGTGATTCTTTGGAGACTTCAACGAACGGTGAAAAAAGTAAGAAAACTTTAACGAGCTATTGACAGCAGCGCAAAGGTAATGAGCGCGATGAGATGCATTTAGTTCGTGGATAATTTTATGAAAGCTCCAGGGAAATACAGCACAGGCTTCTGATAAATGATCAGTTCTGGGTGAGGTTTTCTGCCGGGGTGAAAACGATTTGGTTTAACACGATGCTTTATCGGTCACATGGCGCGGCGTGTTTACCGTGATTAGCTCCTTCGTGTCCCGATCCTTGATTGTTCGATGATTAGTTGGACCTCATTTTGCAATCAGGAACTACCATCTCTGGCTCATATGTAAAAACGTTTATGTACCCGCGGAAACTAATGGTGCATACGTTGTTTCTAAACTGATTCAGAAATTTTAGTTCCGAGTTGCAAAATGTAGTCCAGTTCGACTATTATGCTTCGTGAATCTCATCTTCAGGTCTTTAAAACAAAGTCGTTGGGTCTTCAGGGGCTTGATCAAAGACATAAAGACGGAGTGCTCGTATCTAAAAGCACGGGGAGAAAGTGAACTCTGGTTTGGCGTTGGGTGCTTGCGTGAGTGTGTAAATGAGCGCGGGTATCCATGGCGGCAAACGGAAATTTGATTTGAACTTGTCCTTTTGATTTTACCACATTTCTTCTTCGAAACGTATTTTAAATGCCTAAAACGAATACATTAAGAAAGTTTGGACTGCGTCCTACTATAATACACTTACTTTTGCTCGGTAACAGGCAGTAATCTCAGATAAAGTTAGCTTTTCTTCTGCTCATGGTGGTCCTGCCATGCCGGTTTAAACAGGCCGTTACAGTTAGAGTACCTTTATAGACCTTTATGTCTTATGAAGTCTAGTGTGTGTCTTTATGAAGTTCTAGTTACAGTCCTAGATGACCGTTACTCCCAAATGAAATTAATCGGTCGACGACGGACCAAAACTACCCTAAAGTTATACAAATATGAGTGTGAAAGTGAATTTGGGCAAAAATCAACCTAAAATACTTTGTTTCCGCAATTTTATTCAGTTCCTGCCCTACATTTGAATTTCAAACTTGTCCCGATTTCGCCGCCAATCTTCTAGCCAATAGTAGAGGTGATTGAAAAGAAGCTTCATTTTTTGCTTTTAGCGCTCCGTCTTTATGTCTTTGGGCTTGATCCGATCGTACATTGTCTTACCGCATATTCTGGATAAGTCATCAGCCTTCAAGGCGGGGGGGGGGGCGGCTCCAAGGGAGCCCCGGCATTGGGCATGAATTGGGCTGTTTGGTCACTACTCACCGTAAATTTGCCGAACTCCGGTTCGGGGAACATGTTGGGGTGACTGAGCCTCCAGGCAGCGTCTCTCCTGGCATCGTAGACGACGATTCCAGGTGCCACTGTGTCCGAGAGGTAAACGAAGGCGTGATCGCACGAATCGTGGGTCGTCTCGTCGCCCAAGTGATCGATCACCATGTTCGACAGAAGTGAGTGTCGCCGCAATACCTCCTGAGGGAGCGTGATGCTCCTCACCTGGAAAATGACCAGTCGCATGTAAAACATAGGTGGATCCAAGGAGGGGAGACGTACGGTACGCTCTCCCCCGTTTGCCTTAAAGAAGGGAGAATAAAAAGGAAAGAAAAAAAGAGGGAAGGAAGGAACGGAGGAAGGAAGGAAGGAAGGATAGAAGAAGGAAGGATGCTCAGATTTGGTAATTACTCATGACGACATCTAACTCAACCTGCATATTAGATGCTTTAAAATTTCGAAAATTTTCTGCACTGAAAAAAAATTCCCGGCGTTTTTACCAAGGTCCGTTGGTACCTTTATCATCTCACTTTTTCTTACCAATTATTGGTAATTTTACCAAAACAGACTGGTAAGCTTACCTAAAAACCGGTATTTTTACTGGTTTTTTTTCAGGTAAAAATACCACTTTTATTGGTAATCAATTCCAAGTAACTTTGCCATTTTATCTCGGTAATTCTACCACAGTCGATAAAACATATTGGCGTTTTTACCGGGGTCCAGTAAAATTACCGAGAAAGTAAATTATTTTCCCGAGATTTCTCGGTAAAAATACCAATTCCATAAATGGTGATTTTACCAAGAAAAAACTGGGATCAAATAGAACCCTGAATTCTTGGTAATTTTACCCTTTTCTTAGTAAATACACCAAGATTTTTTTTTCAGTGTGGGGGAAGCTCTCCGGATCCCCCTTCCGTTTCCCCGTTTGAAGAGTCTGGATCCGCCTATGATAAAAAGTTCATGTCTAACGATATATTCAGATGCCCCGATCGTTGAATTACTTTGATACCGGAGTGGTTACGATACTTGCCGTTCCGAAAATGGGTATTCTTTACTGCCCCCCCCCTTCCTCCTCTCTCTCTCTCTCTTCCCCCTCCTCCCCGTGTTAGAACAGCAACATTTTATTTTATTATGTTTAACTAATTTAATGAAAGAAATTACATCAGTGCCCCAAAGTCAAAAGGTACTCAACTCCATTTAAGTGATTTCGAGATATCAGGGGATTACCGTGCGTCGGCCACATTGATTCCAATGTAAATCGCACTTCTCTAGACTTCGTATCTCATGATTGGCGTGATAAGACGTAAGATAGGGTGACCAAATTTTCCACACTCGTGGGACCACTATTGGAGATTTCCCAAACGCCAACAATGTGAGTTGTTTTTTCAACAATGTGAGTTTTAGGTATACTCTGACTCTGAGGCAGTGATGTAGAATTCCACAAAAACGATTTACATTATTTCAGCCTCTAAGTTTTAGACTAAGTGCCTAAGAGAAAAGAGCCATGCACAAAGTGGCCCATTTTTGGGCCCTCGAAATTGGGGTCGAAGTGAGGTTATTTTTCATCCTTAGGGTGACCCTTTACACATACTAAAATTTCAGATTGAGTATACGCACCGTTTTCGAGTTATGGGGGGGGGGCAAAGTCCCCGATTTTCACCCATTTTTGCAGGTGTTTTAATGTCGAACTCCGGCTGTTACGAGGTACCAGATCTAGATATTGAAGCGCGGTTTGCGGTGATTTGTTCAGCTATTCCTGTAGTATTTTTCCACATCTTTCACAAAGTCCCAAACGGTTTTTCGGGGGGCGGGGAGGGGGGCTTTATTCATACTATCATGACCGTAAGCGCATCTTACTGACTTTACTTTGTTCTCTTCTCTCCACGCCGCGGTGACGATGGTATTTTCTGTTGGGGATTGTTCTTCTTCTTCACATTTTACCAATTTTCATGTCCTCCCCCTCTTTTCCCCTTTTCACCCCCTCCCCCGCAATCCAAACACTTCCTCTTGAGTGCTTCTTCCTGTAAGGCAGATATGACGGGGTCATATGTGGGGATTATTTTTCTTTCTTTACGATTGATGAACTTTGACCCAACTTACTTCTCCCTTACAGGGAGCTCCTTACCCCTGTATTATCCCCCTCCCTGCCCGCTCCACTTTACTTGAAGTATTTTGCTCCCTCCGCAGCAGAAATGACGATGTTTCTGGCAAATAATCTTTTACTTATGTTTAGGTACTGAAATACTAAATACATGGGAGCCACCCTCCTACTCTTCTCCATTCTTCTCCCTCTTCTTCCTCTTTCCCTTCCCCTCTTGTTTGTTCCTCTTTTGCCTCGTTCTCTTTACTTTTCACTTTTATTCTACTTTTTACTACTTTTTTGTGGGAGTAATATGGTAACGCGAAGAGAAAGTGGAAGAGAATGTACCTAGGAAAGAATAAATCAAACATAGAAGTGGAAAGAGAAACGTGACAAATATTAATAAGAAACAATTCTTCACAGGAAACATCGTCATTTCTGCTGCGGAGGGAGCAAAATACTTCAAGTAAAGTGGAGCGGGCAGGGAGGGGGATAATACAGGGGTAAGGAGCTCCCTGTAAGGGAGAAGTAAGTTGGGTCAAAGTTCATCAATCGTAAAGAAAGAAAAATAATCCCCACATATGACCCCGTCATATCTGCCTTACAGGAAGAAGCACTCAAGAGGAAGTGTTTGGATTGCGGGGGAGGGGGTGAAAAGGGGAAAAGAGGGGGAGGACATGAAAATTGGTAAAATGTGAAGAAGAAGAACAATCCCCAACAGAAAATACCATCGTCACCGCGGCGTGGAGAGAAGAGAACAAAGTAAAGTCAGTAAGATGCGCTTACGGTCATGATAGTATGAATAAAGCCCCCCTCCCCGCCCCCCGAAAAACCGTTTGGGACTTTGTGAAAGATGTGGAAAAATACTACAGGAATAGCTGAACAAATCACCGCAAACCGCGCTTCAATATCTAGATCTGGTACCTCGTAACAGCCGGAGTTCGACATTAAAACACCTGCAAAAATGGGTGAAAATCGGGGACTTTGCCCCCCC
>NW_017548920.1:664344-687238 GCF_001854935.1 Bemisia tabaci | reverse complement strand
AGGCTTTGGCAGAGAAGCTCTTCTCCTGTAGCGGACTTCAAATCCTCGCAGATTCGGCGGGAGCGTCGAGCACCTCGGCGCGTTCAAACGGCTCGCGTTCGGCCGCACATGGTCCGATTTTGTTGCGGTTTGTTTTGTTGAACTCAAAATATCCTAAGGAAGATTTTGAGCCCAAGTTTTTTAAAATTGGTCCATTCTAATGGATTTTAGAGAGGGGGGATACTTACTTATTGAACGCCCCTCGTATACCGAGGGGTTCGGGTCACACATCTGAAGTACTCTGGTACATACCGAAGTGCCTCGATGTCTGACCCGCACTTCGGCAGCTCGACCTCAAGTTTTCGGATGCGTGAGCAGAAAACTTCAGAGACCCATATATGACCTCAACTTTGGGTCCCATGCACGAAGTTTTTTTCTCGGATCCGATTGCGACAAGGCACATCTCTACTTCTCTCTTATTTTTTTAAAAGGAGACTAGCCGAGTGGTTTTCTTAAAATTTCTTTTTTTTATATTTTCTCGTCTGTATAAGAATATTTACAGACAATAAATTTCAAGGAGATATCTTTCTTAGTTTTAAGTTGAAAAACAAAACATCGTCGGAGGTATTTATTCGCAGTAATAGAGATATATCCATATGCACCGACTTTTTTCATCGATATTCCCATCCAATAACACCGATTACATCTTCTTTTTATTCTTCTTCTTCTCCTCCTCCTTGTTCTTCTTCTTCTTTTCCCGTTGATTTTGCTGAGAAGTGACTACTACTCGTATTTACGAGTTCATAAGTACAACAGCACCGTAATTATTCTCTTCAAACGGGGCAACCACACATCTCAACAACACGTGTCTTTGCGTGAAATTACTGTTTTCCATTTTACGTGAAATCTTGATCTAACGTCATTGTTAGACAATGAAGTTTACGCTTCGTTTCGCCATAAACGTAAGTGTGCAATTAAAACGTCAATTCATGCTGGCGGCGATATGAGATAGCGACCGCCAAGTTCTGGCGGGAGGATATTCCGAAACTTCAACTTCATTCTTCTTTCGTTTTTGGTACTTCCATCATCTCGGAAAAAGAATGTTACAATTGAATGGGAACGTGGCATTGGCTATTTTCACGGGTAGTCGTTAAAGTTGAACAATACGATTGCAAGTGTAGTTGAGTGGTAGATGGTATATATAGTCCGAGTTTTGTTAATTCGGGCACACTACCCAACCGAGCAAGGTAACGCATTTTAATTTTCGCTAAAATCTGTGCTATGCAAATAATATCATTTTATTTTTACATGCATTTACAGATGTTCGCGGTACCTTTTCAGGGTATCTTTTTACCATGCCAAGATTACACATGCCTGATTAAAACCATGGTTCAGGTCAATCAATACTAACGGCAATCTACTCACCGGAGGGATTCGATAACTGGCTAGAGTCAATTATTTTCGTTCAATATGGACCGTCTATCATCAAAAGTACGAAAGTAAGAGTTGTGTTAAGGACCTTTCTTGGTCCCACCTGGATTTTTCATGTTTTCAAAGTACCAGTCCTCGGTAGACTCTATGCAAAATATTTTACCGAACGACGAAACTCTTACGAAGATGCAGCATCGCCTCAAACCCACAATATTGCATTGAAAAACAAGAGTTTTCATGGTATTTTTAGACTGTTCTCAGTTTTACTCGGGGTGATTCCCGAGGATTTTGTTGCGAACTTTTCAAACCTGGCCATTAAAATGACGTATATTGAATTACGGTCCATTGTTGCCAATTTTTTGCCAACTTTAGGTTTTTTCAATATTACGCTCGTTAATCTTAATTTAACCTAAAACTTCACTGAAAAAAAATATCGCAGATTTTACCAAACTCGTGCACGGTGAAACCAGTATGGTAATAAATACTGAACTATATGGTAGTATTTACTATACTATGGTAGGTATCAACAGATTCTGGTGAATACTACCATAATTCTGGTTATTCACAGTAAATGGTATCACCGTGTAAAAAATCAAGTAGACTTATATAGTGGATGTTACCATACTTTTTTTTCAGTGTTATGTACATTTTTGGAGAGAACGTGCAAAAATACCGGGTTACCCCGATAACTTATTTCTTCGTTGACTAATTTTCGAGGAAAAACGTCCTAAAGTTCCAAAAATGCCACAAATTAGATTAATTTTCATGTCACACGCGTGGTTAACCGGCAGGAATTTGCCAACATGTAATGTGCATGTTTGTCACTGGAAAAAAAACACATTGGATCTAGAGTCCAGGCTCTTAAAAACATCTACAAGAAAAAATACTTTTGATTCAATCAGATTTAAGCTCAAATCAAGAACCAAGCCTCTTAATTTAAGCGGATTTCTTTTTGATTTAAGCTTAAATCTGATGGAACCAAGCGGCCATTTTCTTATTGTCAATGTTTTCAAGAATCTGGACTCTAGATCCGATGTGTTTTTATTCCAGTGTGCAAAGTTTTTCTTTAGGTGGTGCCCATTCAATTAGTTCAATTCAGTGCTGCGCCGATCCATACTATGTTTTCACATCACCGCTAAAGTCGGACTTGCCGTCAGAGCCGGAGCGAACAGCAATTAATCGAGTCGGAATTCAAGACTAGTAGCACGCAGTCTCGATCGATCGCTCTAGGTCGAAAATTCGTTACCAAGGTCCGGCCTGCATCCCACAATCAGACGCCAATTAATAGCGGAGAGCAAGAGAGCCCCGGTTTCGAATCCGATCATTACGGCTTTTACGTTGTGTAACTCCGCCGAGGTGCCCGACCGGCTTCTGAGTTCTGAGCCACGGCCCACAGTGGATCGCGTCAAAAGGAGAGGTCGGACGAAATTCGGAAACTTTAAATGCTTATAACCTAGCTAGAGTCCCTTTATATTGAGAGTCAAGACAGTACCCCTCATGGAGTCACACACGGGAATGAAGATTACAGAAATTGAACGTTCTTTGTAATCTTTGATCGGCCCATTCTTAAATTCCTTTCTCCGATTCCTTCTCTCATTCCGTTTGTTCCTTGCCGAACCCGTAATTCCCTGGTCCATTCCAGATTATAATCTTTGCAATCGGTGAAAATGTAATCTTTATTCCCGTTTGTGACACTGTGAAGGGCTAAAATACGGGAACCAATCAGAAATGGATTCACATTGTCTTGACTCTCAGTATAAAGGGACTCTACTTATAACTCCGTTTATACAAAATTTCGAGGTTCTAAAGGTGGCTCCAATGGTTTCCTCGTGAAATTTTCTGCTGTTAGCAAAATGTGACGGAATAAACTTCAAAATTTGCATTTTTAGTATAAAATTTAATTTTCGACCTCCCCAATTGACTGGATCCACTGTGCGGTCGACCCTCGCGCCTCTCCTCTCATCCACGCAAATTTGGGTCACCTCACTGGTACAGGGACCCCGCGTCTCGGTGGGGAATCGTTTTGTCTCCGAGGATTTGGTACTGTTCCCATTGTTTTATGAGCGGGACCTTATGCGCTTTCATACTTACCGGAGTTATTCGGCGAAATGATCTTGTAGCACTTGCTTCTTAACAAACTCATTGCTTGGATGTACAACAGTGGCGTGGCGTGCTTTGCGATGTATCGATTGATCTGCCATTTAAACCTATGGAAAAGAATCGATAGGCAGGGTGTTCGTAAAGAACACCTTAATGATCGATTCTTTACTACAGCTTCAAATGGGGAAATATCGATAATCGATTGTTCACGCCACGCCACTGATGTACAAAGTCAAATGCTTAAGTTCATGATCGATTGCACCCAACGATACGCCCATTCGTCCGAGGGTCAATGTTATGAATGTAAAATTTTGAGGCAAGATGACTTTCCTGTATGAAAAAGTTAAAAACTTTACAACAAACAAACCCCTCTCCTCTCCAAAATAATTCGGTACAATCAAAGAGAACACAAAAGCCGAATTTTAATTGCGGGGTGAGTGACACCCCCTACTTTTACGAGTCGTCTCCGATTGGCTGATCCGTCTGGTGCCCACTTTCTGGGGCCCTTATGGAAAATAGCACGGGGTTCTTTTTTCATCGAAAATATCCCGAAAGCAAGGAAAAATTTACGCGTCGGATATTTTAGAGATCAATTTTGCAGATTTTTCTGAATTTTTCTCACATACCGAACATTTCGACCTGGAATTTCGTGTCATGAAACAACCAATGTCCACGTCGAACTGTTCAGTTTTTTTGAGAAAATAGTACTTGTCAAATACTTGCAAAATCCAACATTTAAACGACCTCTCGCTGTAAAAAAAATGACCAATCCTCTTCATTAGTTTTGTCTGCATGGCACCACGGCCCTTAAAATTGCAATTAGTTGCTTTCGATCGAGCAGTGAGCAAGCGCGATTGTCCAGGAGAGATATTTTCATTGTTGCTGGCTTCGGTCCAGTGTCCCGGTATTATAACTCATAGACCAAGCTATTTCCAATGACTGTGGTTGACTGTAAGAGAGTTGTCACGCGGGCTAAACGCTCGAGTTGGACCAAGTTCGCGATTCGTGTCTTTAGTCTGAAGTGTATCAAGATGTTGCCAAGTCCGCAATGGAAAATCATAGATGGACCGCGTTAAACAGAAAGAGCCAAGTCACATCAGCTGTTGCCAAATTTAATTGGGAAAGTTAATTTTTTACACGAAAACGGTTGTTCGGATTTTTGTGCATAGTTCAGTGAAGATAGTGGGAAGCAAACTCTTTAAAATGTTCAAAGAAATTCGCACAAACGTTCTCTTGTAAAAAAGTAAATTGCTCAGTTAATTGTGGCAATAGCTGATGTTGCTTGGTTCTTTTCTGCTAAACGCGGTTCAAATAGCCTTAGATAACGCGACCGTCACGCGAAAATAAATCTCAGTGCGAAAAAAACTTAAAATTGAGGCTCTAATATGAGAGCTTGCATAAGAGGGGGCTCTACGAGCATGGGCCAAAAATTCTCGAAGGCAAAACAAAGTGAAGTCATGGCGGATGAGATTCTTTAGTTGAAAGGACGCAGTTCCTAGAAAAATTAAAATTGCCTTGTTTGAGGTTGCTGGATCGTAATTTTATTTCTCGCCGGAATTGCAGGATTTCTTCGACTACATTTGGCACGGTGGGTTGCGTCCAAAAGAAGATTAGAAGAAGGCCCGCAAAATAGGTTCAGAAAATTTTAAGACGGCGGAAAGCTTTTTTGAACATGGCGAGAGCAGCTCGAGCTTGAAATTAACGTGGAAATACCGCAATGGAGATAAGTGCTGTCGTACTTTAACCATCAATATGGATAAAGCACAAGAAAACATAGCCAAAATATACGAACAAATAGGGAGGGATTTAAAACAGGGCTAAAACATGTAAAAACAATAAAAGGCAGGACGTTTCGAGCTGTTACCAGGTCATTTTCAGGTGCAAAAAACACGAAAAATAAATAAAACATTGAGTGGGGACCTGATCTTGGCCGATACGTATGTGAGAGGAAAAAGCACGAAGATTTAATATGGACTGCGTTAAGCAGAAAGGAACTAAGCCACATCAGCTATTGCCAAATTTAATCGCAGAATTTATTTCATATGAAAACGGTTGGGCGGATTTTTGTGCAAATTTCAGTGAATTTTCTCCATAGTGCAAAGCGAATTCCATAAAATTTTCAAAGGAATCCGCACAAACGTTCCTTCGTAGAAAATTGAATTGCCCAGTGGAATTTGGCAATAACTGATGTGGCTTGGTTCCTTTCTGCTTAACGCGGTCCATATTTGCTCGAGTCTGGCACCGGCGAATCTTATTGTTAGTTCATTTCAAAGCTACTGTCGGAGAGACTTGGCTATTGATTTATTTCTAAAATATCTCTACCACACTTATTTCGCTCCACCCATGCGCTCACCGCAGTGCTCCCCTAGTTCCATAAAGTAAACCCATACGTAACCGATCATAAACGCACCAGTGAGCGCGCGTGCATGAGCTTAAAACATTGATTGCCCGCCGCGCACGATTTTGAAACCCAATCCCCCAACTTTCCGCAATGTTAAGGCAACCGAGAAGAAGCATGCCCCCATTCTTTACCTGCTAAACAACACTATGAGTAAAGCTACCGCAAAGAAGCGAGAGAGTGAGGCTGTAAGTGATATGATATTTGCCAATCGCCTTTTGATAAGATTCAAGTCGTGTATTTAAGCGGCACCTCGGATGACCGGCTCTTTTGACCCCAAAAACGGACTAATAGACGGGGAGAAACTAAACACCTCAGCAACTGTTATCTCGTTAAAATATTCAGGTAAAACACAGAGCAAAACGGTCACATCTCCACTGATAGTTTTGAAAAAAGACACATAATGTTACGCCCCGTTCGCAAAATTGCGAGTTCATGGACTGAGCAAAATTTTTGCCCCGTCCGTGGGCCGGCCATCCCCATTGCCAAGTCCGTGGACTGCGGCCCGATTATTGGGATTGATAGACAAAGCTATAGACAAAGGAGACATAGGGAGTATGGAGGGATCCCATTGGTTGAAATGGGTGGTTCCTATAGTCTAATTGGGTAAATTATGGACTAACTAAAGGGTCTCTCGTAGGTTGCCGTTAGTTAGTCTATTTCTTTCCTCCTTTGTCCATTGCAACTACCCACTCCCTCTAATTGGATCCCTCCAAATCTCTTTCGTCTTCTTTGTCCATATCTTCGTCTGTCAATTTCCATTATCGGCCGGAACCATCCGTTAGACCAGCCAGCTCGCGAACAGGCCGGTCTAAAGCCTGAAAACTACGCCAGCGGGCCGAACTATAATTTTAACTGCAGTCCATACACTAACCGACGAATGTCCCCCATTGACCGATTTCTGACGAATATTTCTCGACGTTCTTAACGAAACTTAAAATTATTTAAATAAAAATGGTGCAACTTTATAAAAAAAAATTATAGGTGACGTGAATCAAGGCTAAACAATTAATTTTTTTCCAATAAATATCAAGAGTTTTTAATTAAATTTACGAGTTTTTCTTACAAATCCGGTGTCTGAGTGAACGAAACCGTTGCAAGTCTAAGTAAGTGCAGGATTGCAGCTCAAACTAAACGCCAAATAGTTTATAATTAATTGTTTCCATTTATATCAGGAGTTTTTGACAAAAATTTACGAGTTAATTTCTCTTACGGATCCGGTATTCAAATAAGTAAAACTGATTTATAGATTTCCGTTCTATCGAGAGAGATTGATAGAGATGAATGAAACAGAAAAAGGATAATAATCGGTAGAAACATCCATCAAATCTGATACAGAAATTATTTCAAAAGTTAGACATCAGAAAATCTACTAAAGCCTGAAATTCGGGGACCAGTCGTAGAGCGGCACTTTTTTTGTACATTGAAAGGCTTATACGATTTTTTCGAGGTTCCTCAATTGCTGCAACTGACGAGTTCTGTGCATCTCTGAAGCAGTGAGAAAAGCGAAAGTGCCTTCAATTTCGAACATGCAACATGCACATCCGCGGAACACGAATAGTTGTATCAAGGCGCCACAATCAACTCAGTTCAGTCTCCGCAAAGAGGGAGCGCCTTCAATTTAGAACACGCAACACGCACATCCGCGGAACACGAATAGTCGTATGAAGGCGCCACAGTCAGCTCGGTCTAATCTTCGCACAGCGGAAACGCCTCCAATTGTTTGATATGCAGAGTATATTCAAGATACTGAAAATATGAGAAAAATTTAAAAGTCTCGGAAATTTGTATTAAAAACTTTTAAGAAAAATAAAAAAATTAGTTGAAAATTTATTTACGCAACTTGAAAATGGTTTTGATACTTTTAAGTTTCGTTAAAAATCTCGAAAAATGCTGGTCAGAAGTCCGTCAGTAAAGGAGATTCGTCGATTCGCGTATGGACTGCAATTAAAATTAACGACCGGGTTGGCGTAATCTTCCGACTTTTGACAGACCAGTCCGCAGTTCGCCGCAGCAGCCTTATTATTCAAAAACCACCTCCTTCCGGTATGTGAGAAAACATGGTTATACATGCTCGGTGCAGTGGATCTCTAAAAATGACTCGGACAAGAAATACTCTCAAGAAGTCAGAGAGCTGATAACAGGTAATGATATCTGGACTTGCACTGAGTAATCACAGACTCCCCGGGAAAACCCGCCGTATGATGGGAATACCCGGAATGGTAAACCGAGTGCTCACTGCACCTAATGTTAACGACGCGTGTGCACATGCACAATCGCACATGTCCCATATTGAGTCACTACAATGCCAAGTTTTCCCCTCTATGTTATTAATACATATTTGTTAGAGTATACAATTTTAAACTACTCTTGTTTTAATGAATACTTATGACAGTATTACAAATTGCGAGTATGTGCATGTATTCTCGTGTGAATTCAAACCCGTGTTAAGGTACACGCTATCGAAAATGAACGCAGAAAATCTAACGTCAGGGTGTATCAATAAATTTTGATGCATAGTAGAGGACATTGCATTTTTGTCTTTCCCCGACCCTCGGACCCAAAAGTCCTTTTTTATACCACCTTCAGACCATTCCATCCCATTCCCTTCTCTCCTACTTCCTCCGTTTTCCCTTTTTCCCCTTCAACCTCGTTTTTCTCCTCTCAAATTTGTTCCTTTTTTTCACTTCATTTATATTTCTATATTAATTTTTTTAGAGTTGTAAATGGCCTCCGATAGTAAAGCACCTCTTAAAAAGAAACTCATTCTACTATACTACTATTCCCCATGTTTCCCGTTTTTCTTCTTTGTACTTGGTTTTTCTCCCTTATTCGCTTCCCACTCTTTTTCTGCTCTGTATCTTCCTTCCTTCCTTTTCTCCCTCCTCGTTTTCCTCTTTGAACCTCTTTCTCCCTTTTCTTCAGTCCTCTCCATTGTTCTGGTTTTCCTCCATTTTTGATATATGAGAATGAAGCCATAAAATCAAGAGGAGAAGAAGAAGGCCAGCCAGACTCTGAGGCTGGCCGGCGGATAATGGATTATGTTTTATCTTAAGTTACTAGATTAGCTTTTATACTCAGTTGTTTTCCTTTGCGCATCTTTTAAATCAATAAAATACTTTTGACAAAAAAAAAGGATTGTGGGTTGGTCAGGTTTGTTTTTTTTGGTGTTTTTTGTTGTTGTTCTCGTTTTTTGTTAATTTTTTTTGCTGCCTTCCCGGCTTTTGCTCCGTAAGGTACCTACAGGGACGACCCGTACGTACCCGTACCCTTTACGGGACCTCCTCCTCCGGGGACGTCCCGTAAAGGGTTGGCGGCAGGGCGTTGACGAAGAGATGTTGCGGTGTCAGTTTGCGGTGAGTTTTAAAATTTCTGTTACTACCATTGGAATATATATATATATATATATATATATATATATATATGCAATAGGAACATCCATGCTCCGGGCTTTTCAAATTTTCAGGGATGAAGGCCGAGTGGAATCTGTTCTTGGAGATCCACTCGTCAGTTCCGTGAGAGTTGGTCGCCACCACCGGGATTCGAAGTCGGAACCTATTGACTTAGAGGCAGGCGCGCTGACCACTAGGCCAACTTGGAAGGCCGTGGTTTTTCTTACCTCTATGGGCGGGGATTTGTTGAAGGCGAGACCGGGTCTGTGCCGGGGGATGAAGCCGAAGGAGGCCGGGTTCCCGGGGCGGAAGCGAGGCAGGGCGAAGAAGATGCGGTCCCAGCCGACCTCCACGCCGGTCACCATCGTGTTCTCCGGCGTGTACTTGTCGTTGCGCGGGTAGTTGTACGGCACGTTGAACGTCATCAGGTTCCATTGGTTGATCAGGTCCAGCTGCCCGGAACCGCACGTCACCAGACACACCACCCCGAAAACGGCTTGTAACCACATTTTCACGCCCTGAAAATAAAAAAAAAACACCTTATTAAACCTCTCTCTCTCTCTTTAAGCAAGCTTTAAGGCATGACATATTACCTGTACGTAAATGGAATGAATGGGTCAGTGATGCTGGTCTCTGTTTGAACTGATCTCATTCTTTCAAGCTAACCCACAAGAATCAAGCATCAAAACACGATTCTACGACCAGCGCAACTGACCTATTAATTAAAGGGAAATCAAGTCACATTTAAAAAAAAAAAAAAAAAAAAAAAAAAAAAAAAAAAAAAAAAAAAAAAAAAAAAAAAAAAATATGATGATTATAGACGGACGACTTTAACTAATCAGCCCAGCTATATCCGACATTGCCTGGTTTCCGCCCTCATGTTGTCTCCTTTAAATAGAAAACTGGGCTTCATTCTGATGTGAAGTTTTGTGAGTGTTCTCCTCATGGCATGGGACAATTTTCTGGAACTAAACGAAATTTTCATTTTTTCAGAGGCAGCAGTTTTCGAAACAAGATAGTCGGAGGATTTAAACCAGCGTTACAGATACGTGACGGGATGGAGGGAGGGTCAAAAACGAACGTCATTGGAGCGTTCCGGCAGCAACGGAGATAAGTTGGTTCCCATCGATGCGTCAATTGCATCACTCTTCCGTTTGCGTGGCGTCCAAACCTGAGCTCGAGCCCACCGTCGCTCGCGAGATGTGCGTGGNGGGGGGGGGGGGGGAGGGCCCTTCGTCGAGAGGAAGAAGAAATGACCATCGCCATCGCCGCGGGTTAATTACACTTCGAATTGATTTTGGGTCATTACAACATCGGTTAAGAAATCTCGTCTGAGCGAAAACGGCCTCTCCGTGCTCCGGTGCAGGGACCCGCGTAAAAAAGAGACCATCTCCCGACGAAATTTTAATTAAAGGTTACATTCTTTTTGGACGCTCCCCCCTCTTCGCCCCTCTTCGCCCCTCTCCCTCCTTGTTTGCGGTAATTGACACGGTTTCAATTTTGCACGGTGGGTCAATAATGACCGGTCAAATGCACTCCGAACATTTCTTAGACGTACCTTGATACAAAGGAAGTAGCTCGTGGGTCAGGAAAATGATGACTACAGGTAAAAAAAATTGATTAATTTTATGGATTTACAGAACCAGATAAAACACAACTCATTGTTTGTGCATGAAGGGAATGAGTAAGGATAAATTAATTAAGTATAAACGAATAATAATTTTTAGCTTAAACAAAGCTGATTACTAGAAAATTTATTCGCCTGGTTTCCATATGGGGACTCTCAGCTCTTAATTTTTTCTTCAATAAATGTTAAATTTAAGTTCAGTTTCTATTAAAGTAATAGAAATTCTTAGAGGTTTAATTCGTTCTGGATGTGTCAAAATTCAGCCCATATGACTAAAATAGTTCCAGAGCTTTACATATTTTCTTCCTCTTCATCATCAGCTCTTCTCCTCAGGTAGACACCATCATATTGCGATTGAAGGAAGTGTGATGATGCCTTTTATATGTAGCATTGTAAGATAATCGGATAGAGTAATTTCAAATATTGCAATTCCATGCGAAATTTTGAGAGATAAGTCCGCAGTATATAAATAGAAACTGTTTATATGAATACATCCAGGTTGTTAAAAGAGTCCGCACATACTGTGAAGTGCGAATCATTTTCTTGTAAACCATCGATGCGATAGCAGGAGTATGCATGTTGTGGTCAGTATTGTAATGGGCTATACGCTTGGAGAACCTCGCTTTTTTCTTCATTTATGAACAGCGTAGCTAGCCTACCTAAATATATTGTTTATCGTTTAAGGTGATTCGTCACTGTTTCTGGCGTGGTCGAACTGGCGTGCGATATCAAACATCAATTAAGTAAAAAATCTAGGCAAATTTTGAATGTTTAACCAAGGAAAGGACAAAAGTCCCTGCGCGTGAGCGCAAAAAACTGCGCATTCGATACAGCTATCGATTTGTGTATCGGATAAGAGGTTATTTTCGAAACAGATCCTGCTTTCATTTCCCTGCCAATTTTTTTCTTTAGAATGATCATTTTAAGCTCATGCGTAGGGGCAATCGCCCTGTTATTCGGCTAAAAATTCCAAATCTGCCGAGATTTTTCACTCAATCAATGCGATACATCGCACTCCAGTTCGACCACTTCAGAAACCGTGACAAATCACCTTAAACTCCAACAAGATCCCGGTTATTTGTGACAGGCGAAATGCCCGTGACTGGAGTCACGGGTCTAGAGGCCACTAAAATCTCTATAAGCCCGAAAAAATGGTGGTAGGGGAGCAAGATATGCCATTAAAAAAATGATAAAATCGATAGAAAAATGAGTTGAAGGGAGAGGGCGATGGAGCTAGAAAAATGAGCTGGGGGGGGAGGAGGAGGTAGAAGAAATGCTGGTAAAAAAATTAGAACTAACCTAGCAATGATTTATACATTAGCTGATAGCAAACAAAGGTTACCAAGAAAACCAAGGAATGGAACTTTCATAAAAACAGATTAGTGGAAAACAGCGTAAGTAGGGCACTTACGTTAATTACCGTTTATAAGTAAACGGTAAGTGTGATTTAACCAAAAATCTATACAGTTCTTTATAAGACCAAAATGGACAAAATTACAAAATTTGAATAGGCTAGCGTAAATCTAACGATAGTTATCGTGAACGAAAGAATTGACGACATAGTTCGGGTAACTATTATAGGTGGGATGGGATGTTTCGTCTTCCTCCAACATAACATCCAGATCTCCATAAAAAAGCAGAGGGTGAATCAGTTGTCGAAATTTGACAACGGCTGATGTCACTCGGTTCCTTTTCCCTGAGCGCTGCCCGTAAGGGCGTATCTGTATTTCCGCATGAGCCCCAGAGAGCATAGAGCTGAGCGGAGAACAGGGCTCACGTTGATATTGAGATACGTTCATAGGGGCGACGAAATGGCCTCGAGGCGGCAAGGAGTCGAAAACGAAACGGATCTGCGTAAATCTCGAAATTACAGTGTAAACGCTGCAATTATCTCGGCGGACGAGCGCACAGCGCAGGAAACGCCGGACACTTATCCCGAAAAAAAAAAAACTTCCCCGACAAAAGGCGATTGGATCCGAAAATCCCAGCAGGAACGAAGGTGCTGTGCACGGATGTAACCACGCGCCACTGTGATACCCTTGACCCTGCGAGAGCACAGGATAATGGCGACAGCGATTAACGTGTCATTTCGCGGGATGTCGCGCGGTGTTCTGTTATGTCACGCGATGAGATGCGCGTGTTGCTAAATTGATGGGGACGTTGAATTTTGCACACTCGGAGAAATTCTCCACAGCGTCTTGCTTGAGGAAGGAAATGAAGGTACCTTTGGAGAATAGACTGGTAGTGCGAAAAGTCCCTTGCCAGAGACTAGTCACAGAGAAAAAAAGGAGGTGTTTGCATCATGAGGATTGTTTATCTCGTGACGTAGGTCGGTGCAGCATGGCCAGCAGAATCCGAAATTCGAAGTATGAAAAACGGACCATAACGTCCGATTTTTCTGTTTAAATCAGTCATTATATAATTTCAAACATTTCATACAGAATGACTTTTTTCGATAATCTACACCATTTCCAAGAAAATCGATGAAAAAACCGTCTGTACAGACCGAAAAAAAATATCCATCAAAAATACACAAGAAGCCCGAAATACAAACACCTCTTTTTTTTCTCTAAGAGAAAAGACTGATAGTTCAAAAAATCCCTTGCCAGAGACAGGTTTTCGAGAGAGAGCAACCCCTATTCTTGCGACCAGTATCTTAAAAAGAGGTCTAGGTTCATGGAAACTGATGTTTCTGTAAAGTTTTTCTCACGTGTTGGATAAAAAAACTGAATTTAAGATTTCGACCGGAAACTCTCTCTAATGCCCTAAAGAATGAGTTGTGGGTTTTGCTCTATATTTGGCCAAAAAGGGTCATAAATTTTCGTTATAATGCGGCAATTTTGTGCCCTGCGCTGATAAAAATACCTGTGTTCTTATGTTACTTTTGGTCAATTTAAGTGAAATACAAACCAACCCTGAAGAAGATTGAATGTTCCTGTTGCTATTTGTTTTCTTCGAATCTTTACAGATAATTATTAATTTTTTAACATTTTGTGCTTGGCACTCGAAGGCTTGACAAACAGGGCCATGCCCTAGTCGTTAGTAGAAGAAGAAGAAGAAGACAAACCAACCCAAATTTTGTGGCGATTTTGGCACAGTTTGTGTTGACTTTAGCGCAGATTACAATGGAGAGGATGGAAACCCCACAGTCAACCGAAGGCTTGGGTTATTTTTAATGTTGAGTTTTCTCTCTGTCGGATAGTTTCAGATATAGCTTTTTCGTGAAGGAACGTTTTTTGAACTGCAAATTCGAATCCTCAAACTGTCAAAGGGAGCATTGTTGAAACCCGTCTGCGGGCTCCTTATTGCAATCGATAGATAAAGCGATAGACAAAGAAGGCCAAAGGGAAATGGAGCGATCCTGTTGACTGAAAAAGGAGTGTGTTATAGACTGAGGGGGAAGATAATGGACTAACTATCGAGTCTCTTGTATATCGTTAATTAATAGTCCATGGCAACCATCTGCTTCCACCAATAGGATCACTCCATTTTCTGTTTGTCTTCTTTGTCAATCGATTTGTCTATCAATTTTAATAATCAGCCTATATGCATTATTTCTCACGTTCCGGATGCGTATTAGGTCTGACAACACTGAGGTGAACATGTATCCTGAGTTCGCTATTCGGAAGTAATTTTCTGTCATCTTCCCTCGCTGTGACAACTAAACAGTGCGCTGAGCAAAATAAGAATTTCTTCGTTTCCCTATGAGACAGCAAAGGGACTAGAGCATATTATTACCGAGGCTCATATGAATATTTTTATGGTGTCTTTCGTCGCTTAATGGCGGCCATCCATCGCTCCTGGATTCCAGGATCCGGGAGCAATTAGACCGAGATCGTCCTCTTCCTACGACGTCGGCTCGAAGTTATTTGCGTCATTCCATTGTTAATTTTATGATGTATTGGCTCGTTAAAATCTATAAAAGACAAATGAGTTGCAAATATGCGAAAGGCCATTCGCCACATGCGGTTTTTGTCCCCACCAAACTAGCCAGGGGCTTTGCGCTTTGGATGCGCTGCTGTCAGGAGAAGGGGCATTCGACATAGGCTAAAGTACTCTGTTTTATCTATGTTCTCTTCAGAATTTACGGGGAAAATTATTTAAACACATTATTTACACAATCGGAATCACTCGCTGGAAAAAAGTATCTTGGATTTGGAGTCGAGACTCTCTAAAAATTCGACAAAAAAATGCGCATGATCCAATTGGATTTTTGCTTGAATCAAAAGGAAATACGCTTAAGTTAAGAGGCTTGGTTCTCAATCCAAGCAAAAATCCGATTGAATCAAGAGTATTTTTTTTTGTCGATGTTTTTAAGAGTCTGGACTCTAGATCCAAGCGACTTTTTTTCCAGTGAACATTTCTACCCGTTCGTTAAAGTCACCGAATGAAATTTAACCGTGCAACCATGAAATTGCACTCTACTCTCTGATATTGGAATAACTGTAGCGATATTATGATTCTTGACGATGAGATCTAGCGTTTATCACAAACATTTATTTTTACCCGAGTGATGTACATTGGGAAAAAAATGACTGAATCAAGAGTATTTTTTCGTGTAAATTTTTTGAGTGTCTGTACTCTGGATCCATGCAAGAGACTTCTTATTCTTATGCTTTTAATTTTTCTCCCGATTTCGCCTTTTATCAAGCTCTACCGACCAAATTCAGGATTTTTGCTTAAAAGGCAAGCACGTAGTCGGAGCACGAAGGTAATTAAAATCCGTGGGAAATGAAGTTCAGTCACATGGACCGTGGTGCAATTTTTTCCATTAGCCCTCACTCCTATATGTAACCATGTTTTCGGTTCATGTATCCATACTTTCGATTCTTGAATTTGCACCCTCGATCCATGTGACTGCACTGTCTCTACGGTTTGGTTCATGCGACCGAACTCTCCTCCTTTCAATTTTGTTTTAAAGTTTAGTTACATGAGCTCGAAAACACGGCTACCAGAACCCGAATCACGGTTACATGAACCGAATAGTTCAGTAGATATGTAGCACTGCACTATGATTAAAGGACCTGAAGTTTTGGTCTCATGTATACTTTACTCAGTGAATTAAGTGAGCAGGCTCAACCAGTTTCTTGTTTAATTTAGCACCAACCTACTATCACCGTCCTCGATCGATGTTCTCGCATGTTTACCAAAAACGTTGGATATCATACTCAAAGTCGGATAAATAGTACTCCAGAGACTAGTTGCATCATAACGCGGAGCTTCGAGAGAGAAATCCTAGTGCCGAAAATTGGCGCAGAATCGATGATTGGAACAACTTGCCCTTTCGTTAAATCGTTGATCATTCGTGAATTATTGACAGTTGCCAAGCTTACCATTAATTTTCCCTTTTTAGGATGGGTCAGTTGTGCATGTCACCTAGAATGTCGTCTTTAGTGCCTACGCGAAATTAGAAAGAAAGAAATAAATAAAAATTATCACTTTCAAAAGTGTCCGAGCACACGCTATAATTCTGTGTGGTGATTAATAGGCAAGAAACTGCATTTCAAAAAAAAAATTGTAAATGACGTCATGTTTTTGGTATTATGGCAATACCCAATTTTATCTCTTTAACGGTGAGATGAGCTAATATAGCAAATCAGCCACTGGAAAAAAAAACACATTGGGTCTAGAGTCCAGACTCTTGAAAACATTGACAAGAAAAAATACTCTTAATTCAATCGGATTTTTGCTTGAATCAAAACGAAATCCGCTTAAATTAAGAGGCTTAGTTCTTGATTTAAGCAAAATTCGATTGAATCAAGAGTATTTTTTCTTGTAGATGTTTTTAAGAGTCTGGACTCTAGATCCAATGTGTTTTTTTTTCCAGTGTGACTGGGCCAGGCGATTGATAAAGGACTTGAGGAAGAGGAAAGAGAACATGAGGACGTGGATTATTTCCTTACCCTGCGGGCTGATTATTGAAATTGATAGACAAAGCTATAGACAAAGAAGACAAGAGGGATATGGAGGGATCCTATCGGTGGAAGAGAGATATTTCACTGGACAAAGGAGGTAGGTAATGGACTAACTATTCACAACACACGAGAGACCACATACTTAGTCCATCATTTTTTCCCTTAGTCTATAGGAACCACCACCTTCATCCAATAGGATCCCTTCATATCCCTTTTGTCTTCTTTGCCTATGGCTTTGTCTATGAATCTCAATAATCAGCCCTCAGTTCCCCTCCGGCCGTGGGCGTGGGTACCTCAGCGACTTCCTCAAACTTTTCCAAATTAGGGAAGAAGAGGACTGCACCGCACCCCACTCAAGCTGAGCACACTTTATTGCCGTGCAACTTCGAAAAAAAAAAAAACGAAGGCGAAGTTTTCCTCGACTTTCCTATACTTCTTACTTCCAATTTCATGATCTCTCTCCCACAAGGGAGAATCCAACATCCAACACACCCCTCCCCAACTATCCGGAGAGGATAGGTTTTAAAAACTTTCCCTTTGCCACCCCCCCCCCCCCAGAAGACCCCATCCATGAGAAGGTTGGCGACAAGTGCAGACAGACAAGGGTCAGCAACAGCAAGCGTCCGCATCTCATCCAGCGGGCTGATTATTGCAATAATCAGCCCGATCAATTTCATGAAATTGATAGACAAAGCTGTCGACAAAGAAGACATAGGGGGTATGGAGCGATCCTATTGGTCGTAATGTATGATTCTTATAGACTAAGGGAGACAATGATAGACTAACTGTCTAACACGAGGTTCCTCGTGGGTTGCCGTTAGTTAGTCTATTACCTACTGCCTCTGTCCATTGCAACTACCAACTTCCACCAATAGGTTCCTTCCATGTCCCTTTTGTCATCTTTGTCTATCAATTTCAATAATCAGCCCGCAGAGTTGTCATCATGCTCTCGGCCCCCAAGGATCTTTACGAAACATAGCGATGACACTCTCCAGAGGCGAGGCGTGAATGATCGATTATCGATGTTTTCCCATTTGAAGCAATGGTAAGGAATCGATTATAAAAGACCTCGTCGCGAACAGCCTGTTCATCGATCCTTCTCCATAGGTTTGAATGGCAGAACAATCGATTAATCGCAAAGCACGCCACGCCACTGGTACCCTCTCGATGAATATAATCGAGGCGGAATCGGAGATGAGATTGTTGAGAAAAAGCAGAGGAGCAGGAAAGTTGGCAGCCCTGCGCGGCGCGGTATGTGCGGTGGACTTGCTGTGCGTAAAAGTGAAAAGACCCCACGGTCGGGGCACGGCTCTTACGGTTCACGATGCGCCAATCGCTTCGATTACCCACGATAACCGTCTAGCTCTTCGATTTGCTTCAATTTCCCTAGAGATCGCCCCGGAGCCCCCGAGCGGTGCGCGGTGCGCGCTACCGCCGCCAATGACCGAGAAATCGTCGTCTTTCTGACGTAAGGACGTACCTCGATTTGCACATGCGCCCCAGAAAGCATGGATTACCATGTAAAATAGGGTTCACGTTGAAAATGAGACAACAGAGCGACGAAGTATGCTCTTGCTCTTGGACCTGGATCAACGAGCAAGGCAGCACTGACCTCTTCGGGCACCTACGTTGCATTGCGCATTGTCCATTTGAACAAGACCGTGTGGCTCCACTCGAAATCTAACAATGCATTTTTCCAAGGTCAACAATCAAATCGGGCATTTTTTAAAATTAGTAGGCAGTATAATGCTAAAAATGAGGCACAAGATAAGGTGCTCGGAAAAAAGCACTAATTTGCCCTTCGAGATTCAGATATTCTCTTGAATCGAGAATAAAACCGCTTGAACCTGCTTGATTCAATTAAAATGATTTTCTTGGTGATAAATGGAAAAATATCACTGCTTGAATCGCGTTTTTAGCCCTTTGCACACGTTGCAAGTGTTTTGCTGAATATAGGGGTCATCGGTGCTTCACTCATCGATGATCGTGAAATGTGTTGCTAAAACCCTCATCGATGATCGTGAAATTTGCGCGGCCCCCGCAAATTTTCCTATCATCGATGAGTGATGCACTTACGACCCCCACTTTCAACTTAAAACTTACAACGTGTGCAAAGGGCAAATGGAGAAGTTTTACGCAAATTTTTTATGCTTCATCTGCGAGTGCTTAAAGAGCTGATTTCGCAGTATTTTTTACAATGTTTTTCTGATATTCTTAGCTCTGTTTTTAAATACCGGCAATGATTGGTTTTTGGTCATTGGTTATAGCATATGAATATTTGTGGATAATGATCGATAACAATTAGACTTCTAAGCATACAGAACTAGAATATGCAATTACATATCTCGCCGCGCGAATCATAGACCATTTGAAATTAAACAATACTTACTGTTAGTTTGTTTTTATCTATTTCTGCTGAATTCAATCGCCCATACTCTAGAGAATAACTAATATTCGCAAAAGTTTCCTCTGAAATCGAAGCTTAAAAACTGGAAACGATTAAACTGCTCCATTTTCTGCGCGTACAACGATGGGTGCGGTTATTGTATGGGACATTGTTTAGAGGCCTTAGATCATTAGAGTCAATTGACTTATCTCTCCTTTTAGGTTTTTATCGATCGTCATAAATGAATAGCTCAGGGCCATCATTATATCCATGTACACTTAAATGGCGTATCCTCAACCTATTAAAGAACTCTACATAAAAAAAGTCTTCGCTAAACAACCAGAAACGGCTTTTGAGATGCCGCGCACAGCATTGATCAGCCTGTCTTTATGTAATTGTTCCTTTGTGAACGTGGAATTAATTGCTAACACCAGCAAACCCCTCATTTTTTTTCAATATTTAAAGGAAACGTTACCAATAATAATTATTTTTCGCTTCATTCATTTAACTCGCACCCTATGTAGGCATTTCTGTAATATTCACAATTGAGCGTGTACTTATATTTACGTTTTTTTAGGGAGAGAAGAATTTTCGAACGAAGTTTCTGCACGTAGAAGTAAATATAGTTTACTTTTCTACTTCTTCGTTTAAGTCTCCAGGAAAACCTTATGAAATAAGTCGTATCTAATTGAGTATTGGCGTCCAATACGTTTCTTTACAGTTTTTTACGTTTGTTATTAAGGAGGTGATTCATTTTCAAATATAAATATGAACTGTATTAGTATTGGTGACTCAACACTATAGGTGTGATGCTTGCAATTTCCTAATCATTCTTGCAGAAACGAAATTAATTTTTTCACAAGTCCTCACGATTTTACACGAACACGACTTTTTACACCTGTGTCGAACCAAACCCGGAATTCAAAGTTTAAAAACTGCGGAACAACAAATTTTGTTAAATTTTCTTGAAATTCAGTGGTGAACCAGAAACAATGAACATCCGTAGTCTCGGTAAAAATCTCAGTGAACTTCCGTCGTTTGGGGGATGTGAGGCTAAATTCTCGTTCCGAGTCTCAGGGCCAACCCATTTTTCGATAAGGATAAACCTTGATGAAACCAGTAATTAAACTGTCCCCGAGACTGAAAAATTGAAGCGTCCGGTGAGGCTCTCTGGATTGGTAAAGACCTCATTCATGAAGTCCTGCGATGCATGAAATCCCCCTTCGCAGCTTGCGTATAATATAAACGATTATGAGGGCAATGTCAAGCATGCCTGACGAGATGAATTAGGACCTTGTCAGGGATTTTAACAGTAACATTTAAACACAATGCAATTTTGTACCTTTGAATAATAACTGTGTTTGAAACATTCCGACCATCGGCATCAAATTAAATATGTGCGCTGAAAAAAATTTAAAACAAGTAAATGCAAAAATCTGAATCCTTAGGACGAATTATTGTAGAATTCGATGAATATCACGTGATTATCCACGTTTACTTTGCATAAAAATCGCAATTTTTTTTTTTTTAAATACGCTGGAGATATGTTGGTGGAGTCTTGTGTTTTTAGCGCTAAGTCTAAAAATGGCCTCAGCGTTTATTCCTTGCGCAATAATTTTCCGGAAAATTGACATTTTTATCACAAACTGGGCTTTTCTGAGGAAAATTCAACTTTCCGGAACATTGGTGTATGAAAAATGAAAATCCAGGTCAAATCTAAATGTAGGAGCTCAAAATACATACGAAAATAGGTATATTATAAGAGGAGAACATAATTTGTTTTTTCGGTCAAACGATATAATCCGCCTGTGGACCCCCCTGAAAAGGTGGGGTCTGCTATTCTCGCAGCCTTGCACGAAAGATGTATCCCAGGTTCATAAACTCATCTACTCCATCTCTATTTTCTCGCGCTCTCTCTTGCCTCGCTTTAGGACGGGTTTCAGACTCCGATGGATTGGGGTTTGAGCCAACTCATTTTTGACACCACTATGGGTAAGTCATCCTTCCCCCTCCCCCTCCCTAAAAAAACCGCGTGTCTGAGAAGACACGAAACTGAAACCTGCTGCGGCCAAAACTGGTCGTACACAGTTATTTCCCATCACCCACCTTTTTTTGTTTCTTCTTTTTTTTTTTCTTTTGAAAATCGAATTTTCAAAGAAACACGCAGTTTTCTACCCTCCGCAAGAGCATATTTTTTTTTGAATTTCGGAAAATCTTCTTCTTCTGTTTCTTCTTTGTCTCCCTCTTTCCATCTCTTTTCCTCCACAGGAAAAAAAAAACACATTGGATCTAGAGTCCAGGCTCTTGAAAACATTGACAAGAAAAAATACTCTTGATTCGATCGGATTTTTGCTTAAATCAAAACGAAATCCGCTTTAATTAAGAGGCTTGGTTCTTGATTTAAGCAAAAATCCGATTGAATCAAGAGTACTTTCTCCTGTCGATGTTTTTAAGAGTCTGGACTCTAGATCCAATGTGTTTTTTTTCCAGTGTCCTTTTCGCTGCTTTCGTTACCCTGACACCCGCGGCCTTTAACGCGGAGCTTTTAATGAAACGACGCTGTCCACTTTGCCGAATATCAGAGCGGGAGGGGCAGGGGACGCGGGGCCCGGGGGGGGGGGGGGCGCGTCAGTGAGATTAATCGAGCACTCGCGCTCGACCGCAAACTTCAAACGGACGCGCGAACCTGTCACGGCCAGTGAGCTACGACGCCGAGCAGCGTTGCCGAATCGGAGCACTCTCTCATTGAAACCGAGGGGAAATCGGGCGGTGTTTCGGGCGACCCGACAACCTGGCGGCTGAAACCCGAGCCGCTAACCGGTGAAAATCACCTTTGTCGTCGGCGGCGTCGCGGTGCAGCGCGGCGTGGGAGCATTGCGTCACGGCGGACACCGTTTTTCAGCACGTTCTCCGATTACGACGCTGTTAATAATTGCCGCGCCGGTCCGCTGCGGGATCCAGATGAGGAATCGCCGATGGCGGTCATGGCCGTGGACCTGGCGGGCCTGCTTTCCTTCTCCCAGTTTTGGCCGGGGGCCGGGCCGCCGCCCCCCGAAAAATCCGAGTCCAGGGTGCCGAACTGGGGCCGCTTTAATGTTTCAGTGCAATACAGAAGAGGCAGGACTGCAGGAGTGCAAAGAAGGGTTGACCCTCTCTATCCTTCCTCTTCTTATTCAGCTGCATTTTCTTATTTTTCTTCTTCCTCCTCTTCCACTTTTTATCTTTTGCCTCATCTTCTTCTTCATCAGCCACCTTCTCAAATTTTTCTTCCTCTTCACATCCCTCATCTTCTTTATCTTCCCTATCTTTTCCATCTTCTTCTTCTTCATAATTTTCTTCATCATCCTCTTTATCCTCTTCCATTTTCCTCCTCCTTCATCATCTTCTCCCTCATCTTCGTCTTCTTCTTCTTCTTCTTCTAATCCCCCCTCTCCTCCCCTTTTTTACCTCATCTTCTTCTTTTTCCCCTGCTTCCTCCTCCCCCTCCTCCTCTTCTCCCTCCTCTTCCTCCCTCTGTTCCTCCTCCTATTCCTCCCTCTGTTCCTCCTTCTGTTCCTCCTCCTATTCCTCCTCCTGTTCCTCCTCCTGTTCCTGCTTCTGTTCCTCCTCCTCTTCCTATTCTTCTCCCTCTTTATCTTCAATCTCCTGATTCTACCCCTCCTTGTC
>NW_017548920.1:517002-664287 GCF_001854935.1 Bemisia tabaci | reverse complement strand
TCCTCCTCATCATCATCATCATCATCATCATCATCATCATCATCATCATCATCATCATCATCATCATCATCATCATTATCACCCACGTTTCTTTCTTTTTATTTCTCTTCCTTTACTTTTTCTATTCCTGCATCTTCCTCTTCTATTTCAGCCCCTCCTATTCTACCTTATCTTTTCCCCCTTTTTCATCTACTTATTCCCTATCTTTGTCTCTTTTTTTCTATTTTCCTGCACATGCTCCGATTACTATGTGATTATAACTCGCCGGTTAATAAGATGGTTAATCGCAGACGGAGGGCGCGGCGAGGCGGCCTTGGACTGACTTCGTGCTTAAGTTTCGGCCCAACTCCCGCATCGACCACGTGAACTGGATTGCATTTTGCAATTCGGAAGTATAATTTCTGGCTCATCTGTAAAAACATGTATGTGCATAAGGAAATTGATGGTACATACGTTGTTTCTAAACTGAGCCAGACAGTATAGTTCCTAATTGCAAAATGTAGTCTAACTGTGAGTCTGAAATTTCACGGCCAGATTTGATTTTTTACCGCCCTAGGACAGCTTTCATTTTGCTCTCCAAAATGGTAGCGGCGAGAAAAATTAGAAAATTTTCCCACCGGAAAAGAATATTCACGGTGAAACCAACAAACCACGAATTTCAAGAACTGCAGTACGGTGTTTGATTGACGCTCATATTTTGTTTTTTCAGAAGAAAACAGCTCGACATTTTTAGTCGAAATTTTCAGAGAATATTCCCGGACGAACGAGTAAATATCGAAGGGAATACTTTGCAAAAAAATTCCTTCGCCTATAGGTCAGATATCTTTCTGAGGAGCTACAGTTATTACCGATTTAATTTCATATATTCCTACATTTGAGGTGAAACAATTGTTTTTTGAGTTCGAGGAGGATGTTCATTGTTCTGCTCCTTCAGAAGCTCTATTTTGTGTTTCACTTCTTTGCTTGAACCAATTTTGTTTTCACGTTGTTGCATCGTTTTCTTTCACGTTGATCAGTGGGTAACAGTGACAGTCTCGCTCAGTGCAATACTACAAGAGGAGGTTGGGAATATCACAAACTGTGCAGAATCATAGTTCCACTATCGGCGAGTCCAAGTACAGAACGAAGAGGCGCAGGACCGGATTTAGGGGCTGGCCACATATGGGCCGCGGCCCATGGCGGCAAAAAGGGGCGGCATATTTTGCAATTTTTTTAAATATAGCTATAAAGAAAAATCGGATTCAGAGAAAAAACAAGCGGGAAAGTTCTAATACTGTCGTAATAGAAAAGCGCTCAGGTGTTAGTAAATGTATTTGGTGAAGAAAGGAAGTATAAACTCCGTCGACTTGGCTGGGTAATGGAAATAAAACATCAGCTGATAGCAAACATAGGTTACCAGGGAAACCGTAAACGCGTTTTTTCGTTTCCCGAAAATGATAGTCACCGTTGAGCTCATCAGGCGCGTTTTTTTTAGGCTTCATTTGAGTTCAACGATCAATTTCGATAAGAATTACTCTACCGCTAAGGAATTTTCTTATAGACAAACGATCGAAACTACCTGCGCATTACGTTAAAAGCGTAAAATACGGTTTTCACAGCTTTATTTATTTTAAAAATGGACCCCCCCCCCAAAAAAAAGCCTACACATCGATGAGCTGGTGCGCCATTTAAACGAATTAGCACTAGTATACTAGTACTCTAGAGGCAAGTCGAAATCAAAAAGCGCTGCCTATCGGCTGAGCGCTTAATAACAAACGAAAAAAGGTGACAAAATCTCTCATTTCCCGAGAGTATATCTCTAATTTTGTCGTCTTCCTAAGATAAAATAGACAGCACCTTTAATTAGTCGAGTTAAGACTAAGGGAGAAACCGAACATGGAATTTGGCCTAGAACGACGCGGCGCAGAGAGCAATGATGACGAGAACTTGAGATGAACAGGAGAAACCCACGGCGCGGCGCGGTGCGGCGGTCGGCATGTAACACATATTAGCGCCTACAAGACTGCATGAATACTTCACGCATTGCGTCAAAGATAGTGCGGTCGCTGCGGTCAGCAGCGGGCGGCGTGAAACACATAGCGCCTACAAGACTGCATGAATACTTCACGCATTACGTCAAACTTAGTGCGCGCAGCAGCGGTCGGCGTGAAACGAATAGCGTATACAAGACTGTAGGAATACTTCACGCATCGCGCCGAACACGGTGCAATCAGCGCGGCGCGGTGGCGGAAGTTAAAATTATTAAAGCGCATTTATGTTTGTGCTTTCATAATATTCTCGTTCATTTCTTGTAAATCGAAGGCCTTGTCCACACAGAGATAGGTTTACGGAACTTAACTTTTGCGCCAAATTACGTGATTTTTGCTGGTAGTGTTGACAGGGCTTTCGCAAAAATGTGTCCAACACGAGTAAACGCGTCTTATGCACACCTTCCCCTCCGACACGTTGACTTGATGGTTTTTATTGATGTTTCAAAACGATTGAGAAGGGGGCGGCAAGTAAGTCAATCCGGCCCTGGAGAGCAGAGGCGGATCCAGCAATTTGGCAACACCGGATTTTATCCATTTGAACCTATGCTAAATAATCGATTCTTGTCGGAGCACCTGGCCCCTCCAAGAATCGATATATTTCCATAGGTTTAAATGGAGAGAGGGCAATGTTGCCCACTTGCTAGATCCGCCAATGCTGGAGAGGCGTAAAATTTTGACGCATGTATCGTGGTGCTCAATTTTGGACCCCCCTCTCGTGATCCATTTCATTCTGCCGGAGGTAATGCAAGTTTGAAGCGAACACCGAGCAACTGACGATATGTTCCAGTTCCGCACTTATGGGCGGTTCACGAAGGATATCCATAAAATGCAATCTTTTACGGGGAGCGGCACCTTAATTAGACCGGCCAACGTCATGATTAGCCAATGTTAGGCGGAAGAACGCTATCTGCATTTCAGTTTGAGCCAGCGATCACATAAGGATCCTCTATCTCCTTCTAAAGGCAGTGGCGTCGCCTGCTTTGCGATATATCGATTGATCTGCCATTTAAACCATTGGAAAAAGATCGACAAACAGGTTGTTCGCAACGAACGCCTTAATAATCGATTCTTTACCATAGCAACAAATGGAGAAAAATCGATAATCGATCATTCACACTTCGATACTGTTTAAGGGGCCTTATTCTTCCACCTCTCGCGTGACTCTGTATAGTAATTATCGATCCGCGTAACGCTGTGTCGCTTAGGCGAATTTGATCGACTTTTGGGCATCAAGCTGTTGCCGTGCTCATCAGAAATACACGACTCAAACCATGCAGGAAGGTGTAAAACTTTGGTATTTCCTACCACGAACAACAACCACGGATTTTACCGCGAGTCACGAACGAAGATTTCGATCGGCCAAAATATTACGAAATCGCTTATCCTAATGGCTAATTGTCTGGCTCTACTCGGAGTCGGGGCAAGGCGACGCATTACAGCACCAAAAATTCACCCGATTGAGATCTTGTCTATTTTCTGATCAATGATAAATTAGTAAATAAATATATACAGGAGGAAAGGATTACACTTCGAAATCATAGAACTCCCGCGTGCATATTGAAGGACACAGGAGGAAGGGCAATTGTCCCTTACACTGCATTATGTAAGAAAGTGGAGTTATGAGTATAGAAAAACGGTGAACTTTTTGAATAAAAAATCTGAACCCACTTGCAGCCCCCCCCCCCCCCCCCCAGGTGGTTGTACGTGCCGTCACTGAATCACGTCATGCTTGGATCAGTAGCGTTGTGAGACTAAGAATGTAGAGGAAGCCGTGCAGGCGCACAGTGGAACGAATCTTTGGAAAAAGTCGGATTTGAAAATTTTGACAAAAATTGAAAAAGTTTACTTTATCTCGTCACAAGTTTAATTTAATGGGGTGATCTCTACAGAAAATCGTAAGAGAAAACCGATGAAACTACTTTCAAAACGTCAAAATTTCATATTCATGAAGATATTCGATTTTAAAGTTCTTAAATCATGTTCGATCTCTGCCATTGACTCGATAAACTGTGAGGCGGTTACGCAGTGCGCTATTTCCCCTTCAATTTCGAGATAGGCAAAAGAACATCATTCGTGCAGCAATAGTTATCTATTCGAGGGTGTGTGTCCTGAGTTGTATTCAAACTTTGCCAATTCCGCCTAACTATTCTAACATGCTCTCTCTCTGTTTTGCTATTTAGGTGTCCACGATTGATACTAAATATATAGAATCATAAAGGTAATAAAGATATATGCCACCCTCATTTTCTTTGGGGAAGGAAGTCCTCATTAGAGCATTTATGCGTAAAAAACCTCATTTACTTAAATCCAATGAAATATCACAAACTTAATTTTTTAAGTATATTTTTGTTTTGTGGAAATTGTTCATCTCATTAATTCTAGTGATTTTATGTATGATTACAAATATAGTCTAATTCTTAACAACCTTTTTGTTTCAGAATCTTTGTTGGATTCTCAACTTTTGATGGACTACAATCCCGTCGTGTTCTTGTTATTCGTCGCAATGGTGGCTTTTTTATCCGAGCGTACAGAATTCAAACTTTCAAGAATTTCATGGGTGAATACAGAAACATGACTCATGGGTTGCGAGGTTTTACCACTCGAAAAGAAAATAATATTCATCCCTGCGCTACAAGATGATTGTTAATGAAAGAATGAATCTTCCGTTTCAAAGGCTCCTCTGTGCTTTAAACGATACGGAGATAATATGGTCGTACAAATTTTACAACGGAGCTACTTACTCCTCACCCATCTAATGGTCCGATGACGGAGGCTGTCTGCACTAATCTAATATTTTGCCACAGTCTTTAATAACTACTCGTATCGAATCGGCTAAACGGTTTAACTCATCACGAAGATTTCAAGATAGATGAGTGACCCTCAACTTGACGTGCGTTTTTTAACTAATCCTCACCTTATATTCTCTCTTCCAGCGTGTCCATTCGAAACAATTAAGAAAATCTGAGTTTAAATATTTTGATCCGATTCTAATTATATAATCAGAATGAAACTCAAGTGCCTAAACATGTGAAAATTTTAATTCCGATTAAAATCTGGTAGCTTAGTTGGAGATAGATGGACTGATATCGCTCTAGTGGTATAAAAATTGACTTGTCTTTGATAAGACACCTTAATCTGAGTATTCATTATGTATTTTTCTTTGCACCAGATATTATAACGTGAGGCTCAGAAAAATACCCCCCCCCCCTTCGCCATGTTAAGGAAGAACGCTGTATGAACATTCGAGAGTTGCCAAATTTCCCCGTATAAGACAGGTATTTATGACGAAATTTAACCGTATTTCCCCCCAAAATTTTCAGAGATTTTAGATTGAAGTGCGAACAAAATTTGCTTAAAATTTTGAGGAAAAATATTTACAAGTTCTTTAATAAATTCTTATTTTATTGGAAGAAATGTGGCAACGCTTAAAAGTTCATACGGCGTTTTTACTAGACACGGCTCAGCGAGTTGATCATCGAAATATACGTCGCAATGTTACACATCAAAAATCTATATTATTATATACATGGTCCAGATATGGATAAGTCGGTTTTATGTTGCCGACAAAGCAAGACATAGTCTCAACAATCGGCCCGCAGGTTTCAATTTAATGAACGGATGTAAACCGCGGATTCGACCCGAGAGCGTGCATTATGCAATACCGATATTTTGGATTAGTGTCATCGACTTTGAAAACGCCTTCACCTTGATTTTTTGTCTCGCTCTATGTTTATACTCATTTTTTTCCAAAATGCATACAGGAAAACGGTGCAGTGCAACAGACGTTATATAACAAGAGCTCAATGAGCCAACGACATCTGGAATGCCTTCACCTTGATTTTTCGAAAATGCAATCGAAAAGAAGTTCATCGCACTCGGCGTCCCAGGGAAAAAAATTTAAAAAAAAAAAAAAAAAAACCGACGCAAAAACTCCTCGCGTGACGCACGCGTTCCGAGTTTTGCAATCGAAGGCCTTCCTTGCCGAATTATTATATAATATTTGTCGTTTGCGGGTGCAGCGTCATAGGGCAAGGGCGGGCAACGGTCGTGAAGGGGTCATCCGCGGGAAGAGCCATACTCGCAGTGCCAGGCCAAGTTCGGGGACTTTCACACAATAGTCCCAGAATAAAATCTCCGCGGATGAGCGGTCTTTTTCCACGTGCGTGCTACTAACTATTCTACCGTGCTAAGGAAGAACGCCGTAAGACATTCGAGAGTTGCCAAATTTCGTTCGGTAAAATGTTTATTTTTGAGGAAAGTTATGAATGTTTTTCCTTGGAATTTTTAGGAACTTTATAGGTGAAATTTGGAACGAAATTATCTGAGAATTTGGAAGGATAATATTTATAAGTTGACCAAGAAATTCGTGTTTTATCAAGGGAAATTTGGCAACGCCTGAAGGCTCATACGGCGTTCTTCCTTAGCATGGCAGTATTCCGCTCTCGCTCATGCAACTTGACTCTCATAGTTGCTCGCAGCCGTAAAGAATCGCCGTCCTAAACAATGGACCACTAGACAAGGTACCAAGTTAAAAGCATTCTGATACACGTTTTTCAACCAAAGTTTGACGTAGAGCACGATTCGTGCAATAAATGTTACTAAAATTGACTCCTAGCCAAGATGGTTTTTTTTTTTTTCAGTTTTATTTGGCTTTTATTCCACTCGTCAGTTCCGTGAAAATTTGTCGCCACCACCGGGATTCGAACCCGGGAACTATTGGACGTATTTATGCTAAATGGAACTATGTCTCACGCAAACCCTATGCAAATAGTTCCTTCTAGCATAAATACGTCCTATTGGTCAAGAGTCAGACGCGCTGACCGCTAGTCCGCAACCTGGCCGGCTAAACCAGGATATTTAATGTTTCTTGACGCGTGAATTCAAACCGCCGACTAAGAAATGATGGACTAACTATTGGTTCTATTATGGATTGCCATTAGTTAGTCTATTACTTTCCTCTTGTGTCCATTGCAACCACCCACTTCCAGCAATACTCCATTTTCCCTTTAACCACTTTTTCTAATGCTCCGTCTATCAATTTCAGTAACCAGCCCGCTGTACAGTACATGCACGACCAAGGTCTTTTCCGTTTGGCGGGGCTTTGCACCCAAAGCTCATGCGAAAGCTCGGTAGCCCCATACGACACCGAGGGGGGAGGGGGGGGGTGCTGAGCGGTGACCCCGCCCTCTCGTGTCTCCCTGGTCGAGCTGTTAATCTCCAATAACGAGGAGTTGTCGGCTGATCTTGATCCCGCAGTGAAAGTTAGCCGCGTCGGTGCGGAGATCGACGCCGCCCTTGCCGGGTCGCGCTCGACCGACCGCCGCTCGCCCAAACCGCGTAAAAGTCGCCAGGAAACCGCGGGTACATACGCGGTTCATGCTCAGGACGGGAGTTCTGCACTTGACTCCCCGCGAATTTCGTCCACCCGGCACCCGCCGCCGCCGCGCCTATAATAAACGCTTGATATATGTGATTGTTGCCGATTCTTGGCTCGGCCCACGAGTGACGATTACGAAATAGGTTATGCCAGACCCTGCGCCAGACGTCTCCTAGGCTCCTAAGGCTGTGTTCATAATCGTGCCCTAAACAGTTCCTTCCTCTGGGAGGTCTCATATACTGCCGTCCGAAGTAGAAACGAGAAGTGCACGGAGAAAAAAACCTCGTGCGTGGGACCCGAAGTTTAGGGCGTACGGATCTCTGAAGTTTTCGGATTGAGCTTCTGAACACTTTCGGGTCTAGCTGTCAAGGTTCGGATCACACATCTGAAACTTCAGTTCTTACATCTGAAGTGCTTCAAAAGTGAGAACCGAAGTTTTTCGGATGTGAGAACCGAAGTTTTTCGGATGTGAAAACCGAAGTACTTCAGATGTAAGAACTGAAGTTTCAGATGTGTGATCCAAACCTCAGCAGCTGGACCTAAAGCGTTCAGATGCTCAATCCGAAAACTTTAGAGATCCATATGACCTAAACTTCGGGTCCCACGCGCGAAGTTTCTTTCTCCGTGTAGGACTTCTGACGAGACAATTGCGAAGATTGAAGCAGCAATGCTCGAAGATCGAAGGGTGATGATCGAGGGGTTTGCTTTTTAGGTTCTTGAAGTTTCTTCGGCCACTATTCACCGAATTAGGGCCGGAAAAATTTCCTTACCACAATGTGTGCGCTCGGTGGATTCCGCGAATGATGACGTAGGATCACAAACAGCGCGCGACGAGTGCGGTCTTCCCGCGAATCCCTTGGAAAATTTATTATCCCGGATCATCCCCTCCATAGCCCGGATTTAGCCCCTGTGACTTCCACTCATTCCCAGCACTGAAGAAAGTTTCGGGTGGACAACCTTTTGAAGACGCTGATGACGTGGAAAAAAGGTGCGCCACCTTTTTTTTTGTCGATGTTATTAAGAGTCTGGACTCTAGATCCAAGCGACTTTTTTTTCCAGTGTACATTTCTACCCGTTCGTTAAAGTCACCGAGTGTGCAACCATAAAATTGCCGACAACTCTCTAATATTGGAATAACTGTAGCGATATTATGATTCTAGACGATAAGATCTAGTATTTGTCACAAACATTTATTTTTACCCAAGTGATGTACACTGGACAAAAAAACCACATTTGATCTAGAGTCCAGACTTTTAAAAACATCGACAAGAAAAAATACTCTTGATTCAATCAGATTTAAGCTTAAATTAAGAACCAAACCTCTTAATATGAGCGGATTTCCTTTTGATTTAAGCTTAAATCTGATTGGATCAAGAGTGTTTTTCCTTGTCGATGTTTTCAAGAGTCTGGACTCTAGATCCAATGTGTTTTAATTTCCCAGTGCAATATATAAAACGAAGGCGGAGAAAACCTTGGTGCGGTCAATGCGATTATTAACTTAAAGTCTGACCTCAATCGTCATGCTCTTCAAAAGATGATTTGTCTCTTATTTTACGGCTTAAGTTCAACGTTAGACTTGCTCGTGACTTATAATGCGGGACTTTATTTAGATATTTACAGACTCATCGATCGTATTATCAACTGGAAAAAATTTCACCTCATCCCCGATTGAGATCATTTAACGACGAAAGAAAACAAGAAGACTGAAAGCTATATAACTCCACTTTCTTCTCGTATATTGGTGAGACGGACAACACAATTTCTAAAACGAAAGAAATCTTTCAGGTGATTCACATGGAATTTCAGCCATTAAAAGGCATCTCATATCTTGCGATCTTTTAATGACCTGGAGTGCCTGAGGGTACTTGTGGTCGCTAACCATGCATGTTATAGCGCAAGCGTTAAACCTTGCAGAGCTCTTGACCATCATAGTTCGTCGATCAGATTGTGCGTGTTGCTGTCCCCTCTCATTACTGTCCACACATTGGAATTGTGCCCGCCCCCAATACAGTGTACTTATTCAATTCTAAGTGAACAGCCTCCTCCATAATTATTCATTGTTTTATGTGCATTTAAATGGACGAAACCAAGTGTTGTCAGCTTCTGAGAATCGTCACTACTTGACACATGAGCGTACTTTGACCCATGAACTTAAAATTCAAAATAATGAAATATTCTTGCGACAAGGGCATTTCTGAATTTGCTTGAGCTATGGAGAGATAAAAGCCTTTCAACCAGCAGCGTTAAACAGCAAAAGAAGGACATCGGGGTCTCGAGAAGAGTCCAAAAATTTTGCGGCATTTAGACATCCTAACGAAGAAGAAGAAGAAATAAATTGTTCTATGGAGGAGGTATAGCTAGTAGACTTCGCGTTAACTTGTTCGCAAAATGAAGGGAATTCTTGAGATTTTATTTTGGACAAAAATGAAATAAACGAGCAAAAAAGTAAATGTAGTTGGTAACTGGAAACTTTTATTGATTCTTTGCACAGTAAGACGATTTTTCGCTTATTGTAAGCCAGTCTTGAGTGAACACGTGCTATCAATTTTCCTGCTGAGAACTTTGGCAACACCGTGCAGTGCGTGCACTAATAGAATTTATTTAAATTCTGCTTTGAAACCCTATTCGCTGAAATATAATTAATGATGGGATTTAGGAGTAAGGAGAGCGTTGTTAGAAAATAGTGTTATTCCACTTTAACTATTTCGTATTTTTTTATCATTATCTCATAGTGCGGCAGGGTACGACTATATGAACCGCTACCCTAGATTGGCCTTCAGCAATTATCTTCGTGACACTTTTCCTCATTTCTCTAAACGCTAACTTTAAATTGAACATTGTCCAAGCTCAAAAGTCGATCAGAATGTTACTGTCCTTGACACCATGCGTATGCCTGGGGTCTGACTGTGTCCACTCACTGTCTCGGACCCCCGCCCACCGGGGGGACAACACTTCTCCCCCTCCCCTCTCATACTCTCATTCCGATACGTGTACATATTTGTCAAACTAAGCGGAGACCGACGAGTCCCAAATGATAAATTCATAAGTCTTTTCAGTGAATGGCAACGCTCTCTGCAAAGACAGCATTGAGCTGCCCATAAAACTAAATTTGCGTCGATCGCAAGTGCCCTACTTTCGGATTGATTTTGCGCGCGCAAACTGGCCCAGGCTCGTGTGCATGGTTTCCAAATAGTATGGATAAATTATGCACGTATGTAATAATGGATAGCATCTCGCAAAATTGTCATGCCTACATTGAGAGTTTAAAAAAAAAAAAAAAAAAAAAAAAAAAAAAAAAAAAAAAAACCACTAATGAGAGACAGTTTAGGATTCCTAACATACATCAGTTATAGTAAAGTTTACAAAATCGGAACGTTGAGAAGAAAAAAAGGAGGAGGCAGAAAAAGCAGAACAGTATATGAAGAAGAAGGAGAAAAAGAAGAAGAAAAAGAAGAAGAGAAAGAATAGGAGAAAAAACATCAAGAGCAGGAGACTTAAAGGAAAGCGAGGAAGGAGAGAAAAAGAGGAAATGGAAAAAGAGGAGAAAGATAAAAGAGAAGAGAAAGAGAAGGTAATGAGTACAAGGAACAATGAGAGGGGAAATAAGATCGTGCAGAAAAGTCACGGAAGAGGGAGGAAAATAAGCGAGAAAGTGTACAAATAAGAAGACAATGCTTGAGAAAAATGAGGAGAAAAAGACTGCTTCCCCTCTGCTTCCTCTTTTCCCTTCTTCTTTTTCTCCTTCATATTATAAGTGCAGTTTTTGCTATTTCGAGAGATACGTGTTCGAAGTTTCGAAATTACATGGATCCTTATGACGGAAAGAAAGCTAAAACTGACTTTTTGATGCTTAAAAATAGGAATTCGGGAGCAAATTTTTCACAGAATGTGCATTCAGACTAGTTTTACTTGAAATCATTGATATCTCAATTTTTTCAAAACTGCACTTATGCGCCTTATCCTCCGAGCCCCTCAATTAAGGCATCTCTTACAAATAGTTTGCTTCATGCGCTATTAAAGTAAACAATCAAATCGATGCATGCCGCTCGAACTTCGCGAGTTGAAATATTTGGTTCACGTGTGTCAAAACCTCTTGAGCTTCATAAAGTGCGATACCCTTGGATTCGATGGTTCGCATGAATTTGGATCTTACTCAGATTGAATACTTGCCGTTCCTTTATGAGACAGCCTATAGCGCGAAATCAATCATAAAACCTCTTTAGTGAAGGTGGTCAGACAGACTGACCTTAGCCCCCCGAAAATCAACTGACTGGAGGTTGCAGTGCCTGGAGGTGCATAAAAAGCCGCTTAATTAACCTAGATATACTGGAAGGGAAGGGAAGCATCGAAAACTGGTCTAACGCTTCTCGAGCGGTACAGTATCGGTTTACGACGGAAGATGGTAAAAAACCGCCTAAGTAATGTTTCACGCGATACGAGTTAATTAAATGTGAGCATTCGGCCACGACAAGATTGAGCAAAAATAAAGTAAAAGGTTTTACACACTATAAATCGCAAGGTCAAACGATGGGTTGGATGTGCAATGTTCGAGTAAAACATCATGAGCTCAAAATTTCACACACGGTCTCTTACATCGAGCATTCTTACGAGAGGTGGCTGAAAAATGATGCCTAAAGCTCATAATTTTTTTGAGAAAAAAAAAAATTTGCCAGGTTTTAGAAAAAAAAATCCCAACAAAAGAGGTCATTTTCTTTTCAACGTTCCGCCAGACTTTGAAAAATCATAATTGATGACATAACAAAGTTACTAAATGTCAATTTAGGTTTTGCTGACAGGTTTAACGACAATCAAGCGACCAGTAAATGACTACATTGTGAGGCTTCCCACGTGCAACTGTTTCAGAGACATCATATCACATTTTGCGGCTCTAAGGCGAAAGAAAAAGTTGGTCTTAACCATGCCCGTAGCTATTTTACCAAATTCTTCAGTCGAAAGTTAGCACGAGGTGATAAAACCATACTTTTTATCAAGTCTCAAATAATGCGAATTTTTTTTAAAATGTTTGTATAATGTATACGTATTAATCTCTCTATTTTCTATGATTAAAACTTTTAGCACGTAACACTTACTTTTTAAAGCCACTGACCTATATAAATTGGGTCTCATCAATATTTATTTACCACCTAAGAGAATCGATGGGTGCACAACCTGCACGAGCAAAGACTAAATCACGATTTTAATGAGTAGTTTTCGGAGCACTAGCGGAACATGACTGTAAGCTGGACTCCATTACCTTGCCATAACTTATGGCTGAAGTATTGGATCAAAACAGCCTTGAGTATGGTTAAAACTGCCCTTAATTTTTACTTTTGATTCGCAAAATTTTATGAGATATCTAGGAAGTGTTGCATGGGTCAAATTTCAGAGTGAAGTGGCGGGATTTTCCTTCGAATTTTCAACAAAACATAGACATTTGGCAACGTTGCAAAGTCATAAATTGTGATTTTTCGAATCTGATGTGCCGTTAGAAAGCCAAGGAAGTTTTTCTCATCGATTTTTTTAGTCTTAGCCAACACGTCTTTTTTTCTAGAGTTATAGAGTGGAAAGACATTAATTCTTAGACACCCTCTCGTTATTCCAAATGCGTCTCTCCGTGCGTTTTTTACCCATCGATATTTTCAAATGCCAGGAGGACAATTTGGAGAAGCCGTCATTTCCGCATACCACCCGAAAAAATTTCATCATTAATTCCCTCTAATAATACTGCCTTGTCATAATCATATTCCAGGGCGCGGCGGGAAAAAATATCAGTATGCGAATGGGTGGGTGTGTACGAGACATGGACCACATTTTGCAACAATAAACCACTATTTCTGGCTCATTTTAGAAAAGATATATGTGCTATGAGTTTGTCACGCAGTTAGGTGCTTTTATGGATGGGCCGGAAATAGTAGTTTTTCATTACAGAATGCAGTTCATGTTCTGATTTGATTTCTTTGTGTATAAAGCGCGAGAAATTGTTTTAAAATGTGTCAATGATAAGGACTTTTAATCTTATTCCGAGATTTACAATTTTTTACAGACTTAAATCATCCGAAGAAAAAGCTCGGCAAGGAGAAAAAAATCGGTCAACAACTGCAGCAACAATGATTAATCTCTTTTAAGTGATATCAGATCAGTGACACGAAGTATGAAAGATGGATGAGTAGAGTTTTGCAAAAATGAACCAACATTATTCTGGCCTTAGTGATCGCTTATGCACCATCATGATGCGAAGAATAAATCACAGCAGGGCCAACGAAAGTAAACGTACAAAACGGAAGTGAAAACAGTCGCAGAGTAAGGATTAATAAACTAAATAAGACTGTGTGCGAAATACTTCACGTCTGGCCGGAACGGCAAAAAGTTACTCTTAAAGCTTATTGAGTCATCGAATAACGGCTGAATATGGAGCTCCGAGCTCTTTACTCCATTAAACAAACAAATAAAAGAGATTGACCTAGATTCTTGAAGCGATGTACAGCAGGAAATCAGCTTTGTTTTTTGTGCATAAATATTCATGCTTTTTTCTTGCTGCAACATTCCGTTGCACCGTACCGACCGATTTTTTCTTTTCTTTTCTTTCAAACAAAAAGTGCACCGGGCGACTTTTTCAACCGGTTTTTTTTTCGTCTCTTTGCGGTAAATATTGCTTTCGTAATCCATTTTTTTTTTACAATTCACACGGTTTTTTGTCATGAAGAATCAACCACCTATTAATTTGGCACTCACGATCGATTATTTAAAAAGCACTTATTAATTGGCGAGCGAGTGGTTTCAATGATTTCTCTCTGAGCTCGTGGAATCCTTATTTTTGCTCTTCCTTCAAATGATTATTCTGATTTCATCATACCCGTATAATTTCCTAAGGTATTCTTCATGAAATAGAAATTTTATGAGGAGTATGCTGCCCGTCATTATGTGTGTTCATGATAATCAAAATGATCAGGAACCAATACTACAGACAATCTTAAGCTCTGTAAACTTTTCGTAAAATGGTAGACGTTGCGGTAAGAAATTAAGAGAGAGGAACAAGTCAATATTCAAACTAGATATATAAGAATTTTTACACCATTGGAGGAATGATAGAGGTATTTTATTTTACTGTGAATAATTTTGCAAGCCTCGAGATAGAATGAATAGGAGAAGGTCGGTCGCTATGCCTGGTAAAATTTTGTAAGCACGCGTGGGTGAAGTCTACTAGACTAGACATTTTGGTTGGATATGCTTTCTATAAACTCTAATAGGTAGTAGTAAATACTTTTGGAATTGGTCAACCATAAATTTGGTAAGTCTAAAGGACAGCTAGTAGAGGCCAGCACTTAAGACTTCCAGTAATCTTTGCTGGGAAGCGAGTAGGCCAGACATTCTTGTGGTCACAATAAAAAAAAAAAAAAACTGTTTGTTATTTATTATTATTTTTAAACCTATTAGCCGATTGTTCATATTTGCGATCAATTATTTAGACTGGTCACACGTTTTTGCTGAAAGCTAGGGAGCAATACAATAATTTCAGGGGGAAAAAACTTCATTTTTACAAGAGATAAATCAACTTTTTGCTGTGAGCATATTAGTCAAAGCGCTACGAGGGCAACGTATAAAATCAAATGTTCAATAGATCTTCCTTTTTCAGTGCTTAAATATGTTTAAACGTCTCTATGTTTCAGTAGATTCACTTAGTGCGCCTTGATATGATGCTTACCTTTCGATCAATTATCCCACCAGCTACGAGGGGCGTTCAATAAATAAGTATCCCCCCCTCTCTAAAATCCATAAGAATGGACCAATTTTAAAAAACTTGGGCTCAAAATCTTCCTTAGGATATTTTGAGTTCAACAAAACAAACCGCAACAAAATCGGACTATGTGCGGCCGAACGCGAGCCGTTTGAACGCGCCGAGGTGCTCGACGCTCCCGCCGAATCTGCGAGGATTTGAAGTCCGCTACAGGAGAAGAGCTTCTCTGCCAAAGCCTCGGTCGTTCATCACTGACGAAAAATCAAAGACATTTTTGTAGAATAAGGGGCTTACCTCACTTCTCCACATAACCAGCTCGATCCAAGCAAGTCTGATACTGACTAAGACTAAGAGAACAGCTTTTGGATGCCTCGTGCGTGGAAGTCTTTCAGCTGACCGCGGATGAAAGAGTGGACGGCTTGTTTGACCTCTTCCACTGATTCAAAATTAACTCCTCCGAGTTCAGATTTCAGGAACGGGAATAAATGGTGGTCTGGTTTGCCATTTATTATCGTATCTGAAATCTGAACCCGGAGGAGTTAATTTTGAATCAGTGGAAGAGGTCAAACAAGCCGTCCACTCTTTCATCCGCGGTCAGCTGAAAGACTTCCACGCACGAGGCATCCAAAAGCTGTTCTCTTAGTCTTAGTCTCAGTATCAGACTTGCTTGGATCGAGCTGGTTATGTGGAGAAGTGAGGTAAGCCCCTTATTCTACAAAAATTTCTTTGATTTTTCGTCAGTGATGAACGACTGAGGCTTTGGCAGAGAAGCTCTTCTCCTGTAGCGGACTTCAAATCCTCGCAGATTCGGCGGGAGCGTCGAGCACCTCGGCGCGTTCAAACGGCTCGCGTTCGGCCGCACATAGTCCGATTTTGTTGCGGTTTATTTTGTTGAACTCAAAATATCCTAAGGAAGATTTTGAGCCCAAGTTTTTTAAAATTGGTCCATTCTTATGGATTTTAGAGAGGGGGGGATACTTACTTATTGAACGCCCCTCGTACTTTGGATTGAATCAAATGCGATTAAGAAGGCAAGCTCTGACATGCACTGATTTACCAACACACCTGAAATATAAAAATAAAGGGAAGTCATGAGTGATGAGAATTTGAACTGTTTTAAAAAATATTAATAACATGCTAAAAACATGCTTTAGCATTCTAAAATATTCCGGAGGCTCGCCTGGCGCCCCTGCGCCCCTGACTGTACATACTCAGTTAATAATTATGTCTATCGCTTTGTCCAGTGTTGGTCTGCGGGCCGATTATTGAAACTGATAGACAAAGCGATAGACAAAGAAGACATAGGGAGTATAGAGCGATCCTATTGGTTGACATGGTTGGTTCTTATAGACTAAGGAAGAAAATGATGGACTAACTGTCGGGTCTTTGGTGGGTTGCCGTTAGTCAGTCCATTACCTACCTCCTATGTCCATTGCCACCACCCGCTTCCACCAATAGCTTCCCTCCAAATCCCTTTTGTCGTCTTTGTCTATAGCTTTGTCCATCAATTTCAATAATCGGCCCGCTGGCTTGAAAATTCTTGGGGTGCTGATACGTTCTCAGGCCCCCTCCTCTCGGTCGCCCCCAACTAACCCAAAGTTCTCCTTTCTGTGGGTTTTTCAAGTTTTTGGGGGTCCATACAGGAGTCCCAGGAGTCCCCAGGGGGGCCCACTGAACCACCCGGCTGGATTTCTGGGGTGTTGAAGCACTCTAGCACCCCTGGCTAGACCGCCCCTGGCTTTGTCTATCAATTTAAACAATCAGCCCGCTGACCGGATGCAATGATTTTAAAACTGACTGTTGCCACTGGGTGGCAAAGGTGCTTCTAGTCGTCAAAGTTTGTGACGAAAGGAAATTATCGATATCATTAAACCTGGTCGTGCGAATCATCTGCGCGGTTAGCTTCGTGCGGTCAACCTCACGTCTCGCGTTTTCTGTGGAACCGTGATTTGACGCAAGCGGCAAGACAAGCGGAACAAGTTCAAGTGGCATTTTTAAATTTTTCTCAAACTTGTCCTAAATTCGATCATTTTGAGAGCAGTGTGCGTCGAGGACGAAGACCGACAACGCCTCAGAAAAAACTCGTCTTTCCTGATGACATCTGTCCAAGATTACAGAGCCAGACATTGCATCATGATGACCGCTTAATCTGCTTATTTACCTTTGCACGGGAAAGTCACTTCCTTGTAAATTTCGTCTTCTCCGAAATTCAAGTCGGCGGACTTAAATAGAATTATGGAAGGCGAACAAAAGCTAAATCATAACTTGCAGGATTTAATGACTAGGATCATTTCAATTTTGTGGATTTGAAAAAAAGATAAAAAAAATACCGGACTCGACTGAAGGCCTTTGCATTTCGAATATCGCCAGTCAGTGAAGCAACTTGACCTGATTCAATAATCGGGAGCTTGAAAGTGCATCCTTGGAATTTTATCTGTTTTCAATATCATTCTTTATAAATTTCGGCGTCCCTGAAATTCGAATTCAAGGCAAAGTTTGGCAGGCGAGTAAAGAGACAACGAAATGGCAACGGTAGGTAATTTGAATTTTGTGAATGGAAAAAAAGGGGTGAAAAAAAAATCACCTGGTTTTAATGGAGGTTATTGCACTTTGATTTTTCCAAAAAAGTAACCTGACTTCCTTCCACCTTTAGAAGCTCAAAAATGGTTAATGATGAATTTTTAATGACCTCAAAAAATGCTGATATAATTTAAGACGCGTACACTAGAGATCTTTTACTGTAGGGTCCTTTATTTGTGTTTTTACAACACTCGACTTTTCAGGAATCTTTATGCTGAGGGGATTATTTGGAAATATCTAAATCAGCCGGCTGGCTTCCAGCAAATGTAGGTCTGCTGATTATCGAGTAGCATAGCAAAACTGTATCTAGTCGCTTATGGAATTCTTCAAAACATCTGACAAGCACATCGAATGTTTACCAAAAAACTCAGTTCTTCTTGTTAAACTTGATCCAAATGTCATCATTCAGAACTAGGTAATGAGATCGAGTGCAGAGCCTGTCTAATGCGGCTGTTAAAGACAGCTAAGAAAATGCAAAGAACCAAGAGACAAATTAAAAGACATCATTTCTGTGTTTCGCAATAACTGTGTATATGTTTTTTTTTTTTTTTTTTTTTTTTTTTTTACTTTATGTTTAACGCTCTAAAACCCATCATTATGATAGTTGCTCTTCTCGAACGATATGAGTAAATAATTCATGCCGTAGGTTAGAGAATAGTTTCAAAGGTGCATTCAGCGACACTCAATACTATGTTAGGATCTCAAAGAGCGCTGAAATTATAGTTTTCTTTGATACATCCATCCCGTACTTACAGATCTGCCGGCTGGAGAAATCCAATGGTACCTGATGGGATCGCACTGTGAGCCACCTCTACCGTCTCGTTACTGAACTTACTGACTGTCGGTGGGAAACAGAGGGCCGCGTAACTGCATTAAACGGGCTTACCTTGTCGATCATTTTTTTTTAAATAACTTTTTAAAGGAGAGGAAGAGTGAAATGTTTTATCCCAAACTTCAAAAAAAACTCTAAAAAAAGGGTGAAAATTGATTCAGCATGAGAGGACAAAATTATGTCCTCAATGATAACAGGTTTTCATGCTAAATTATTTGACAACAAAATGATACATTTGAATAAAACATGGCGATGAAAGGCATAAATTGGAAGAAGCATTAATTCCGTTCTAATTTTTTCCTTTACTTTTGCATTCATAATGAGTTCATCTTATTTAGCAATTCGATTGAATACCCATTCAACGAACTTAAATGGGCACGATGGCCAGCAGCAGTGCTCGAGTTTTTTTCTAGTTTTTTTACCCCTGGGCAAAAAGCTGGTGTTAAAAATTTTTCGCTGCAGGCAAAAAATTCAGATTAAGTGCTGATGTTGAATCGAAAGTTGCATTTCATCAAGTGTCTTTGCACGCGGAGAATACCTTCCGTCCTCATAGACTATGTTCTACAAGAAAGGAATCTTGAAGCAAAGCAAGCAAAGTCCATTTTGGTAATGAGACCCACAACGCTAGTATTCTTCGGTAATTCAGGGCTCATCAGGAATAAGACGGACTTTTACCCTTCTAAACAGTTATGAACTCAATAACGAGATTTCCCTTTTCATTAATGACGAGGAATTATTAACAACATCCAACTGACGCATGGCCCCCTTGAGAGGGTTGCGGTGAAACTTTCGACAGTGCCATAATAATACAAAAAAGATCCCCGTCGGTTTAGGCAAATGGTCAATTCGTCGACCCAAGGGGTCGTACTCAGGCTCGGACTGGCCACAAGGCCAATCTGCTATTGGCAGATACGCCCCCTTGGCTCGCCGAAAACGCGCCCCTCTAACGGACAGCAAAATAAGAAGAGAAAAAAATTACGATCAAGAATATCTGCGAAAAATTTCTTAAATGAACGGAAGAGGAGAGAGCTGGGAGTAAAGAAAGTTTACGCATGATAGTGACGAACAGAGGTCCAATAACTACTCTCTGAAGCGTAAACACTTTTCTGTGAAATTTTCACCTTTTTGTTGACATACAGGCACTTTAATGATGAACAGAGGTCCAATAACTACTTTCAGAAGGGTAAACACTTTTCTGTGAAACTTTCACCTTTTTGTTGACATACAGGCGCTTTATCATACCCCTCCTTTATTCGCTACATGTAACTCCCTCAGAAGCTATGGTCGATTCGAATTTTAGACGTACGCACCCTTTATAGACCTCTTGAGAGATCTTTAAACATATTTCTTCCTTTTCAAAATGACTATTGATTTGGACATACCATAGAATGTCTCGGGCAAACTTAACCTTCATTTATCTCGGAATTCAAAAATAAGAGACATCTAAAGTGTAAACGCGATATAACTATTCGCGTAAGATGGATGTCCACATTGCACATGAAAAATGTAAGATGCAATGGCATGATTCGTGAACTCGTAATGCTCTATGCCACTAGTTTGAAGCACCATTACGAATTAGACAAGCGCAAACAAACACAATATGGAAATAAAGCGAGGGAAAGGATGATCGTTAACGACGGCGCAGAGATACAACTATTCGTACTTGATGGGCGTCCGTGCTGCATCTGAGAAATTGAAGGCGCGATGACGCGAAGCGTGAGTTCTCAATGCTCCGCTAAATGCTGTCAATGACGTGTCGTTCAGATTCGGGAGAAAAGTTAAAAAAGAGGCCCAAACACATTGCTCTTACCTTCGGCTGTGTTACTCACAAAGTGCTTGAAGCACCATTCCGAATAAGACAAACGGAAACAAACACACTATGGAAATAGAGGGAGGGAAAGGATGCGCGTTTGCGACGGCGCAGAGATACAAAACTTGAGAGAAATTCCACAGTCTGACTTTGGGAATAGATTCTCATAACGAATTTTAATTATTTGCTGCCGCAAAAAAATGCGTAAATTATTTTTTAGAGCTTTGTCTTATTTCATGCTAGACCAACCCACAAGAGGTCTGCGGAGCGCCCTTTGAGGTTTGGGCCGCTTAGCGGTCAGGGGGCATACCTCCTAGTTTATGAACTTTATGCCGTAATTTCGAAGAGCTGCAAGACTCTCGGAGGCGCCACCACATTCGAATAGACGAGCATGTTCATCGAGGAATGACAAGTTCATGGGTACGCGGTTACGCGCGCCGATATTGGCGTTTCGCTAGGCTGAGCCCGTCACCGCACTACTCCGCCTTGTTGGGCAAAAACCGCGCAACATCAATGAAAAGTCCATTTAAATCCGACTTTTTGTTTCGCACGGCAGTGCGCACCGACCGTCGCGTCACTGTCGGTTCTGAAATTACTATGCAATCAGTGCTCAGTTCCGCTCTTCCAACTCCGGAGGATGCTCAATAGAGACGCAAGGATGTCCAAAAATTGAATGGAGCCGAGCTGTAGAGAATTATCCACATCGAGAGTTTTAGAGGAAAAAGCCTGAGATCACTTACTGCCGTGCTAAGGAAGAACGCCGTATGAGCCTTCAGATGTTGCCATGTTTCCTCCGATAAAAACCTATTTACTGGAAAAATTTCGAATATTATTTTCCAAAATTTTCTGACGATACTGTGCGTAATTCAGTCTAGAATATTTGAAAATTTCAAGGAAAAATACGCATAAATGTTGTCAAAAACACATGTTTTATCAAGGGAAATTTGGCAACTCTCGAATGTTCATACGGCGTTCTTCCTTAGCACGGCAGACTAGTGTAGGACTGCTGACGTATATTAGATGTGGACCAATCGTCGTTTCCTTTACAAGAAAACGTAACTGCATTTCAATGCTGTCAAATTTCTCCTTGAAAATTGCATTTCCACCAAGAGAATTTTGGGCATTTCTAAATGAAATTTTCACTGATTTTCCCTGTGATATCATGCAAAAATCAGAAAAATTGTCGACGAAATTTGCACAAGTACAATGCTTTTAAACAAGTGAATTGTTTGGGTCAGTTTTGCAACCTTGGAATGAAGTTATGGTCCTTCGTCCGGGAAACGCGATGTATGAATTAGAGAATTCGGATGAGAAAATTTTATTGGTACGTACGAATGAAAGTGTTTCATGAGCTGAATTTACATAATTGTTTACGATTTATCTCTAAATATTTTTCTTCCAATTTTTCAGTTAATGTTGTTTGCAATTTCACCTAAAGTTTTTGAAAATTTCAAGGAAAAATACTCAATACTTCCCTCAAAAATAAACATTTTACACGGAAAAAATAGGGTAGTCGACACAACCAGCCGCTGGTTGTGTCGACTACCCTATTTTTTCCGTGTATTGAAGGAAATTTGGCATCTCCTCGAATGTTTATACGGCGTTCTTCCATAGCACGCCGGTACAGAAGTCTTTTCGCACTGAATACGAAGGTCCGGCAATGCTCTCGGGGTTCCGCAAATGTAGCCAGTGCTGTGGCGTTCTTTGCGATATATCGATTGATCGGCCATTTAAACCAATGGAAAAGGATCGATAAACAGGGTGTTCGCAGCGAACACCTTAATAATCGATTATTAACCATAGGGTTAAATGGCATAACAATCGATATATCGCAATTTACGACACGCCACTGAATGTAGCGTACCGTTGGTAGTGGATTCAGATCACATGGTAGCTGGTAGCCCACTGCCGTACTGAAGAAAAACATCGTGCGAGCATCCCGACATTGCCAAATTTCCATTCGATAAAATATATATTTTTCAGGAAAGCTATGAATAATTTTGTCTCAATTCTTCAGACTCATTAAAAAAATGCGAATAAACTTCTCTGCGACTTACATAAAAAAATCGCTCATAAGTTTATCAGAAAACGTGTATTTAATTGGAAACGATTAGGCAACGTCTGAATGTTGATGCGGCGTTTTTCCTGAACACGGCAGTGTAGCTGGCAATCAGAGAGGATGAGAATGGTCTAATTGGCACGTTTTCATTACATAATACTCTCGCGCTGAGCTTTCTACCAGCAAAGCAGTTGCAGCTGGACAGGCGACATCCAGAGTTGGCGGCACTTAGCAAGTCGTTTATTTGGATTAGTCTACAGTTCCTCTGCGGAAGCTCCTTCCTTATTCATGTTTTTTAGGCCAGAAATTATATGCATAGTGATAAAATTTTATTCTAGTTACTTTGAAAATAATTGATTTTGCACAATCTTTTAAATCTATTTTTCCCTAGCCCTCTTGAGTTTTTCTCGCATCGAGTTTCACTGGTAAAAAAAAAACCTCTTGGTTCAAGAGTGCAGTTTCTTGTCGCCGGATTTAAGAGTCTGGACTCTTGTTTCAAGCGGATTTTGAATTGAATCAATGCAAAATCCGTTTGAAACATATGAGTTCAAGAGGATTTTGAATTAAATCAATGCGAAATCCGCTTGAAATATGAGTTCAAGACTCTTAAATCCGGCGACAAGAAACTGCACTCTTAAGTCAATGCACACTGGAAAAAAAAGAATCTTAAATTTGCCGCCAAGAAGTATTTCTTCTTGAATCAAGAATTTTGCTGGTTAATATAAGCTACTTTTTTGCTTAACCCAAGCATTATTTTTCTTGAATCATCATGCTTGATCCAAGCTACTTTTTTTTTCAGTGCACCGCGGCATTGGTCCAAGAGGTTTTTTTACCAGTGTTATTATTTTCAAAATATTTTCATGAATACAACATTTTTTTTATTATTATTTATGATAAAATTATATTCTGATCTTCAGTTATTCGATAAAATAATTTTCTTTTGATTTTAAAATTGTCCATCTCTGTATAAACTATGATGGATTACATTTCTACCCGTTCGTTAAAGGCACCGAATGAATTTAACCGTGCAACCATGAAAGTGCCGACTACTCTCTAATATTGGAATAACTGTAGCGATATTATGGTTCTAGGCGATAAGATCTAGTATTTGTTACAAACATTTATTTTTACCCGAGTGAAGTGAGCAAAAGCGCTTAAAAATTTGAACAGCGACCAGCGACCTACGGTGGCGCGCGATAATAATTTAAAGAACCACGCTCTTCGCGCGTGCCGTTCATCGGCGCGCAGTCGTGTGCTGAGTACTACCCGAGAAGAGAAAAACGTTGTAAAAACATTCGAACGTTGCCAAATTTTGTCTTAAAAATAATGCATTTTCAAGTTAAAGCATGAACTTTTTCCCGACATTTTCAGACTTTTTAAATTAAATGATTCAATTTTTATCTCAAAGCCAAGATGCTCTTTTTGACAAACCTTGATGTAATAGTGCTGATGTACGGTGTTTTCTAGACCGCATGTTAAGAAATTGGCATTGATTAAAATTTGGGAATTTCGGGGGGGAGGGGGGGATCAGTCGCCCAAAAGTTTGGCAATTTTGAAATAATGAGCCATCGTTGAAAAAATCAATGCACCTAAAGGTCTCTATTGAGACTTTCATGATTTGCATCGTTCCACGCCGATTGTGCCCTCCAAAAAAATTCTTAGATTTATCATTCAAATGCTGGGATGAGAAAATCATTAATCCAAATTGGATTTATGGCGGTGAATAAAAGAAGAATATAATATGGACATTTAATTATTGACTTTGACTTTTGAAATATTACATCTGATGGAATTGTTTTTAAGTTGTAAAAAGTCTGACACTACTTAAGCTGATAAAAATTAATCTTGAAAACCAGCCACGATTTCTCACGATTCTCTGAAAAGTGACTTTATGTCCTTTTGATCCAATGTTGGTGGCCAAAGTGCAAAACCACGTATCTCCGTTTGCAATTTCCTACCATACTTCATGGTTTCCTTGAAAAACCATAGTCGACGTAATTCATCGAAAACTTCCTCCATTTTTCTCCTCATTCAAGCCATAAAGTTGGCTTGTTTCCCATCGAAAAAACCAAAAAGAAGCGGACATTTCGAAACACCTGGAGATACGTGGTCTCGCATTTACCCATCGATATGATTTAAAAGGTGGTCACAATTTTGTAAAAATACAAAGGAAAATATACCATGACTTCTTAGTAAAATTTTTATTATATTATTATATCAATAGAAATTTGGCGAGATTTGTTACAATTTTTGAAATTATATTTCTATGTGTTTGTGTTATGATCTGTTTTAAAGTTTTAAACCGAAGTTTTAGGTTCTGCAATCTTCCGACGGGTCCAATTCCATGGAGGATCTTAGTCTTTTGAGTGCAATGCATTGCACATCGATATTTCGGTTTCAATAATAAAGACTAGTTATCATTAAATGAAAAAATTAAACACTATAAGCAGTGGCCCGAACTGTATGAACTGAACTGAAGTGGTGCACTGAAAAAAAAATCTCGGCGTTTTTACCAAGGTCCATTGGCACCGTTACCATCTAACTTGTTTTACCAATTATTGTTAATTTTACCAAGACAGACTGGTAAGATTACCTAAAAACCGGTATTTTTACTGTTTTTTTCAGGTAAAAATACCACTTTTATTGGTTATCAATTCCCGGTAACTTTGCCATTTTATCTCGGTAATTCTACCTCAGTCGATAAATAATATTGGCATTTCTACCAAGGTCCAGTAAAATTACCGAGAAAGTTCAATAATTTTACCGAGATTTCTCGGTAAAATTACCAATTCCATAAATGGTAATTTTACCAAGAAAAAACCGGGATCAAATAGAACCCTGAATTCTTGGTAAATACACCGAGATTTTTTTTTTCAGTGTGGGGACCCAGCACCATTCCTCCACCTTGTTATCATTAAATTTGGCAATATTTGAATGTTCATACGGCGTTTTTCTCTGTGCGGCAGTGTGGGTAGTGACGGGGGCGGTGGGGGCCGGCACCACGCGACGCGCAAACGAGGCGCGCTACAGATACCATCGAAATATTTCCATAATTAACCTGATTTTCGAGCCGTTGTAGCGGTGCATGTGCACCTAGTTGTGGTGCAGTTTGCATAGTGCAACTTGCGAAAACCGAGTCACGTATGCTTTCTGAGTCTTACGAGCAAGAACTGCAGCGACTGTCGGGAGCAGCGTCTCAACCAACGACAGCGGTTGCGGTGGTGCCAATTGGGGGAAAGCTTAATTACATTTCCCTATCAAGGAACGGCTTTTGCATCTCTTGGAACTCGCAAAAGGAACCTCCATTTCATAAAGCCCGTATTGTACGATCAAATAAGTAGAGCTCTCGAAGTGGCGTCACGTGAGGTCACGTGACCCTGAACAGCCCAGAGAGATAGTCGGCCTGACAATCTTTGAGGGTCACGTGACCCCACGTGATGCCACTTCGAGAGCTCTACTTTGATCGTCTGCACTGAAAAAAAATCTCAGTGTATTTACTAAGAAAAGGGTAAAATTACCAAGAATTCAGGGTTCTATTTGATCCTAGTTTTTTCTTGGTAAAATTACCATTTATGGAATTGGTAATTTTACCGAGATTATTGAACTTTCTCGGTAATTTAATTGGACCTTGGTAAAAACGCCAATATTTTTTATCGACTGTGGTAGAATTACCGAGATAAAATGGCAAAGTTACCGGGAATTGATTACCAATAAAAGGTGTATTTTTACCTGAAAAAAACAGTAAAACTACCGAATTTTCGGTAAGCTTACCAGTCTGTCTTGGTAAAATTCCCAATAATTGGTAAAAAAAAGTGAGATGGTAAAGGTACCAACAGACCTTGGTAAAAACGCCGAGAATTTTTTTTTCAGTGAACGAGCTTAAACCAGGATGGCTCCGTTTTATCCAAACTGATGGGGAAAAAATTCCATCTGACCCGTTACTGCGTGGCATAAGGTAGGTGCCATATCATCATTAAGATGCTTTATCCATTATTTAAACCATCATTGCATAAAAAAATACAACTTTCGTCCGTGTGCGGATTTTTTTTTTATTTAAGGTAACTTTCAAACGCCTCTTAAAAACCTTACAGAGAAAGGGAACAATATAAAGGATTGACCTGAGAAGGAATTTTTTTCTTCCTGTTTCATTATGACAGTTTTGTTTTTCGGTCAGCTGGTAATTACAAATTGCAGTGAAATGAGGAAAGCAGCAATAAAAAACACAATCATGAGACCGAAACATGGGCGGTTTAATTAGGGACTTCTTACTCTATATGCTCTCTATCCCATCAAAAAGACGAATCTATTACGACTAGGATGTAGTCTATTGAAAATCGATAGGATCCGAAACTACGGAAGCACTTGATGTACTTTCTTCATGACGTATATCCTCAGCTCTGTTTTATGGAAGAATATTGGGGGGGGGGGGATAATGTACAAGGTCAATATTTGAGGAGCTTAATTATTTTCCAACGGTAATCTTCAAATGTTATATGTATGAGTTTCCTCATTCTGCGGAACTGCATCCGAGTTAGCACAGACTTAATGGTTTTAGTATTTTTGCATTCTTTCTCGGGATATTTCAATAAGCGAAATGAGCACAGGCTGCTGAAAATTCCATTGAAACTGAGGCCAATAGCCTAGGCTCCGATCATAAATTTTTCGCAGGTGGGTTTGAAGGCCGAATTCATACGACTTTAATATCAAAATGAAAAATGGAGAGAGAAAAAAAAAATTACTGCAAGTCAGAATTGAGGGGCTTGGAGGACAAGGCGCATAAGTGCAGTCTTTGAAAAAATTGAGATATTAACGATTTCAATTAGAACTAGTCTAAATGCGTATTCTACGAAAAATGCGCTCCAAATTTCCAATTTTTATGCATCAAAAAAGCAGTTTTAACTTTCTTTCCCCCATTAGGATCCATGTAATTTCGAAAGTTCAATCGTGCATTTCTCGAAATAGCAACAACTGCACTTATGCACCTTGTCCGAATTAATGACACTTTTGAATATTGTTCACTACGATGTAATAGTTATTTTGCTTCTACATGACACGGGTGAAAAAACTTTTTCTTCTTCATTTTCCCCCTCCCAATGGAAACGGTTAGTTTAAATGAGAGCTAGCACTCGGAGTGTTCACATCAATTATCATTCAACTTGCGTTGTTTTATTATACAGTTGAAAGGATTGCATGCCCACGCACTACGAGTGTGCAACAAACCTACAACAACCATAATGTGACCTTTTATTCCTCCGGGGGCTCCCTTCACCAGTAAATTCTCCCTCTTAATGTGACAACACCTGTCATGCTGTAGAGCAATGTGTCGTCAATGATTTATTTGATCTAGAGCCACGGTTGCCGTTCTGAAATGAAGGGGTCGGATCCTAATGGACTTAATACATTAAAAAAACTGCGTATGAGGTTTTTTTAAAAGTACAAGTCATTATTATCATTATATTCAAACGCCAATGCATTAATTGATTCAAGAACGGTGGCAAATTTTCTTTTCGTTGTGACAGGGATTACCCAACAGTTTCAGTATATAGCATGCATTTCGACGGTGAAATTGCACGGAAAAAAAAGTGTCAGGGGTTACCCTCTAAAATTGTGGTAATACCCAAATTTGTTGGGTGATATGGATATTCCCAATTAATTGTGGTAGTACCGCAACTCAAGTTAGGATAGTACCGCAATATTTGGGTTAGTTACCTAATTTATTGGGGTACTACCATAATTAATTGGGGTGCTCCCATCATTAATTGGGGCACTACCACAATTAATTGGAAATGTCCATATCTTCCAACAACCTCGTGACTTTTTTTCCGTGTGAAAGGTTGCGTATCTTGGTTTGCAACGTTGCAGACTTCCTGTCATACTATATTTTCTGCATGGAAAAATAGTGAACTTCATTTTTTTAAAAAAAAGTTAATGTTTTTTTTTTTTTTTTTTTTTTAATAAAAATATTCTGTTACAACTTCAAGCCATGATGTTGGTTTGGTCTTCTTAAAAAAAATAAATAGTAATGGAGTTTTTGAAACACTCCAACGGAGATACGCATTTTTGCAGTTTCATCGACGACAAGTACCCATCGAAAAATTAAGAAATAAATAAATGCAACGTTTCAATGCAATTATTACCCTGTGGCTCTAACCCCTTTGAATAAAAGCATGCAAGACAGTGGCGAGGCGTGAATGATCGATTCTCGACATTTCCCGATTTGAAGCTGTGGTAAAAATCGATAATTAAGGTGTTCGCAACGAACACCTGTTTATTGATCCTTTCCCATAGGTTTAAAAGGCAGATCAGTCCATAAATCGCAAAGCACGCCACGCCACTGATGAAGAGGAGGAAAATACCTCAGAAAGAGCACAAGGTTGGTCGACCTTCATAATATCAATTTTGACGATGTTTGGTGAAACAATTTCAAAATACATCGAACATGAGATATCAAACCAATTTGAAATTCAGTTATTTTTTCCTTTATCCCTTTGAAACATCCATAGTTTTTCCTGGGGCGTAGACCATGAAAAGGTCAAGCGGATATTCAAAGATCAGATGCATTGTTTCTGAAGACACACCCAATGCACATCTACAATCTCAACCTTAAATGCATACCACTTAAATGTAGGCATTATGGATGATATGCATAACGGGTTATACTATCATTCATAATCCAAACCCACTTACATGCGATGAACCCAATATTACCACCAAAATTCTAAAACTCTTCACCTATCTTAATTTAAAAATCTAAATTTTCGTTTATACGCCCATTTCCAAAATTATCTGTAAAGACGTTTATAGCTTGAGACGCTGAATGTCTTAAAATTATACTAACTAGGTAACTAACTAATCCACTTTGTTCGAAAGGCGTCACCTGGTTACTTTAAAATCCAGCACCCACAACAAAATATCTCACTCTTCTTGGTCCATCGTTAAAGTCTCTCCCCGCTATAACATCGTAACACTCGTGTTTTACAAGAGCGCTGTATCATCTAAAATCGATTAATCATGCGATGGATTGAAATTGGGAAAAATTGCTTCAAGGAACTCGAGAGGATTCCTATATCGATTACTGCAGTTGATCTTTGTTTCCAATGCTTTAAGTGACGATGCGCCGTGAGTCATTGACTAATTGAACGATGAAGTGTTTGAAGACTCCGCGCTCTACGCCGCGCTGTGCCGTGAGTGACTTCCGTGAGATCTCGGGTTAATTCCTCTTTGATGTTGCCGAATATCCCTTCCGAATTTGAGTATTTCTCGATTCGGGTAAGAACACATTTAAGTGAATGATTGGTGATTATTTTTTTTCTGCGCAGCTTTTCCCTCGCGAGGGACGGTCCATCAATGTGTGTGAGATGACATTCCTGAGCCACCTGAATGTAAACCTCAACACCTTATTATATCGACAGTGGATCATTAGTTGGAGAACGCGATGTCATAACACTGCCGTGCTAAAGGTCCAGTTACACGATCAAATTGAGCCATCAAATTGGGCCTCTCATTGGTCGCATCCTCACCTCAGGTCTTTTTCCACCAATCAGAGCTTCAATTTGATGGCTCAATTTGATCGTGTAACTGGACCATAAGGAAGAACGCCGTATGAACATTCGAGAGTTGCCAAATTTCCTTCAATAACATGTTCATTTTTGAGGAAGGTTATGAACATTTTTCCTTGAAATTTTCAGAAACTTTAGATGAAATTGCGAACAAAATAATCTGAAAAACTGGGAGGAAAATATTAATACGTTTACCAGGAAATTCGTGTTTTATAAATGGAAATTTGGCAACGCCTGAAGGTTCATACGGCGTTTTTCCTTAGCGCGGCAGAACAAGCGTCGCGAACAAGCCCCCTCCTCCCATGCCAGCGTATATCTTTTCGTCGATTTCGTCCGTAATTCTAAAATTGCTTACTATGCATAATATTTTGCTTACCTTCTTCAACAAAATGAAGACCCTGATTGACTTGAAATTCGACGAAGCTTAAGACAGATTTATGTTCCATTATTTATGTACATCGGACGTTGAGTTTCATATTTAATTTTACTTTTATTGGGTTAATTTTCAAATAAAGAGGGGCAAGTGCGGTCGGCTAGAGCGTTTTAATTATCATGTGTCACCTAATCTCAAACCTTGTTTACATTTTATGCAGTTTAATTAAAACACTTACTCATTTTCGACTGAGCGTAGCATGCTCATTCTTGTCCGCTCTCCTGCACTTCCTTCATCTGTTTCCTTTTTTTTCTTGTTGCAATTGCCGTTTCTTCCACGAAAAACCTCTAGGTTGCAAAACTTCCATTTTTACCTCGAGACAGTTGGGAATCACTGACAAGAAAATTTACTGATTCTTCTGCCGGCCCTCGGCAAAAATCAGCCAAATATTCGACCGATTTGCAACACGGTCAGATTCTCGTGTAAAAATTAAGAAATGAATCCCTCGGTTTGTAGGTCTAGAAACAGAGATTTGCTCCGTCGTCGGGGAAACGACAAATTACTGGATTGAAGTTCCTATTTAAAAATGCTATTTCTTCTACACAGTTGGAGTGGACCCTATAATATCGCTCCTCTGGCGTAAGGGCGTACCTCGATTTCCACTTGAACCCCAGAGAGTATGGACTTATATGTAAAACCGAGCTCATGTGAAAATCGAGATACGTTCTTACGATAGAGGAGCGACGATACACTCGCGTCTAGAGTTCGCGTTCACGGCAACTTTCAACTTTTTTATCACCTGCATAAAATGCAGACCGCGCGACAACTTTTTCTGGCGTCCCGTTGCGGCGCTGAAAGGAGGAAAACGCACCCTATCGCGAATATCTTGCTAATCACAACCGGAAACTTTAGCCTAGGCTAATGGACTTTGTACTTATTGACGTGATTTGATCACACAGACAAAAAAGTCCGCGAGTAATTTCCTCCTGATTTGCTCTTATTTATACATTTTTCAAATATGAAAAGAATGAAGCAGTGTATGACAGTAACATTTAGCCATTCGATACAGTGCTTTGACCAAGTTGTACTTTTAGTGTGTATCGAGAAAAGAAGATAGCTCATTCAAATACAAATTTGAAATAAAATCATCCAAAGAGGGATAAAATCCAGCTTAAGTGGCGGAAACAATGATAGTTATATCGTCAATTTTTTCAAAAACCATTGACATGCTTAGTACACTTAATTATCATTTAATTATTTTTAAATCCATTCTAACATGAAATAGGAAAGAAGCGTAAAATAAATGAGGGGTTCGAAGAACGAGGCGCATAAGTGATATTTCGAGAAACACGTGCTTAAAACACGTGTCGTGTGATACGAAATTAAATGGATCCTTATGGCGGAGAACAAGTTTAAACTAACTCAAACTGATTTTTAATGCTTAAAAATTGGAATTTGTGAGCACATTTTTCACAGAAAATGCTTTAAAACTAGTTTTACTTGCCATCATTAATACCTCAATTTTTTTTTAAAAAAATTGCACTTATGCGCCTAGTCCTCCAAACCCCTCAAATCATATGCATAAATCGTCACCTTCCAGGCAAAGTATCACAAGCGCCATGCGACGTTTAAAAATTTCCGCCGCCATTTTATTTCTTTACTGAGAAATTGTTGGTTGAATCTGTTTGGAAATTTCACTAAATTTTATCGGCAGCACAAAGAAAATTCAGTGAAATTTTCGGACAGCTTCGTTGAAAAATTTCCCAGTAAAAAAATAAAATGGCGGCGGAAATTTTTAAACGTCGCATGGCGCTTGTGATACTTTGCCTGGAAGGTGACGAAATAGTGAAATTTAAGTCCCATCACTGGACGAGAAATATTATTTTCCTCACAAGCTACACGGACGTGCATACAAATGAGGAGAGAATAAAACACTGCGGGAGGATGGAAGATTTATAGCTTGATATCTGATTTACAATCTGATTCTGGAGATCTCGTAAACTCCCACGATTTACAAGAGTGACTGCTGTGTATCACAATAAGAACATGCTGAACTTGCTCTCAACAAATCTGGTTATACCGCTGTCCCACTTTCGGCTGATGCAGTTATCTCATCATGTCTGTTTTGTTCGGTTACGCAGGAAGCTCCGTCGTATGAGACAACGCAATAAGTAAAAACGCGGAATACGAAGAAAGGACAAGTGCATCCGAATCCTCGTCCGAACGCTGTTGACTTCCGGTGTATTTTCATAATTGGGGGGCTTGGAGGACAAGGCACATAAGTCCAGTTTTTGCTATTTCGAGTAATACGCGTTTGGAGTTTCGAAAATACATAGATCCATATGGCGGAAAGAAAGTTCAAACTGACTTTTTGATGCTTAAAAATTTGAATTTAAGCGCAAATTGTTCACAGAATATGCCTATACTTGAAATCATTAATATCTCAATTTTTTTCGAAAACTGCACTTATGAGCCTTGTCCTCCAAGCCCCTCAATTAAGGTATCTCTTTTAAATGGTTTAATTCATGCTATCAAAGTGAACAAACAAAATACGATGCATGCCGTTTGAACTTCGCTAGTTATGTTTGGTTCACGTGTGTCAAAATCTCTTTAGCTTTATAAAGTGCGATATCCCTAGATTCGATGGTTCGCTTGAACTTGGATCTTACTCAAGGATTGAAAATTCTTTGTTCTTTTATAAGAAAATCTAAATAATTTCAAAAACTGCACTCATGCGCCTTGTCCTCCACGCCCTTCAATTTTTAGTATAACTCACACTTTGTCAACTTTTTGCGTCTTGCGAATGTTCCTTCCACGGCTCGAAAAAAAAAGCGACCAAGCGAGTACATTCAGGCAGCCCAACTTTTTATCACCAAGAATTCCTTCCTTTCCTGAATTTCGCTCTTTTGGTTGGCTCATTTTTTCCTTATCCGGAAAAATGGCCATACATTGATGTCTCCGGTTAAAGAAAGCTCTCTTGTAGATGAGGAGGGATCAAAGCCCTGATGAAACAAAATTTTGAAGAAGTGCGTAATTCTCATGAGCGGTGCAGGAGTAAGCACATTAACCTTACAACGATCGAATTGCGATACAATTCAATGCTTAAAGTACGGAACCACGTACCTCTGTTTGCGACGTTGCAGACTGCCTGCCATACTTAATTTTTCTTAGGAAAACTAGTCGTAATTTTTTTTTAAACTAACTTGATTTTTTTTCACGGGTATCAGAGTATTCTGTGTGAATTTCAAGCTATTAAATTCCCTCCAAAAGATAAAAAAAGGATAAAAAACGTTGATTTAAATGGAGGCACGTGGTTTTGCACATCGACCATCGATACGACTCGCCCAAATTTTCGATCGAAACCGAAAGTTATCGAGGAGTAAGCGAAAGTGTAATACCGAAGTTTCCTGTCATAGGGACCAAACTTGGGTTCCGATGACCCAAAACTTTTGTAAAAAAAAACGAATCTCAGTGAGGCTTCCAAAAATGTCTGTTGCCTACGCCAAGTCTTAGCTTCCGCGAAAATTGCGGTCATCAAAGTCTAACCCGAAAAGTTCGCAGGATTTGTTGATTAATGTCTTTTTCGCCAAGGAGAATCTAGCCTGAACTAAAATTCAAGCGCTACATTTGCATGGTAAGTTTCTCTGAAATAGAACGAATATTTAAAGATATGCCAGTCCCGACTTTCTTAGAGCTTTGTTTGTAAAAGTAATAACAGAATACGGAAACATCCACTTCAGTGCGCGGGAGGACCCAAAAGTTCACCAGACGACCTCGCTATGTCCGCCTGTTTAATAGCATTCTCCTTTAACGGAATGTCGAGTAACTGTTTGTGATGCACTATGCAAAATTGCATCGCATGAAACCCGCCCAAAAAATGTGTTAATTTTTTTAGGCGTGCGTTAAAGTCCGCTTTTTACATTCTCCTTGTTTTCTACCGATAACAATTTATTTACCACCTTTTACATTAGCCCTTACGGTTCTTATACATAATTGAAAAGTTTTCGGCTCACGATACATTTCAACGGGAAACGCCCATTCTAAGGAGAGTGCCAGCAAACCGTGATAAGACTGTCTTTTAAATATCGGAGATAATTAATTACTGTCCTTTTGATACATGACACAGTCATTACATCCGTTCATTTAAACCTAAACCACTTTGTATGCACTGAAATTCATATCGTGAATCAAAGGTAAGTGATGTGATTCCCTTAGCTGGGCTGCTAAAAATCCACGTCGTGACGAAGAACAAGTCACGATTTCAATCCTATGTATAGATTATTTCGAGGTTGCAAATGCGTTTTTGACTTTTCAAGCTCTGAAGAAAAAAATATGAAAATAAATAAATTAAACAGAGAAGTTGACAATTTGCATTGATGCTATTTCATTTCTCTGTCAGCCAAAGGGACCTTTAGAGATACACCTCACCATAGGCTGCCATTAGAGAGTTCCGGGTTTCAAAATATTGAGAAACTTCCCTACAGTGCTTGCATATGTATGATCGCACTTCATTAAATTATTTACGGCCGAAACTAATTGATTCGAATTTTAACATAATCGTGCTCAGCTCTAAGGCATTCATTTGAGATATTTGTATATTAATTTTTTTAAATGAAATTGGAAATTATTTTGTTAATTAATATTTATGAATTGAAATTGTTTTTGATTTCGTCGAAAAAAATGCGAAGAAATTATGGGTATTTTGGGTTAGTACTTTTTTCCACTAAACGCTCGAGTGAAATCTCGAAAAGAAATTATTATTTAAAGCTTATAATACACAAAACGCGTGCAATTGAACGAATTGTAAAATATATTTTCCGAATTTATTCTGATCAAGCAACATTATATATTGTTTTATCTTGGATCAGGAGACTTTAACGCTTGTGAAGAAAAATAGGCCAAAAAATCAACCATTTACCTTTGATGCTTGATGGGTGTTGTGAGGTTCGGAACGGTAAAAGTGAATCATATACGAACTTTTACATGTTTTCAAAAGTTAATTGATGTTATGCCCTGATATTGCACACAAATAAATTAAAAGCTTCTTCACTGGAAAAAGAAGAAAAAATCGTAAAAAATTCGAAAAAAGGAACAAATTCGGATTCGGAAATGTATTCAAAAATAGGGGAGCGCTGCACTTAAGTACTCATTTTGAACGCAAAATCCATGATTTCGCGAAGCAAATTTTTTCATGGTAAAATTTTTGGTGGTTTGACTCATTTTTAATGGCATTATTTTTTTTTCATTGTAAGAGAGTAGATAATTGGGACCGACGAACGAAAGGAATTTCTGTTTAAAACAATATATCCCGATTAAAAATCTCTGGCAACTCCGTCGAGGACACGCCGTGAAATACTACAAAGTTTTGAGATAGACTACAAGTGCTTTATTGACTCAAGAAAATGTTCGGATCATCAAATTTTACAGGCAATAAAAAATCACCGGGAGGCGCAAGGTCATTTCATCCATCAAACACAGAGGAAAATTAGCAATAATTATACCCACAGAAATAGATGTTAATGAGAGGCTGAAGTTTTCAAATTTTAAGGGGGAACATATTTGAAAATCGTTTAACGCGATAAAAAAAGTAATAAAAATGTGTCAGGAAAAAATTTCGTTCATATATTTAAAACAGCAGTCAAAATATTTCTGCAAGCAGGAGAAATTACGATGATATCCTCCTTCAAAAACTCGATGAGTTTGATCTGACCGAGCATACCAGCAAGATGTTAATGATGTTGCTTTCTTAATTTAATCCAAAATTCTAGGAGTTAAGTAATCAGGATGGGTCAAAGGGTTCAAAGCTGACCCCCGAGCAGAGGCAATTTTCCAAGTTAGCAACAAAAGGTTTCATCTGTTTAAATGTGGGTAAAATAATCGATAATTTGTCGCAGTAAGCTGCCTCGATTAGAATCGATCATTTGCGAAGGAACATTAACTGGAGGAAAAACTGAGCTGCCAGATTGTGAGAGTTACCAACTCAAAGTCCCGTCCCGCAGTATGCACTCTTCTCTAGAGCTTTAATTCAAAGTTTTGTCAAAAATCTACCTTGCATCCTGCTAGCCTGTTAGGTAGCTGCCTTTCGCACAGCAAGAAGCGGGTCGAATTTGTGCCGGCAAGTTCAAAACACATTGAGCATTGAGCAGTGTATTTCCGTAATTTACTCTAAAAACTAGGGCTCTCAAATGCCTGAACACGCCTGTAGAGTGTCAAGAAACCGCATTTATGAGACTACTCAAAGGTCAAATTAAAATCAATACCATTAAGCCCGGGGTCGAAAAAGCGCAAATTGGAACATATTTGAGGGTGTGAAAACTTGACCTTTACTGAAATTGCGAAGTCCATATGAATTTGATAGACCGAATATTGTCTTTGTTTATCAAAATGTCCGTATTTAACCCTAAAAATACACATTCTGTGCAAAATATGAGTGATTCATCATGCTAAAGGCCCTAATTTGCTCACAGGAGAAATGTTTAAATTATATTGATTATTCGAACGAACAGTTTTACACGGTTCGTCATTTCGAACTTGAATGACTAAAGTTCAAACATGCGGTGTTTGTGATTGCTTATGATCGTTTTGTGCTAGTTTTTTTATTCTTTAATTGAGACTGCTACTCTACCATATCGAATAGAACTTAGACAAGTAAAGGAAGTTATTTCGTACGCATGCACTTTGTCTCTTTTAGCTTTTTGCACATGGGTTCTAATTTGAATGTCGCAATAAACAAAAACAAAAATGAAATTTCAGTCCATGTTGAGACTTCTTCAAGGGTAGAATTGATTTTTTTTCTATTTATGCACTCTTTACCATTAAGATTGACATTTCCCCGAGATTGATGAGTTAAAAATTAGGAATAACCGAAAGCAGAGTCACCGCGCACACATTACGGTGCGTTTTCGTAAAATGCAGGCAGAGCGCACCGCAACTGGACTAGCACACTGATCCAGTTGCATGGAAGATACATTAAATCGAATGCGCAATTGTCAACGAAAATGAAAGGAGTATGACTTGAATTTTCGCCAGCTCCACCTTCGGAAATCGCAAAGTCATTGCTGTTCCAGTTTCCACTTTCCCTTTCTTTGTCTAGACTCTTCTTTCCTCTGATCTGTTGAATTAGCAGAACTCCCACATTTGTACTTTTTTAAGTCCATTTGACGACTCCTCCTCAGGTCTTCAAGTTTTCTTGAAATCTGCCCCTCTGCATGAATTTCCTCAACTTCTTTTGGCTTTTCTTGCCTTGCTGTTCATTTTGCTTGTTACCGAAAAACAATTTTAAGGCTTGCATTGGGTGCTGAATGAAAAATTCACTTAATTTTGTCTTATTACTTGTTAACGCTACCTTTGAAAAAGATGATCACCGAAAAAACTCGTAGAAGTATTCCTTAGAAGTTAGAACTTATAGAAGTCAGAAGAATTCGGAAAAATACTTTTAAAAAATATGAAAAAATCCGTTATTAGGGTCCGTTTCCATAATCATGCTTTTTCGGATGAGTTAACGCACGCTGTAGTAAAGGTAACTCAGATCATGGTCAAAGTTAACCATAATCTCAATCATATTTAAACCTCAAAAATTACCGTAATTTGACAGATGTTACTCAATGAGAAAAAAACGGAATAATCCCGACAAATTAGTCCTCTTGATAGTTTCTAGTCGATAGCAGAAACAGAACTTGTTCTCTTTAGGAAAACTTTATCGTGCCGAATAAAACTTCAGGCGTGACAAAAAAGTTTCATTTTCACAACGTTATGTTCCTGATCATTACAATTCTTTTCTTTTGAACAAAAAAAATTTTGCTGTCGCAACGAACATTTTACTTGCCGTGAAAAGTCGTTCTCTAGACACAACATTTTTTTTTTCCCCTCTGCAGTCCAACGAAAAACTTTCAAGGAAACGGTTTCCCCTCCTTCACTGAAAAACAAATCTCCGTGTATTTACTAAGAAAAGGGTAAAATTACCAAGAATTCACGGTATTTTTCGATCCCAGTTTTTCTTGGTAAAATTATTTAACTTTCTCGGTAATTTACTGGACCTTGGTAAAAACGACAATATTTTTTATCGACTGTGGTAGAATTACCGACATAAAATGGCAAAAGTTACCGGGAATTGATTACCAATAAAAGTGGTATTCTTACCTGAAAAGAACAGTAAAAATACCGGTTTTTAGGTAAGCTTACCAGTCTGTCTTGGTAAAATTACCAATAATTGGTAAAAAAAGTGTGATGGTAAAGGCACCAACGGACCTTAGTAAAAACGCCGATAATTTTTTTTCAGTATTGTACTGTTCTAATGCGCCTTGTCCGCCTATTTACTAGAGACTTTAGTTATTTGAGTCGAAAAACTTTCGGTGTTCGATAAAGACCGAAGTTCTGTCCCTGCAATCTATTTTTTTTTTCCGTGCAGGTTCATAAATTTTGGCAAGATGAAGATGCGCACCTTTGAAATAGATGAAAATCCGTTGATGAACGACAGGAGCGACAGGAGGAGAGTCACACACACAAGCACAGGTATCACGTATATACAAAAGCGCGGGAAGTCGGTGGTCGTCGAAAGATGAGCGGGCACTCGCGGAGACTGAGAGACGGGGGAACACTGACGGCAAAGTTCACTTTCGCAGACGCCGCGGCGACGATGCGTCGCGACGCCGCCACCCCGCGCCGCGGCGCCCCGTGCCCCCGGGGCTGATTTCAAGTCTGATTGGCCGACTCACGTTTCAGACGCTGCCGGTGGCGTTTTCTGAATGGCAAACTTAGGGGAGGTGGAATGGACCGATTGACAGGGTAAAAAGATCTTAAGAACGCGTGTAAGCCTTATTGGACTCCGAACGTAAAAGGGGCCTTGGAGGACAAATATTGGAGGCGCATAAGTGCAGTTTTTGGAAAATTGAGATATTAATGATTTCAAGTCAAATTATTCTTAATGCATATTCTGTGCAAAATTCGCTCCCGAATTTCAATTTTTAAGCATCAAAAAGTCAGTTTGAACTTTCTTTCCGCCATGAGGCTCCATGTAATTTCGAAACTTCGAACACGTATTTCTCGAAATAGCAAAACCTGCACTTATGCGCCTTGTCCTCCAAGCCCCTCGTAAGAGAGATGGATAGAAATAAGATATCGGAAGACATTCGTGTGAGTGGAATGGAAGAAGAAAGGGAATAAATCGGATTTTTCACAAGAAAGCGCGTACTCAGAGATCCAAAGGGTTAAAAAAAGTAGGAAATCGCAACTAGGCCTAGCTGAGTTAGATGAATCCTGGCAAATTTTTTTCGCATCAACGTGTATCAGTAAGTTTGGCAATGTGTGTTCGGCTATCAGCGAAATGGTGCTGAAGGTAATTGGCCTAAATTAGGTGACATTCGGATGTTACACTGGACGTATTAATACTCAAAGGAACCGCGGGCAAATGGAAATAACCCAAAGAAACTACGGATCGTGTAAATCCTGAGCACGTGGTTCCTTTTGATGTAGCGCAGTTGTAAACACAGTTCCTTATGACTTCATTATTTTGTACATAGTTTTGTCCAGTGCATTTACGTTGAATGCATCAAAAAAATCTATTAAACCTATATAGCAATGGTACTCGTGTGTCAGATTTAAATTGAGGGGCTTTGAGGATTAGGCGCACAAGTGCATCTTTTGAAAAAAAAACGAGATCTTTATGAACTCACTAGTTTGAGAGTATTTGTAACTGAATGCCAACTTTAAAGCATCAAAAAGTGAGTTTAAACTTCCTCTCCACCACAAGGCTACATGTAATTTTGAAACTTCAAACACGCATTCCTTACAATAGCAAAAATCGCATGCAGTTATGCGCCTTGTCCTTCAAAGCTCATAATTATAAGAGACCCCATTTACTACCTTGCATCAATTGCCACCAAATCTGTGACACCTCTCACGAATGATGGTTGTTCCACACACAAGTGTCGCTGCCCAGGGCCGGATTTACCTATTTGCCGCCCATGGGCCGCCTGTATTTTTCCGCCCCGTTCTCATTCGTTTTGAAACATCAATAAAAACCATCTAATGAACGTGCCAGCGGGGGAAGGGTGCATAACACGCGTTTACTCGTGTAGAACACATTTTTTGGGAAAGCCCTGGCAACACTACTAGCTAAAGTTCACGGAACTTGGCGCGAAAGTTAAGTTTCGTAAACCTATCTCTTTGTGGACAAGGCCTTCCATTCATAAGAAATGAACGAAAAAATTATGAAAGAACAAACATAAATGTGGATTAATGATTTTAACTTCCGCCGCCGCGCTGCGCAGACCGCACCGTGTTTGGCGCAATGCTTGAAGTATTCACGCAGTCTTGTAGGTGCTATGCGTTTCACGCTGATCGCACTGTGTCTGCTGCCGCAATGCGTGAGATATTCATGCATTCTTGTAGGCGCTATCCGTTTCACGCTGACCGCAATGGCTGCACAGCGTTTGATGCAATGCGTGCAGTATTCGTGCAGTCTTGTAGGCGCTAATATTCGTTAAATGCCGATCGCCATGTCGAGGGTTTCTCCTTTCCATCTTATGTCCTAGTCATTATTTCTCTCTAAGTCGCGCCGCGCCCTTCCAGGCCAAATTGCGTGTTTGGTTTCTCTCTTAACTCGACTATAATTGAAGGTGCTGTCTCCTGTATAACTGAAAGACGACAAAATTAGAAATTACTACACTCTCAGGAAATGAGAGATTTTGTCGCCTTTTCTCGTCAGTAATTTTTTTTCTAAATCCGATTTTTTTTACCTAAATTTAAAAAAATTGCAAAATTTGCCGCCATGGGCCGCGGCCCTTGTGGCCACCCCCTTAATCCGGCCCTGTCGCTGCCTTCAAAGAATCGCCAGAGCGCTGGATGTGAGAGGTATGATCAGCTCGATCGTTAAAATTTATGTCGGCTGGAAAATGATCAAAAATCGATACATTGCACGGCGCAGATAGGGCTGTCTTCAGCTGTCTTGTCTTATCTTGCCGACAAAGCCAGTTAAAGTTTCAACAATCAGGCTGCTGATCAATGTGATCCGTTAATCAGTTTAACGCTGCAGTCGTGCTTTCATCCAGATGCAGTGAAGCTACCTTGCAGGCGAATGATTCCCTTTATGGCTCGTCTGAAATACCTACCGTCTACATTGTATGATGGCGCGAACTGGCGAGGAGAAACATTCTCGCCGAACACCTTCTATCGAGCGACGTTTCCGCAAGTTTTGCGACACTTAAACTGTGCCAGACTTTAAACTCGTGAGGTGAAAGAAATGCCAACACGCGTTCAGAATAAGGCAATCCTGAGCCGACGCGACATTTGCCACATGGAGGGTAAAAAAAAGGCTGTTGCCCCTGAGCAAGTCGACGTTGAAACTACCAAACCACGTATCACGTTTGCGGTGTTTCAAAATTTGCGCTCTCTTATTATCTTTTTAAAGGAGAGCAAATACAAGTCATTCATTGAGGTTTTTTTTTAGAATTTGCCTGGTTTTGAGAAAAAAATTACGGAAGTTTTTAAGAGTGAAAGTTCAGTAGTTCTTAGTTGACAGGTCGCAAACTGAGATACGTGGTTTGGTATACCGTCGAAGTGTGACTTGATGTTATCGAATAAAACCGACTCACCAATTTTCAAGATTCATATGGGACATTAATAGTCTAATGATATGTGTGCTTTCACAAAGTTTTTAGCGATTTTTCTTTTTTTAAATTTTTGATCGATATACATATGCCGATGACTAAAGTACGAGACCAAGCCACGTATGTCCGTTTGCCACGATGCAGATTTCCATTCATACTTTATTTTTTCCTGGGAATTTTAGTCATCGTAATTTTATGAAAACTTCCTCGATGTATCTTCTCAGTAAGTAGAATATTCCGTATAAATTTCAAGCTATAAAGATGACTTTCTCTTCTTCGAGAAAATAATCTAGGAGCGGGTATTTTGAAACACCGCAAAGGAGATGCATAGTGTCGCTCGCTAGCCATCGATATTTTAAAATTATCTCTCCGGTGTATGCCTGTTTAAAATTCAAGTTTTTTTTTTTATCTGGTTTCATATCTACTTTCCAGTCAAAAACAATTTAGTCATACTACTTCATCCCTCTGATACAAACGAAGTTCTATATTGTTGTGCCTACTCCAAAACATAAATTGATGCTTCTTCACTCTTTTACATTCATTTCCGAACACTTTTACCACACCGCAAGAATTTTTAAGGTGGGAGCGAGTTTGCAGTGATGTTCCCGATTGAAAGAATCTGATATTAAGCAACACAACACGTGTTTTTACATAAAAAAACACTCATTCAAAAGACAGTGGTAACACTGACTCATAAGCTATATTTCGTCTGAAAAAACTTCAAGTTCAATTATACTTGCAAATTTAGAGAATGACATGATTTTTTTCATTTTCAAGTCTGATTTTGTTATAGGATTTGGCTGATTTAGACGCTTGGGAGCTGGAAGGGCTACCATCTCATTTCGAGGACTGTTCTTATGCTATCAAACTTCTCTCCTTTCCTTCTTCTCCATTTTCTTTTTCCTTTTTTTTCTCGAGAAGATTAAACCTGGGCCCAGCAGCAACGAACAATTGACCTAATGCGTCAGGATGAAGCAGTGTTTGTATAAATCATCGCACAATGGTAACTACCAACAGCCATAATCAAGCTCTAAATGAAAAGAAAAAACGTTTTCTCATCGAAAGTTATTACATTTACAAAAATTGAGAGGATGCACTGATACCGGAGTAAAGAGGAGTGATTCACTGAATGATCGGGACTATGAAGTCCCAAAATTTAAACCTAAATCAGAATTGTGACGACTTTATGTTTCAGTTCAAAAAACATTATTTCAAGAAAAAGCTACTTAAAATTCTAATCTGCCATTTCTAGGGTTACGAAAATTTACCGATAAAAATGTAACTCTGCGCCCCTAATTGGCAAATAAATAAGCGATAATGCACGCTACTTTCCTCAAGATCCTACAAAGAGAGTTAGGTCCGAATCTTAAAAACTGATTTCCTGGACCGAGCTCAAAAATAATAATTGCTCTATCGAGAAGTTGACCAAATGGACTGCATTTTGCAATTTGGAACTATAAATTCTAGCTCTTCTGGAAAAACATTTATGTGCATATGGAAACTAATGGCACATACGTTGTTTTTAAACCGGGCCAGAATTTATAGTTCCAAATTGCAAAATAGTCCAAATACTCATTCGCCCGCTTGAGCGATCTCATATCTTGATGCGGCATGCGTCATCGAACGACAAGAATTCACTCACAGATAGCTTTTTATAACCATGTAAGTTTATTTTCTCCGTGTCCGAAAAATTTGCGAGAAAACTTTTGCGGCTCAAGGATAGATACAAAGATTTTGCGCGAAACAAAGTTAGATTGTATCTTGCATCCGAGTTAAAATCAGAGATTTGCGTGCAAATTCTCAATTGTAGAGACAATAGACTAATCGGTGATTCGTTGAAAGAAAACCCTTTATAGGAATTTTTCAGTCTGAATTCATAGAGAGGGCCTCCCGTAAATTGAAATTTTGGTTTAGTTTTACACTGAAAAAAAATTCTCGGCGTTTTCACCAAGGTCCGTTGGTACCTTTACCATCTCACTTTTTTTACCAATTTGGTAATTTTACGAAGACAGACTTGTAAGCTTATCTAAAACCCGGTATTTTTACTGTTTTTTTCAGGTAAGAATACCACTTTTATTGGTAATCAATTCCGGGTAACTTTGCCATTTTATCTCGGTAATTCTACTACAGTCGATAAAAAATATTGGCGTTTTTAACAAGGTCAAGTAAAATCACCGAGAAAGTTCAATAATTTTACCTAGTCTAGGTAAAATTGCCAATTCCATAAATGGTAATTTTACCAAGAAAAAACTTGGATCAAATAGAACCCTGAATTCTTAGTAATTTTACCCTTTTCTTAGTAAATACATCGAGATTTTTTTTTCAGTGTAGCCCAAGAAATCCATTGATGGAACCCACTGCGCGGCACCCGCGTTTAGAGATCAATAGCCGTGATCAATGAAGCTTACGAATAGAAAGGGAATCGACCGAGAAAAATCATAAGAAAGATGAGGCATCTGGGAAAATTTCAAGTTCACTTGGGTTTTTCTTAGTTTGTATCCTATCCATATCATTCGTGCACACGCTCCTTCCCTTTTCTTTTTCCCATTTTCGTCTCCTCTGCAAGAGCTCGCACCATTTCGCTTTTTCCCGATCTTAATTTGTTTTACCCTCTTTTCTTTTCATCGCTTATTTACTGTCTAATTTTAAGTAATTAAACAATTGTCTTTGTAGATAGTTAGCTATATTTTTACGATTCATTGAGTTCTTCTCATGTTCTCATCTTCTTTATACCTTACACTCATTTATCATTAGTAGTTAGCTACCTCTAAGATATATATGTTTCATACTCTTAAGCTAAAAGTTATTTTCTAGGGCTCATTACAGCCGTCGCGTCCTAAGGAAAAACGCCGTATGAACCTTCAGGCGTTGCCAAATTTCCTTTGATAAAACACGAATTTCCCGGTAAACTTATGGATATTTTTCTTCTAATTTTTCGGATTATTTTTTTCGCAATTTCACATAAAGCTCCTGAAAATTTCAAGGAAAAATATATTCGCTAATCTCCTTAAAAATGAACGTTTCATCGAAGAAAATTTGGCAACGCCTGGAGGGTCATACGGCGTTTTTCCTTACCACGGCTGATTAGGCAGTGGACTCTTTCAGTTTTAACATCGACTCACGACTGATTCATTTATCCCGTCGTTGAGTTGCGTTCAGTGGCGTGGCGTGATATTCGATACATCAATCGATCTGCCATTTAAACCTATGGAAAAGGATCGATGAACAGGGTGTTCGCAGCGAACACCTTAATAATCGATTCTTTACCATAGGTTTAAATGGCATAGCAATCGATACATCGCAATTCACGCCACGCCACTGGTTGCGTTGCTTTGAGGAGCAGCGGAGGAGGTTGGGCGCCGCTGAAAACCTTGAGTGCGTGGCTGAAATCAGCCCGTGTGAATTGTTCTTGCGGCGCTATTGCGTCATGCGTCATTTCAGACCCGTTAATCATCACTTGGTATCGTTTCCAGGGCTCACAATGGATTTGAACGCATGGTGACGACAGTGGCGAGGCGTGAACGATCGATTATCGATATTTCCCCATTCAAAGGTATGGTAAAGAATCGATCATTAAGGTGTTCGCAGTGAACACCCTGTTAATCGATCCTTTTCGATAGGTTTAAATGGAGGATCAATCAATTTATCGCAAAGCACGCTGCGCCACTAGGTGACGTCGACATCTAGAACGAGAGGCGAGTTCGGAGATATACCGAAGCTGCAGAGGTGAATTGGACTACTTTTTGCAATTTGGAACTATAAATTCTAGCCGAGTTTACGAACAACGTAAGTGCCATTAGTTTCCCTTTGCACACAAGTGTTTTTCCAGAAGAGCCAGAATTTATAGTTCCAAATTGCAAAATGCAGTCCAATTGATCCATAGCAGAGGGGTAACCTCAGATGAATTGGATCGAGTTATAGTCCAGTACCACATGTGCATCCGTGTGCAGTTTCGTGGGTAAAATTGTTGTGATATGTTATTCTCTTCTTTAGGATGTCTAGAATCAGAATTTCGATGGTGTCAAGTTCAAAAATTGAACCGACGCCCAGAATTCAAGATGGCGTCCAAGATGGCCGCCGCCATGGTGAAAGTTTTAAATTTTGCGGATAGCGTCGAGTCAGATGTCGATTCCTATGTAAAATGACACGAGGAATCCGAATATCACATTTAAAAACACCCCCGACCCAAAGGAGGGCTCCAAATCCAAGATGGCGGCCAAAAATACCACTCAGGGGTACTAATTTGCCTATACGGGTCCAAGTGCATAGTGAGGTATCAATTATTAGGTTTTCGGGGTCGTAGAGTCCGAAAATGAGGTCCATTTTTCGCTGCGGCCCTCCAGAGACCCTAAAATCAAATATGGCGCCCAAAATGGCCACCGGTTTTACGGCTGAAACACCAATTTAGCGCAGCTATGATAAGCAATACGTTCAAAATTTAGTTTTGTGGGGCAAGGAGTTCGAATAGGAGATCAAATGTTTATTCCTACAAAAAATTAAGCCTCCGAATCGAAAATGGCTACCGACATGGTTGCCAGTTAGAGGCGCAGGCCGGTAAATGACTATTGATATTAAGGGGATTTGCCAAAGGAGCTAGGGGTTTCGATAAGGGCCGTTTTTCGGCCCATACCCTGAAATTCTTCAATTTTACGATTTTTTTGCTTCTTGGGAGTCTAAATTTTACGGAATGTGTCATGCTTTTGTCATTTTCGGCCTATTTAGGGGTCTAATGCTGGCCTAAACATGAGTCTGAAGGCTAATTTTTGCGGAAAATTCGGGTTTCTTGGCATTCGACGCGCTGCGCCCGCTGTTTCATAACGATCAAATATCATCGGAGGAGCAAATTTTCCTTCAAGTATGTTCATTAAGGGTGTAAGATATAGTCACTCTGGCCAACTTTCGTCGATGGCAACCCTTGTGCTCAGTATTCGAAACTCACAGGCGCCAACGCGCCAAATGCGCCTAAAACATAGGTCATTGCTTCTAAAAAAGAAGGCTCTGCGCCAACGTGGCCCTTAAAAATTGCCCCTTTAAAATCTGAATTTTCATATTAGGTGATCATTCGAAATTTTCAGCATTACAATTAGTGAGAGCTTTTTCTATTCTTCACGATTTCATCCTTAGTGCTTTTGTCTTCACCAAGTCACAGCTACCTACTAGTTCTGTTACAAAAACATCTAAATTTGCGTCTAATTTTTCACTAAATATGCCGTAATATATAGGCAAAAAGTCAATCTGGCCCCTAAAAAATCTTCAATGGCGCCTAAAATTCAGGCTTGATGCGCCCCATGGCTCCTAAAACTCAAAGGTGAGTTTGGAACACTGCTTGCGCTCATAGTGAAAACGAAATTTTTAGACTTTACTTGTTTTTCATCATTATTTAGATGGCGTCTGATTAGATCACAAATCTTAGAAATGTGTAATCTTATTAGGCGCAGTTCGAGGCTTTCATAGCGCAAATTTATCATAAAATGCAGAAAAATTACGCTTTCGTACCTTTAACACAACATACTTTCGAATTGTTGCATTTAACAAATCTGAAATTTGTTTGAAATTTTAACTCTGTTTGGACGCATTTCGAGGCTACCGTAACACAGATCTTCATGAATTTCCGCAGAAAAACTTTTTTTTTACCTTAACACGAAATACTTTCGAATTGTTGCAATCAACAAATCTGGAAATTGTTTGAAATTTAAACTGTATTTAGACGCATTTTTTGACGAAAATTTTATAAAATACTAATCAAATGAACACTGTGGTTTCATTTAAGACTCTACATCAAAAGAGATAAATATCTTCGAAGGCCTCAAACTTTTTCTTTTCTCGTCTTTCCTCATCATCTTCTGTCTCCTCTTTCCTTCACTCTTTCCCCCTTTTTTTTGCTTTCGGAGGGGGGGGGGTGGGGGGCTTGAGCCCCGTACCTGAAAGTGACATAGAACCCTGTGGGCATATCCGGGTGGTATTACCAACGGCAGGTGGACGGTAGAGTCGTGGGCTGCCCAGCGCATATTGCATCTGTCATCTAGTACCTCGCTCATTACAGATATGAGGCTGAACTAGAAAAACTAAGCGTTTGCTAGATGAATACGCGTCATTTCTCCAAAATTCTACAATGGTAGCTCCAAATGAGTTGTCTGATGGGAGGAACCTGATGAAGAGGCAACAGATGAGGAAGCGGTAAGGAGGCTAGGCAGGAGTGAACCAGGAAAACCAGAGTTTCCAATTATTTTTGGGAAGTAGAATTCTGATCGATCGCAGGCAATAAAAGTGACGGAGGGCAGGGCTTGTCAGGGTGGGTAAAAAATCAGCATTGAGAACTCGTGATTCTGACACATGGCTTACTTTTTATTCGGATCCCAGATCACGGTCAATGTTTCAAAGTTGCATCTTCGTGCGTAAATATCACGTCAAAAATTCGTAAGATAATGGGTCGCCTACAAGCCCAAGATCATAAAAAAAACTTTACCTGCAAAAAATATGATCTATTTGCATCCCTGAATACAGTAATTTGAGTCCTACGTATTTATTTAATGCGCATAATGCGAAATAATGGCTCAAATCTTGGGCCAACTCGGAATAATTTTCTCGATTTTTACCGATGATATGTGGCAATGCCGCGCCGCGATGGGAGTCTCTTTAGATAAATACATGTAATGAACAAAATAATAATAGATAAATGCATGTGCATATTCACTAGTCATGTGATCGTTACGTATGAAAAATCAAGGGTTTTGAACTTTGCTGAATGAGCTCGACGAAGAACAGCCTCCAAATACTGAAATAATCACAAATAGTTTTCTGTGATTTTAGGCAACAAAATATGGCAACACCGGCTTTTTCTTTGGAGGGGGGGGGGGGCTTTTAATTCCATAAAGTTTTTTGGAGGGCTACGTACAATTTCCGCCAAGGAATCTATTTCTGGTTTAAGATGAGTAGCCCTTTTTTATGCCATTTTAATAATAATGATGAAAAACAAGAAAATTCTAAAAAGTTCGTTTTAACTATGAGCGCAAGGGTTGCCATCGACGAAAGTTGGCCAGAGTGACTATATCTTACACCCTTAATGAACATACTTGAAGGAAAATTTGCTCCTCCGATGATATTTGATCGTTATGAAACAGCGGGCGCAGCGCGTCGAATGCCAAGAAACCCGAATTTTCCGCAAAAATTAGCCTTCAGACTCATGTTTAGGCCAGCATTAGACCCCTAAATAGGCCGAAAATGACAAAAGCATGACACATTCCGTAAAATTTAGACTCCCAAGAAGCAAAAAAATCGTAAAATTGAAGAATTTCAGGGTATGGGCCGAAAAACGGCCCTTATCGAAACCCCTAGCTCCTTTGGCAAATCCCCTTAATATCAATAGTCATTTACCGGCCTGCGCCTCTAACTGGCAACCATGTCGGTAGCCATTTTCGATTCGGAGGCTTAATTTTTTGTAGGAATAAACATTTGATCTCCTATTCGAACTCCTTGCCCCACAAAACTAAATTTTGAACGTATTGCTTATCATAGCTGCGCTAAATTGGTGTTTCAGCCGTAAAACCGGTGGCCATTTTGGGCGCCATATTTGATTTTAGGGTCTCTGGAGGGCCGCAGCGAAAAATGGACCTCATTTTCGGACTCTACGACCCCGAAAACCTAATAATTGATACCTCACTATGCACTTGGACCCGTATAGGCAAATTAGTACCCCTGAGTGGTATTTTTGGCCGCCATCTTGGATTTGGAGCCCTCCTTTGGGTCGGGGGTGTTTTTAAATGTGATATTCGGATTCCTCGTGTCATTTTACATAGGAATCGACATCTGACTCGACGCTATCCGCAAAATTTAAAACTTTCACCATGGCGGCGGCCATCTTGGACGCCATCTTGAATTCTGGGCGTCGGTTCAATTTTTGAACTTGACACCATCGAAATTCTGATTCTAGACATCCTAAAGAAGAGAATGACATATCACAACAATTTTACCCACGAAGCTGCACACGGGACCTCTTATTTGTACATGTGGTACTGGACTATTAGGCGGAGAAGCGCCGAGTTTTTATTAGGAAACTAAAGGTTTGCTTGTTTTGGAATTTATTTTTCATTTCTCACGGAGACAATTTTTCACGTTAAAATTGAACGGCTTGGAGGGCAAGGCACTTAAGTGCAGTTTTTGAAAAAATTGAGATATTAATGATTTCAAGTGAAACTAGTCCTCATGCATATTCTGTGAACAATTGGCTCCTAAATTCCAATTTTTAAACATCAAAAAGTCAGTTTGAACTTTATATGGCCATAAGGATAGTCATAAGGATCTGTGTAATTCCGGAACTTCAAACATATATTTCTCAAAATAGAAAAATTTCACTTATGCGCCTTGTCCTCCAAGCCCCTCAATTCTATTTTTATTAAAATTCAGTTTTGTGGAATTATTTCTAGCCGAAAAGTTCAAAGATACAAATTTTTTTATTTTTGTATGATTTTCTACACCTTGGTTCCCCTCTTCAAAATGAAGAAAAAATCAAATCCATTCTAAGAATGGAGCAAACTGCATAGGAAATGCGCACCGAGTTCTTCCAAGCAACGAATAAGCAAACCCTGTATCTTTGAAAAAAAAAAAAAAAAAAATCTATTTTTTTGGTTCGACTCAATCCGATAGCGGTAATTTAATCAATAAATAAAACTATAATTAAAAACCGTATGTATGCTATTTATGCCTAGTGTGTAGCCGAAGTGTAAAGTGCCGAAGTATAGTAAGTGTTTTATGTAATTCGGCTACACACTACCCTGACTAAATAGTACTACTGCCAATATGCTCAACAATGTGGGGCATTATCGAACAATCAACGACAAAAATAGTGTCTAAGGAAAACAACATGGAGCTCAAAGAAAACCACACAAGAGGAACGCATATTAATGATCGTTTTTGATTGAATGTTTACATACTGTTTAAATCTACCCTCCGACTCGACTCATATTATACGATAATTTTAGAAATTGCTCGAAATTCAAAGGAAAGTCGAATGTCTAAAGACAAATTTTTAAAAATCCATTTCCAAAAAATGTTGATTCGGAGAAAATTTTCAAATGAGATGAGCCCAGACTCAAAATTTCTGAAAGTTTTCTATCGATCAAAATAATCCCCAACATGTTTAACTTTCTTCTATCGATGTTTTTGGCCATTGAATTGACTGAGATGAAGGTTGTAGGTAATGACTTAGCCAATTTCAGTTACTACAGCTCGACAGAATTAACAAAAGTAATCTCTTTTTTGGAGTCCTCAGTTAAACCACCCGTGGAAATCAGTTACACCACGACGACTGATTCAACAGGAAACGGGAACTTCAACGTATTGAAACGCAAGTTTCCATTCAAAAATGCTCAAACTGCTCTAGCGTCGCATTCATCTACAGTGGCGTGGCGTGCGCGGCGTAAATTGCGATGTATCGATTGTTATGCCATATAAACCTAAGTCAGAGAATCGATTATTAAAGTGTTCGCTGCGAACACCCTGCTTATCGATCCTTTTCCATAGGTTTAAATGGCATAACAATCGATATATCGCAATTCACGCCACGCCACTGCTTATCTATTAGCGAAGACGGTACCCGATGCGTATACTTTTTACCTCGACTCCGAAATTCAGAATGAGAGCAGCTTCTTTGAGCAGAACCGTTTCCGGCGTTGTTATTGCAAAAACACGGGTTCATTTTTGTTACTTCGCCACTCGCTGAATTTTTTCTAAGTTAAAATTTAATGCTCTAGATGTTCATCACCACAGTGAAACAAAACAAAGTGCCGACTTTAAAGTAGCACCGATATTGCAGAAATGGGAGGATACATGGACAGGTTAAATCATGCCACCATTTCCGATGAAATATCTCTTGAAACCATCACAGAAAGTATGAAATACGCCCGGAAGACACAGAAACCTTAATTTACTCTGAGGAGCGCTTGCAAAATGGATTGTGCATGTGGAGAAAGGTGGCAAAAAACGTGCGAGTTTTGCATACCGGATGGTATTTAGAATGGTAGAATTGAAGATATAATTTTTTTTTTAAATTAAACCGGCTCGTGTCGGAAAAAAATTGGTGGTCCAAACTCGGCAACGCTTGGAACAAGTAGGCGCAAAGTGCATGGGTATGGTTTAAGAGTTAAGCTGCGATGTGAGGACATTGTATTGATGCTAAGAAAAAAAGTCGGATGAACATTTGAATGTTGCAAAATTTCTTCTACAGCAATGTTCATTTTTGAGAAAAGTTATCAACATTTTACTTTAAAACTTTCAGGCAAATTAAGTTGAAATTCGAGTGAAATTCATTAAGAGTTACAGGGGAAATGTACGTATTGAATTATGAAATTCGTATTTTATGTGAAGAAATTCAGGAATATCGGAACGTTTACACAGCATACATTTATGGTATGACAGTATAGGAAGAGGAAGACGCTTTATCCTTGTTATTGATAGGAGCATTGGACTTTTCGCTTTATCTTCATTTGCGGGCACAAAGAATATGTGTTAGCAAACTTGCAGCGAAAAAAGTAACAAAATCATCTTTTGATTGGTGAAATGCAAGAGGGAGAAAGACGAATGGATAAAAAAAGCATACACCATATGCAACCTAATCTTAAACCAAGGTATTCACATATTTGAAGCTGATATTTATCTCAAATGACATAGCGAAAAAGATGGATTATTGATTCATTAAATGCTTCATTATTTGTTAAAATTGTAAAGAAAGTCCTTACTCTTGAATTAATAATTCTCTAATGATCAATATAAGATGCAAAGAATTAAGTCACGAAAGAATATAGCGCCTACAACCTAGCTAGTAGCGCAAAGGAGGAGGATGTGGTGTGTCTACATGGAGTTTAAAGGAGCTATTGGTTTTCTTCCGCGAGATCGCCAAGGAAAATCTAAGTGAAACATTTCAATGAGACTCTGTCAATGCCGATAACTCACACCTACTTAAGGACATGCCCGTTTTAAAACCAAACGCTAATGCACTATCAAACAGTCTGTTGATATACTAATGGGTATCAACCGAATAAACAGAGGCATTCCTATTGAATGAGTACCTAATAAACAAATCAGCATTAACAGAATACTCCGGGGTGTAGCATGTATTGCGTTCCGCGGTTGCGAAGGCGCTTTGAGAGAGTGTCACAAGTAACTTAATTCGAGTTCCTTTTAATGTTTTGATAATTCCTCCTCTCGCTCAACAACCTGCAAATCAGCTTCTCATCTAATATTATGGTTTCTCTGACATTATACAAATATCATTCTACTCACCGTTATTTAACAAAATTTGTTATTTTTCCATTTACTCAGAAGAGGACGCGGGCTTCGATCGAGGCTTTTTAAAACATTCAGGAATCCGTGCAAAACTTTAATTTGTGGAAATTCTTTCTGGGCATCTGTGTTAATTTTAGAGGAGACTCTGTCTACCACTTTAAGAGGTCTGTCTTTTGGATAGAGATAGGCCGATTATGGATTTCAAGGTATTGATTTTAGTTTTTAATCAAATGGTCAAAATTTAATCAAATCAAATGGTAATTTTAATCAGTTTTTAATCAAGCGGTTTTAATCAAATTACTCCAAACTTTACCGGGTATCGTAACTTTTAAAATCCAGCGTCCCCTTATACCCTCTTCTCAGCGTTGCGGGGCCAGGTCGGGAGGGGGAGGGGGGCTGTGAGACGATAAACTTTGGACTCCTTTGGGGACGATTTTTTATTCGTTCCCGTGGACTCCAACTTCGTCCAACCTACAATAATCGAGAAAAAAACCTAATACGGAATATCCAGAGTAAAAGTGTGGATGTAAAGTGTGGATGCACTCATTAGAAATTTTTTTTGCAGTGTTAAGCTTTTGAACGGTTGAAGTTGAATCATAAGCTTCATAATCACTAGAACAAATCAAACAAAAAATACAATTAGATATTTAGTATGTTTAGTTTCTCCGAGCGATGATTTTGAAAATAGTACAGGAGGATGAGGAAACTGGAAGGGTGCGTACTCGAATAGAGCCTTCAGGTTTTAAAATTATACTGGCAAACTATTTCCGAAAAATAAATGAATTAAAAAAATGAAAATCAAAACTGAAGATTCAAAAGTATGTTTTTTCTTCTTCCTCCTAATCTGGCAAATCAACATCTCGCAATAGTCATTTGCAGTGGCGTGGCGCGCCTCGATATATATCGATATTTCCCTATTTGAGGCTATGGTAAAGAATCGATTATTAAGGTGTTCGTTGCGAACACCCTGATAATCGATCCTTTTCCACAGGTTTAAATGGCAGATCGATCGATATATTGCAAAGCACGCCACGCCACTGGTCGTTTGCCGACCAGGAAATGCTATTCGGAAGATTAATTTATCCTGTGATCGGATTTATTCCTGAAAGCTGAAGGTTCATGCCTCAGCAAGCACTTGTGCAAACGAAAACAAAATGAGGACCAAACATGTCTCGTGATGTAAGCACGGTGCATCATCGCATGAATGAAAATAAAAACACGTCGATAAGTTCGTATCAATGACGATACTGTCGAACTCAAACCCTCAAATACAAAGAAAAACGTGGTAGCTGGTGAAAAATAAATTGCCTTAACCGATTTGAAACTTTATGAGCCTTGATCCTCGGATTAATTCAATGCTAAGTTTTTACGGTAGTCCCATGTTGGACATTTCAGTTGCTTTTCTGAAGCTCTTACTTACACGATCCTGGATTTGATCCATTCCCTTGCTGATGCATGTGAAGTGAAGTTTCTTGTCTCATATACACTTTCATGGCAAATATGTGTGCTTCGCGTGGTTTTTCGTGGTCAATAGTGTTGTGTCGTGATTAATATTATGTTTTGACCGAATGCAAAGGAAGAAAAAGATTTTCTGTATCCTAATCAATCGATTTAAAACACAAATCTTCGCCAATTAAAATTAAAGCAAAGTGTCGCACTCTATCTTACCGTTGAAGTCAAATAACTTTTTTGCAAAAAGAATAAAAAACTGAATGTGGATTTTTCAGCTTTATAGAGAGCAGGATAGACTCAAATCTTATCAAAAACACGAGCGAAATTCGATAGTGCTAATTACTTAAAGTCGTATGTTTTAAGACTTTGAACTTCTTTACTTATTTTAATTAGCCGGATTAAAAGAAAATTGATCATTTTAGAAGTCTCGCTATAGTTATCTCAACGATAGTTAGCGTATTCATAATGCACAGTCGCGAATTAACATTTATCGTCACAATATTGGTACTTCGGGATTTTTTGGTGTGTTCCTCTTCGGTCGAATTTTCCCATGACACAGAACCTCTGTCAGCTCGTCCTAAAAGTGTTCCCGAAATAATAAGCGCCAAAGTTTCGAAAGAAAACTCCGCAAAGTTGGGTTTCAAAAACCCTGGTGAAGTTGAAAAATCATCCATCGCTAAAGACCATAGTGAGAAATTACAACCTGCAAGTTCACTTGATTTCGAAAGAAAACAGGGTCAGCCGACGGACGAGAATGCTTTCGTAAGGCAAGCACTTGAACAGTTCGAAAAGTTCAAAAAAGCATCACGTCAGAGGGCACTCGATCAAATCAGAAGTCTCGAAGGAAAAACAGAATCGCTCGCATTTTTGACGTCAAAAAACGGAAATTTAGAAGTCGATGCGCCGGGGAACATGGAAAAACCTCAAATGAGTTTGGATCATAACAAAGTTGATTCTAAAAACCCCCCATCGGAGCCTGGATTCACTGACATTGCAGAGTTAACGATTAAAAATTCCGGAGATGGTCTTGAACCACTCACACTTGATTCTCTTAAGGAAGTGAAAAAAATCGACAGACGACTCGAGCTACCGGTTTCGAAGAGAGGCACCTTCGAGACCCGGAAAAAAATATCACCCAAGATCGGTTACGGGAACGGATCCCAAGGGATCCCGAAAATCCAAAAGCCATCAAAAACCACTCCATCGAAACTTGGTAAGGAGAGCCGCGATGTCAAAAACAGCATCCATAAAACAGCCGGAACACTAGGCACAGGGATTGCCAAGGATAAAAGGACTCCGTTGCTGACACGTGACACTGAGGACTTGGATAAGAACCGAGTTCCAAAAATCAACAGGACTTTCGAGGGAGCGCTCAACAAACCACTTGCTGTAAAACTTACAGGCAATATTGAGAAACAACAAACTGCTGACGATCAGCGAAGCGAAAACGCGATATCGGATGTGAAGATTCCTCTCCTGAAACCAGCCCCAAAAGAGGTCCCGGAAACTTTTTATTGATTTTTGAGATTTTGGAATAGTATTTAAAGATGAAAAAGATGAAAAACACGGAAAAAAAATTGCTGATTCAACAATTCAATTGCTAAAAACAGTGAGTGCAATGTTTCAACGCAGATTTTACAACAAAAACATGCTACTTTAACCACATTGTAAACTAATTTAACCACGGGACTGGTTAAAGTAGCATTTTTTTGTTGTGAAATCTGCGTTGAAACACTGCACTCACTGTTTTTAGCAATTGAATTGTTGAATCAGCAATTTTTTTTTTCCGTGAAGTATACCAAAACACGCATATTGTTGAATAAGGTTTAATGGCTTGGATGCATTTCGGGCTTAGCCCGCATCTTCAGCAAGCACTTAAAACAAAACACAGAAACAAGTTAATTACAGTAAAGTATTGTCATAATGCATGATGGAGAAGAATACCTAGCCTTACCTATAACCTAAACCTTATTCAACAATATGCGTCTTTTGGTATACTTTTTCATCTTTTTCATCTTTATCATAACAGCACGCGAGATGCGTTTTTCCAGTTAATGGTATTTACTTGCCCTTGAGCACACTGAATTTTGCAATAAAGAATGGCCTCTATTGAATTGTAGCTAATATTTTCCAACTTTTACGTTTACATTGTATAAATTTTAGGTAGGTAAATGGGTGAACTACAAAGGGGAATTCTCTATTTCTTTTATGAGTCCTCATTATGAGCACGAGGAAGAAGTACTCAAATTTTATGGTTTTTATTGCGTAATCTTAGCGGTATTCACTGTCATCAGTGCTTTATTGCAAAATGCTGTTCAAATAGTTATACTTAAGTTTTGATATTATTCAACCAATCGGTGGTACTATAAAATTTGGATATAGTGGTTTATATTTGCAGAATTCAATTTCTGTCTTAGTAATCAGAATAATTGGGTTTATAAAAAGTTATTTGTCGAAGAAGGTTTTGAAATCAACTCTGAAAATTTATATCTAAATAGAGAGACTGGTAAGAGGAATTTACAAAATTTAGAGCGTTTGGTGAGATGATTATTTTATAATGTAATCTAGTATGCAATCTGTAAGCTATGCCTATAATGCACTGAAAAAATTCTTAAACAAATACTCTGTCCGGTTTTAGAAAAAGTTTAAAGAAAATGAAAAGGCTCTACACACTTTCCTCAGCCTAAAAAAAGTTTCTTTTTATGTAAAGATTATTTAATTTATTTACTTTAAAAAGTGTCTCTATTCAAATTTGGCTACTTTCATTCGAACGCGATATGCTTTTGTATAGCTTTGGATGTGTAGCAACCCTACTCTGCCCTAATGCAAGCAAGGCTGATACCTACCCAAAATCTATGCAACGCCATTTGACTCACCTCCTTTGGCATGACTGCACCATCCTAATTTCCATATTTCCATATTCCAATTTACCTATTCCATATTATTTCCTTTGATAAAAATGATGGAGAATTTTCCGGTGTCTGAAATTTGGTGAATTTTATGTTTCAATGGAAACTGCCGAGTGAAGTGCACCCGAGGATACCCTTGGTTCAAACATTGAACAATTATTGGAGGAGGAATGACAAAAAAATGATCCAATAACAATGTTAAAGTACATGTTTAAATGGGAAATGTCACCAGATAACGTCGAATATTTTCTCACTTTTAAATCTATTTTTATATTATTTATCACATCAGAAAAAAATACGAAAAATGCTAGGAAATCTTTCAAGTACTATCAGATGAAGCAATAAAACATTTGCGTGCAAATTCTCCATCGGGCTCATATTTTAATTGAGCGGCCTGGAGGACAAGGCTCATAAGTGCAATTTTCGCTATTTTGAGAAATACATGTTTGAAGTTCCGAAATTTCACAGATCTTTGGCTATCCTCGTGGCCATATGAAGTTCAAATTGACTTTTTCATGCTTAAAAAGCGGAATCCGGGAGCGAATTTTTCACGGAATATGCTTTAAGACTAGTTTCACTTGAAATTATTAATAACTCAATTTTTTCAAAAACTGCACTTAAGTACCTTGTCCCTCAAGCCCCTCAAATGTAGATTGATCAATTCTCTCATACATATATACTGCCGTGCTAAGAAGGACGCCGTATGAATATTCTAAAGCTGCCAAATTTCCCTGGATAGAACACGTATTATTAAGAAAATGTATGCAACTTTTTGATTGAAATTTCCAGATATTTTAGATTAAATTGCGCACCTGAGAAATTCCAGGAAAAATACTCACAATTTTCCCACTAGATTCGCTTTTTATCTAAGGAAATATGGCAACATCTGTAGGCTCATACGGCGACGGCGCTCTTCCCTAGCACGGCAGTATAATCCATTATACAAAATTGACAAGATCCTAATCTCTCCATAGACAATCGAAAACACAGGAAAATGCGGAAACAAGGCTAAAATACAAAATACAAAGGCAGGACGTCTCGGTACCTTATTCTGTTATCACTGCAGTCTCATTTACCAATTTCACCAGGTAACGCCGTTTGCTGGTTTTTATTTTAATTTCTTTTTTATTTTTAATTCTATATTTTAGCAGTTGATAATGGTGCCGTAAGGTACCGAAGCGTCCTGCCTTTGTATTTTGTATTTTAGCCTTGTTTCCGCATTTTCCTGTGTTTTCGATTGTCGTTTCTGTTTCGGGCATGCTTTTACATTCTCTTTGTTTTCCACTCTCTCCACAGAGTTCAAAAATCGCAAGGAATGAGACGACAAAACCCAGCCTGAAGCGTAGGATCTCGGCTCCGAACATGGTGTACCACTTGGACGCGGAGTGCGTGGCCTTTCCGAGCGAGCGAACGCGCTCGAAGTTCCTGGCGCGTGAGCAGTTCATCCCCCGAAACCTGATGATCAACCGGGTCCAGTTCTCCGGGGACAGGGCCTACGTGGCCATGCCCAAGCTCAAGCGGGGGGTCCCTTTCTCCGTGGGCAAAGTGTCCCTCGCGGGGGGCCCTCGGAGGGAGCTCCGCATCGAGGCCTTCCCCAGTTGGGCCATCCACCGCTACGCCAACATCAGCGGTATCGTCAACGCCGTGGACATCTTCGCCGAGGAGGGGACGCTCTGGATCTTGGATACGGGGGTCGTGTCCACCCTCGAGAACCCCGAACGACTGGCTCCGCCCAAGGTGTTCGCCGTTGATCTGGTCACCGAGCAGGTAAGCTTTTATTTGGAGCATTGGCGTTGAGCACCATTTCGTGGGTATTTTGAACTCCGGTGGGTAATTGGTGGGAAATGGGTAATTCGTGGGAAATCCAGGCAACGGTGGGTAATCTGTGGGTATTTTCTCATTCACTAAAATCCAACGAAATAACCGTAAGAAAATTCAAATTTGGCAGTAAACGGTGGGCGAACAGTGGGCAAACGGTGGGTAAAGTTGAAGCTGGTGGGTAAACGTGGGTAAAGTTGGGTGCTGTTGGTGGGTAAACGTGGGTAAAGTTGAAGCTGGTGGGTAAAAGTGGGCAAAGCTGGAGTCGGTGGGTAAAGTGTGAGTAAAATTGGAACCGGTGGGTAATCGGTGCGCGGAAAAAACAATCCGGTGGTTAATCGTGGGCTCAAAAGTGGGTAATCGGATCGGCAGCCCTGACGTTGACCCGTATAGAGGCATTTTGATCGAATTTACTTTGGTTCGGAGTTTAGATTTTATTTGATTTTCCACCACAGCTTTTACCTCTTTCTTTCTTTCTTTTCCCCCCCAAAATTCGTTACAATTATAGAATTTTCACTTTACTTTTATTTTTATCTTGGAGTGCCACCGGAAGTTTTAAAAGTAGGATCAAACCTCAACCTCCACGAAATTCACTTCTAAACTGAGAGCTCACAAAAGACAGCGAGAAAATGGAGCGATTCTGATCGTAGAGGTGGGTGGTTGCGATCTACAAAGGAGGTGATGTTAGGGTACTGTTGGTCCATCATATGGACGTATTTCTATCAAACGGAACTATGTGCATTATGGCGTGAGCCCTGTGCACATACCCTTATGGGTCTCAGAGCTCATGTCTTATTACACATAGTTCCGTTTGATGGAAATAAATACTTCCATATATCCCCTAAGTCTATAATACTGAATAAAATGTCACGCTACTGATTAAAATGTATGTTGCAGGTAATCAAAGCAATAGACTTGTCGAACTTCGTCGACAAAACGAGCCGTCTGCAGCACTTGGTCGTTGAGTCCGGTCCGTACGACTGTCGCTTCGTCTACATCAGCGACGCAGCATCGCGAGGCCTCATCATCTGGGACGTGTGCCACGACTTCGGCTCGAAGATCATCCTGCCGAGGTCCACCCAACCGGAAGTCGCCGCCAGACCGGATATCCTGTACCTCGGCCTCGTCACCCGCGGGAAGATGGACCTTCTCGCCTTGACGTTCCTCGGAGCGGAGCGTCTGTTCGGCATACCCACCTACTCGCTGCAGAACCTCAAATTCGGCACCATGACCGGCGACGTCACCAATATGGGCCTCAAGCCGAGGAAGCTGGTCATTCTCGCCGCGAATCAGCAATGGATGTACTTCCGGTTTGTCGCCTCCGGGGATGTTTATGCGTGGGATGTGGGCACGGATTTCAAGGAAGAGAACTTCAAGAAACTTCGGACTGGGGGCGAGGAGGGATTTGCGACGCAGGTGGCGGTTGGACACAAGAGGATGATCTGGGCCCTGGAGTCGAATTTTCAGGACTACGGCAAGCAAGGAAAGGAGTCCGGGCTTGTTTTCTCCATCAGGGCCATTTGCAAAATCTCTGACGTGCAATTTATTTAGGTGAAAAAATCGGAGCTCAAATTCTCTGGGTAATAAAGATACTGATTTTTCTTCTGTGAAGTGTTATCCAGGAGTGCCCCCCCCCCCATTAAGGCACCCGCTTTTGAAAAACCAGTTGACTTATTCTCCTGTCCTATCAACAAGTTTGCTTGACATTGAACCATTTTAATATCATCTTATGTGGTCTTTATGTTAGCACTTGCTTCAACTGATTGGGTGCGTGGCCCAGGGCATTTTAATTCATGTTATGCGTACTTTATTATTTTTTTTATTTTTATACCAGAATAAATAAAATGCTTTTAAAAAAACTTGCTTGTTTTGCGTCAATTCTTTCCGATCAATACCCCACACACGAAAGATTCTTGTTGAAAAAAGCATTGGTTTTGTTGCAATTAATTCTCATAGTGTATGCCAGGGCCAATTTACTTTACTAAACGTAGTTACAATGTTTCTTTTGTGGTAATCATAATTTCGGTCCCGATAATATTGCAGTCGAAATAAAAATTTTGCGAGAGTCAAATATTCATGCGGCGTGTTTTGGGCAGAATGGAGATGTTGCATGTGTGAGGAAATCGCGATTTGACTGTTGATTCTTATGTAAAAGTTCGCGAGAAACACGATGGTGCCACTGGTTTTCTCTGAAATCAACTCCCAAGCTCAAAAAAAGCTCTCAAGTTGAGGCCAAAATGGAGGGGATATCCCACGCTATTCTGAGAGTCCACCTCTACATCAAGACAAACTCCATGCAAAGATAGGGAGCAAATTCATTGACAGGGCTGCCACTTCATTTGGGGACTCCAAAACTAAAAACACGGCAACCCTGCTAATATATTTGTTCCCTATCTTTGCCTGGAGAGTTTGTCTTGATGTAGAGGTGGACTCTCAGGATAGCGTGGGATATCCCCTCCATTTTGGCCTCAATTTGAGAGCTTTTTTTGAGCTTGGGAGTTGATTTCAGGGAAAACAAGTGGCACCATCGTGTTTCTTGCGAACTTTTACGTAAGAATCAACTGTCAATTCGCAAATTCCTCACACATGCAAGATCTCCATTACGGCGCGGTGTTAATCTAAGCGCAATGATGCAACTATTCGTGTTCCACGGATATCAAAATTGCATACTTGAAAATTGAAGGCGCTTCAGTTTCGCTCCGACGCAGCCAGTGTAGAACTTCCTTCGTGGTGATCTTCCATTTTTACACATAAATGTGTTCACAATTACTCTTTATTAGAACAGAAATTTGAACAAAATTTTTACCCTTCAACAGAAATGTAAATTTTAATTTATAAGATCTTTTAAATTTTAAAATTCTACTTATTTACGATTTGTTTTATAAATATATTTTTAATCGATATAATTCATCTAGACACATAGTTAGTTAACTTTAGGTTGAAGCGCAACTGCTGGCACCTAATTAGCTGGAATTTAAATGCATTCTTGTAGTAGATTGCTCTAATTTCTAAATTCTAAATGTTAAATTTCTAGTTGTGTCAAATTTCAGATCTTTATACATTTAAGACAATTTCTAACTTTTAAACTAAAATAAAATTTATATTTAAATTTATAATTATCAAAATAAATATAAAAAAGATATATACAGCTGTTTTAAATTAAATTTAGTTTAAGAAGATGCTAAGGAATAATGTTCATTACAGCCTTCAGAAGTAAATTCCAGAAAAGTAGAAAGAACCTGGAATGCAACACGAGCATTGTAAGCTCAACGATTCGTTTTCCTTAATTTAGAGTCGAACAGAACAAAGGAAATGGCAAATGAATTACCTAATTTTATTATTAAAATTAAAAAATCCAACGTATAAAAAAGTACAAAATTTTCAGACTTGGTAGCATTGGCGGATCCAGCAAATTGGCAACGTTGTGTTTTCTCCACTTAAATCTATGGAAATGTATCGATCCTTGGAGGGGTTATGTGCTCCGACAATAAACGATTATTTAGCATTGGTTTAAATGGAAGAAATCCGGTGTTGCCAAATTTCTGGATCCGCCTCTGCTTGGTAGCTCAGTTTAGCTTGAGGATTCGGGTGCAATAAGAGCCTTCCTCGTTGCGGAGCCCGTTGAGGGCCCAGACGTTCTTCTGGGAGTCCTTGAAGATCTGACGAACGTCGGGGAGGAGATCGGCGGACTGGATGAGGACCTCGTGGTTTTCGGCGACGAGGGGCGCATGCGTGTTCCACCTGACAACGGCGTAGTCCCGGAGCAAAGAGTAGATGAGACCGCCCCGCGAGTCCGACATCAACCCCGCTGATTTTCCCAGCTTCTCGCCGACCAGCTTTGGACTTAGGGTCCGGTTCTGCGAGCACTCCTAGACAATAAAATATATAGATAGGTAGACAGATAGACAGATAGACAGATAGATAGATAGATAGATAGATAGATAGATAGATAGATAGATAGATAGATAGATAGATAGATAGATAGATAGATAGATAGATAGATAGATAGATAGATAGATATAACTTTATTATGCTCCTTTTTACAGTATAACAAGATTATTTAATAAGTGCGAACAAAAGAAAAGTAACATAATAAAACCACCCACTAAGGTTGGACCTTGTATCGGGTGGGGTCTTATTAATTGAAAAATAAATGTTCACTAATCATTAGAAAATGAAAGAAAGGCGGAACAAGAAGAGAAAAAAAAGAAAGAAAAGAAAGAAATAAGAAAGAAAGAAAGTAGTAGTAGTAGTAGTAGTAGTAAAAGAAAGAAAGAAAGGAAGAAAGAAAGAAGAAAAAAAACCACTTTATCCCCTTCCCAACCCCCGATTACCCTTTCTCCTTCCTCTTTCTGTAGTATATGTTTTATGAAAAGGATTCACTGGAAAAAAAACACATTGGATCTAGAGTCGAGACTCTTAAAAACATCGACAAGAAAATATACTCTTGATTCAATCAGATTGAAGCTTAAATCAAGAACCAAGCCTCTTAATTCGAGCGGATTTCCTTTTGATTTAAGCTTGAATCTGATTGAATCAAGAGTCCTTTTTCTTGTCAATGTTTTCAAGAGTCTGGACTCTAGATCCAATGTGTTTTTTTCCCCAGTGTTTAAACATTTGTGAAATCTGAGAAAATATGACGTCCGACGGGAAAGGATGAGATGGTTATAAACTTAAACAGCTGCATTGAAAAAAAAAAGTTCGATGAATCCGAACTAGTTAGGAGGAAATAAAACCAGGTCTTATGCGGTATACACACAACCGAATTATCCGGTCTGCTCAACCAAACGGCTCGGTCCGCTGAACCAAACAATTTAAAAGATTTCGTTATAGTTCGGTTCAGCGGACCGAACAGGTTGTTAAAGCAGACCGAATGATTCGGTTGTGTACACCGAACAAAACCTGGTTCCATATGCTCCTAACTATTTCGGATTCACCGAACTTTTTTTTCAGTGTGCAAAAAGAGTAAAAAGACAGAAAATAGTGGGTGAACAGGCTGAGTTCAAAAATGATAGAAAAAAATCCTCACATCATCTTGCATAAATCTTTTACGATATTGTATAAATACACGATGTAGAATCAGTCTTTATGGGCTGATTATTGTGATTCATAGACAAAGTGATCGGCTTAGAAAACTAAGGGAAAATGAAGCGATCCTATTGGTTTAAACGGACGGTTCTTAAAGACAAACGGGGGAACGATGGACCAACTAAAAGATCTCTCGTGGGATGCCGACAATTATTGGTATACCTCCTTGTTACCTCCTTTTTAGATTGCGAACACCCGCTGACACCAGTGCATAGAATCGCTTTTTACAGCTCAAATTAAGGCTTGAAATTTTGCCTCTCATATTGCATCCTTTATCAAAGAACTAAACAAAATTACCTGTTGAATCTTGTACTAAAATTTTCCTAGATTAAAAAGACTGTACTCACAAAATTGCAAGTCAACATGTTGCTTAGTTGGACGTATTTTTGCCTACGATGGGCAAAGTGAGAAACCACGTATCTCCTTTTGCGAATTTGCAGCCTTCCTACCGTACTTTATTTCTGCTTTGGGAAACTAGGTAACATAATTTCTCCAAAACTTTCTTGATTTTTCCTCTCTGTTGGCAGGATAATCCGTAAAAAGGTCAAGCTATAAGTTGGCTTTGAAGCGCTCAACCGAGAGTTAGCGCTTAAGCGCTTTCTAGGGAGCTAGCAGAGACAAGAGACCCTCCACTGGCCTCTCGGCGACAGGTAGAAGCTTTTATTTTCGGGAATTCAACACTCTCTTATGGGCAATTAAAAGGGAGCAACAGTCATCACGTACGGCAGTCAGTTTGGCTGTACACCTACTTTCATGGTGGATTGATTCGGGTGACGTCATGAGCCAAACAAGTTTCCCAAACTTCGGCTTGTTTGCAAAACGAAACTGCCACGTTGTTAACTATCAACCAAGTAGGTAGGTCAGCAGTTGACTGTTGAAATCCGGAAAGTAAAAGCTTCCACCATCGCCAAGATACTAATGGAGGGTCTCTTGTCTCAGCTGGGAGCTAGCCATCGATATGTCAATTTATTTTTAATGAGACAACTCACGGATTTGCCATCAGCTTTGTCGATGTCACTGAGTTGCTCCAAGCTCATGGAAAATAAGAACTGGCTATTGGATGACGTCATGTAGAGAACGCCCTCTCTTTTGGCGAGGGCGAGGTGTGCCGTGGGAACGGGGGGAGAGGTCGGCAGCGCGGCTCCGGTGGACTCCAGTTTAACCCTCCACCAAAGTTCCTCCTTGAAGCTGTACACGATCAGAAGATTGTCGGTGACGCCTCCGATGTAAACCCGCGTGTCCGAGTTGAGATAGTCCACCACGAGAGAGCGCAAAGTTAGCCTCGGAGCGTTGGTTAGTTCCGTCCGCGAAACCTGAGAACATAATTTTTAAAAAAATTCCATGATCTTAGTCTGCCAGAGTCGAGTCATAGGACTCTTGACATATGTTGCCTACCGAGGGCTAACGAACACTAACGCCTAACTGACGATTTGGGCAAAAATTAGTTAGCGACTTTGCCGTATTCTGCAGTATAAAATTCAGAGACTTTAATGCAGCGAAGAAAAGTTGGCGTCCCGTCAAACGTGAGTTGCTCGAGGCATGGAAATATTATTAGTTTTCCTTTAAAAGTTTCCTCGTGCTCAACCACACCAGAAATTATTAAGACGACAAAGTGCGGGTATCACCACATGCAGAGACTTTGACGCAGGGCAGAAAAATAGGAGTACCAATTTACCATCAATAACACTAAATCGCTCGTAACTGTCAGAGGCGGGTCCAGCAATTTGGCAACGCCGGATTTTCTCCGTTTAAACCTATGCTAAATAATCGATTCTTGTCGGAGCACCCGGCCCCTCCAAGAATCGATATATTTCCATAGATTTAAAGGGAGGAGAAGGCAATGTTGCCACTTTGCTGGATCCGCTATTGGTAACTGTTTACCCACATCAAGATAGTCCTTTCCCTTATTGCGTATAACTTTAAAGGAACTAGGGTACGCCACTAGACCCCCTGAAGTGCTTCGCTCCTCATGCGTTACGCATTATTCTTATGATTTTATAGTATAGAGTAAGATTTAATGGAAGCCCATCGAAAGACATTTTACGTAACCCCGTAATAACCCAAGTAGCAGTTTTCAATGGAAAAATCGCCATATTTTAAAATGAAGGTGCGATTTTTTTTACGATTTCTTCGCGATAAAATCGCTAGAATCATCAACATCTGGGCGATTATTCTCAATTTTGTCGCAATTTTATATCTGTAAAATCACTTTCAATAAAATCGAAATTGTATCTCAATTTAGCACGATTTTTTGCTCAATAGTATTGCGGTAATCGCCGGCAATACAATTGCGATTTTATTGCAAATTTATGCGATTTTATTGCAATTATTTATCCGATAATATTGCAATATACGGACCTCGCTAAAATCGCGAGATGTTCGCAACTTACCGCGATGCTGATGATCACTGCTACTTGCTTAAGTACGCCTCCAGAAATGCCGTGTATGATTTACCTGTCGGTTTACAACTAAGTCGATGACAGCGATCCTGGGATGACAATTTTTGGATCCTAGGAGCAGTGTAAACATCCGTCCTCTCGCATCGATGTCGATTGCTACCGCCGCCTTCAACTTCATACACTCGCTTTCAAGCTCCTAAAAACCAACGCATACATTAAAAACATGAAAAATTATGACTGAAGCTCATTTTTAGGGAATTTCCTCGATGGAAGAGTCTCGATGGAAGTCTAGTTCAAAAAGAGGGGGAGATTGTAATTCTTACAAAATATTCGTCTCGTAAAGATGCCAAATGAGAAATGACAATGATCGTTGAACTAAGAGCAATACTAATAAAGACTAATATCTTTCCCTGTCTCCCCTTCCCCCTCTCCCCCAGGAAAGTGAGTAAGGGGATATCCTTGGTCTCTTAAGGCACCGTTCAAGTATTACGTAATGCACTTTTTCCGATTTCTTGACACCCCCCCCCTCATTTTAAACATATCAAGAAAACGCTGAAAAAATATCTTGAAATAAATTCGGGTTTTTGGGGGAAATATTTCGCTGAAATATGACGGAAAGATATCAAAAAAGGAGTGAAAATACGTAATTTTTAGACTTTTGCACGTTTGTTTCAAAGTTTCCCCCTCCCCAAGCTCGGATTTGATCCGTAACGCTAGGCTCGACCTCCCCCCCCTCCCCAATTCTGCCGTGCCAAGGAAAAACGCCGTATGAGCCTTCAGGCGTAGCCATATTTTCTTTGATAACCAACAAATTTACTGCAAAAATTCTCAATATTTTTCTTCAAATTTTTCAGACAGTTTTGTTTCCAATTAAATCTAAAATGTTAAAACCATGTGACCACCACCATGTCACCAACCACGTCATGTGTTAATGTGTCTTCAAAAATTGTTAAGGAACAATATGCATAACTTCCCTCGAAAATACATGTTTTATTCGGGGAAAGTTGGCAACTCTCGAATGTTCATACGGCGCTCTCCCTCAGCACGGAAGAATTGTAACGCACCGTGACGCTGGCTCAAACACCCCCCCCCCCTGAGTACATACATGAGTCGCTTTTATAGCGCTCTCTGGCGCTTTGCGACGCCTAATCGCCACAAGACTCGATCCTCTCACAATCAATTTGACACTCCCTCATCTCATTTAAAACCCCCTGTCGCCACCCTCTCACTGGGCGTCTCCTTCGTCTCCTCCCAGGAGGAACCCAATTAAGCATCTTCTTTGGCAGCCTCTCTTCCGTCATCCTATTAACATGACCGTACCAGTCAAGCTGTTTGGTCATGACGTCGAACACGATGTCATTTTCGACCTCTATGATAGTGACGCACTCCCTTATTACGGACCCGATCTCTCCCAGAAATTCCTGCCCCCCTAAGTGCGTCACGTAATACTTGAACGGCCCCTAAGAACTTACCTGGGCTTCGATTTTGAGGGCCTTGAGTCCCCAGCTCTGGGTGGCGTCTTCCGGCCAAGGCGCCTCGAATATGGCCGAGCCGAGGTAGTTGATTTTCCGCGGCGGCGCCTTGCTCACCGCATTGGCGTCGGTCCCATTTTTGTCCGGCTTCGGTGGCGCCATCTTGTCCGACATGCAGAGGAACGCCCGGTTGTTCCAGAAGGCCACGTCGATGATCTCCTTGGCCCCCGGCCCGGAGGTCTCGAAAATCCACGCGGCTACCACCTTGGTCAGCAACGCTGAGATGAGGAAATGTTGGGCGCGATGTTTCATCCTCTCACCCGCTCTCTTACAAATGGATATACACCAAGTTAAATTCCCTAGATAGGAAAGAGGTAGTGTGTACGACCTCTGCGGGCAGATTGTTGAAATTGATAGACAAAGCTATAGACAAAGAGGATATAAGGTGTATGGAGCGATCCTATTGGTGGAGGTGGGTGGTTGCAATGGAAAAAGGAGGTAGGTATAGACTAACTATCGGCAACACACGAGACACCCTATAGTTAGTACATCATTTTCTCCCTTAGTCTAGGAACCACTCGTTTTAACCGCTCGAATCTGTCAGACTATAAGATCAGTAGACTGATTGTTGAACTTGTTAGACAAAGCAATATACAGAGAGGACAAAGGGAGTATGGAGCGATCCTATTGGTTGAATTGGATGGTTCTTATAGACTAAGGGGGTAAATGATGGAATAACTAAATCGAGTTTCTCGTGGGTTGTCGTTACTTAGTCTCTTACCTACGTCCTTCGTCCATTGCAACCATCCGCTTCCACCATCCGCTTTTGTCTTCCTTGTCTATTGCTGTGTCTATCAGCTCGCTGGTTGAAGTAACGGGACTTCGAGCAATACGCTGAAGAAAAGTTTGGTCCTGTGAAACGCAGTTACAGTGTTCCATATTGACAGTGCACTCGGTTCTTCCTGCCGAGCTTTTCCGTAGAACATGGTAATTGATTCCCATGTTCTATATACAGCTTCGCCAGCCAAATTTAGCAACACAACGCTTTTCCGTAGTTTGGTTTAGTTTGAAAATTCTATTGTATGAACCCAAGAGAAAACAAGAGCAGCAATTTGAATTGGGGGCCGAGTGACACCCTCTCATTTTACAAGTCGTCTCTGAGTGGCCGATCCGTCCGGCGCCCACTTTCTGAGGTCTTCATGGAATAACAGTTCATTTTTCATCGAAAATATATCGAAGACAAGTGAAAATGTCCGTGTCGGAGATTTCAGAAATTGATTTTCCAGATCTTTCTGAAGAGATTGCTGGGTAATTAATACTTGCATGACACTTTTTCCTCAAGCACACCGAACGGTTTGACCTGGAATTTTGTTTTCTCATGACACTATGTGTCATATTTCAAGTTGAAAAAACAAAAATGCCAGGTCGAACTTTTCGGTGTGTTTGAGAACAAAGTGCCCTGTATTACTCATGAATCTCCACAGAAAAATCTGGAGATTAGATTTCTGAATTCTCCGACGCGTAAATTTTTTCTTGTTTTAGAGTTACTTTCGATGAAAAATGAACCCCGTGTTATATTCAATAAGGGCCCCAAAAAGTGGGCACCAGGCGGATCAGCCAATCAGAGGCGACTCGTAGAATTAGGGGGTGTCACTCGCCCCGCAATTCAAATTGCCTCCCTTGTTTTCACTTTGGTATGAACCGAGGTTATGGTTTCTAGAACCAAGAGTTTGGTCACACGAACCGAGAGCACGGCCAATATGGAACACTGTGCTGCGATTTCTTGACTCAATAAATTTATGAGAATCTTCTTATCAGTATCTTATTATTAAATGACAGCCAAATTACTGCATACAATTAAAATTCATCAAAGAAACTTGTTTATCATATTTTCAACTTTTTGCAGAGCTAGAATTCGTCTGTTCACTTGAACGCCAGAAATTAGTGGCCCACTAAAATTCCCCTTCAAGTATGCCAGTTAGGCAACACACCTACAAGGACCTCGTATAGTTACCTACTGGGAAAAATATGCATTTCACTCCATGCTTGCACTGAATTATGAACAGGCCGTGATTCCAATTTTTAAGAGTTAAAGCTTTCATGCTTTTAAAAAGGTTTGAGGAAATTGCCTCTAAAGTAGGTACCAACCGCAGCAGCTGCTCGCTTTGCATGCATCAGTGGAAGTTTCGTTAATATATTTGTTATAATCCAGTAGAAATTCAAAGAAGGGTCACTTGGCTTTTTATGTACATATAATAAAACGACTTGATTTGTAATTAGGTAACGTAAAATGTGTTTTGGCTGTAATTCTGGTTCCATTCGTCTAGCAATACGTGTTGATACTTTTAAGTGAAACCTATATTTATATTAGAAAAAAATATGTGTAAAGTATAATCAATTGGACGTATTTCTATCAAACGGAACTATGTGCATTGTGACGTGAGCCCTGTAATGCATATATTCTTATGGGTCTCTGGGCTCTGTCTTAATGCACATAATTCCGTTTGATAGAAATAAGTCCAATTAAGGGTGACCATGTCGTATCAAAATTCATCAACCATTCTGCTATAATACTAGCCTCAGAATATCATGAGTTTGTTACAGATGGTGGAGGATTTTAATCTTAGTTTTATAATGTATCCGAATGTTTATCACTTGTATGACCAAGTTATCTTCGTTGTCGCTATAGTGCAAGTATTACAACCAATATGTATAGTGCCATTTAACGGTTATTCATTATGAAACATTAATCACTAGAGCTAAATGATTATTGGTACCTGCGATTGTTTCAAATATTGAATGAATTTTGTACCAACGCGTGTCCTTTTGATTGAGAATGTTTTCGTGAATTTATCAGTATAACATGACGCACATAATTAAGAAAACATATAAGCCGCACTCCAAATTTTCTGTCTTGAAATCAACCTTCCTGGCAAGCTTTGAAACGTAACTGCAAAAAACTTTTGAGACCCTTTTGTGCGATCTCAAAGAGTCGAGGAACTGGTTGAACATTTTCGTCACTTCACCGAACTGAAAACTGACCGGTGTTGTTCTGGCGTATACATGATCCAATGATGAAAATGTCCGCGGTTCGAGAAAGTAAACAATTTCCGACCTCTTCGAATTTCCCATTGGATGTAATGTTTCGGAAAGTGTTTCGAAATGAGTTTTCGAAGGAAAATCAGATTTGCCAGCTTGTCAAAAATTATAATATGGGCATGAAATGAAACTTCCTCATGTGATTACTCAGAAATTGTGTAAGAGTGAACCCCAAGATAGGATTAAAATTAATCACTCCAGTAAAAATAGTTTCTCATCAGAATTTACCTAAAATACGATTAGCGTAACAAAAATTTTAGAAATTCAACTCATCATTGAGGAATAAAAGTTGTCCTTTATCGTTTTTTTAAACTTCTCGCTCTTCAAAAACCGAAGTCTACTTGAGTCAACAAAATTAATTTCACTGTATCATGTGCTAATAATATTATTAGAGTGACAATACACTTAAGAGCAAAGGAAACCTCCATTGATAGACCCCCTCCCTTAGGATCGAAAAGAAAGTCTTCATTTTTAATTTGTTTCTGAGGCAGTTTTTTTTTTTTCCAGAATTTTTCAAAAGGAAAAACACAATTTTTTCTCACCCATGGCATCACTGTCTCGGAACCAAATCAGACTGGCAAATTTGTAGAACTTGAGTTCAATGACCTCGTTTTGAAGATGACGGCGAAACGACAAGCTTGATTAATCTATTTTTGCACGACAAGCAAGAATGGCACTACAATATGATCATTACTGATATGAGGCTGTGAAAGATTTCTGGTGAAACGCTACATTAGGGATCGACAACTTACCTGATTACTATGTACAATGCTTGCATGGGAGCTCTAATAAGTTTGTTAATTATTTTTTGATCTGCTCAAGATTATTTGAATGTTCCAAAAATACTGTCTTTGTTTATCGGCGAATACAGGAAAATTTTCATTTTTCTGAAACGGGGCAATCCCGTCATTTTGTCTGAGAATATTTGTTTAATCAGACAACTAATCGAGATAATTTCTCCAAAATTTGCAGTCTGCTAAGTCAGTGCAGTCTGCAAGTCTGATTGTGAGTCAAAACTGTCCTCAAATTTTACTGTGCACGATGGACAGCTTTTCAATGGACCACTAGACAAGGTACGAATTTAGGCGATCTGATACATGTTTCTTAACCAGAATTTCACGTAGAAAACGATCCACACAACAAAAATCACTGAAACCAACTCCTAATGAAGATATTAACGTTTTTATTTCACATTGGTTACAAGGAATTTGAACTGCCCGCTCACAAGAAACTCAAAGCTCTACGTGAGTCAAATCGCCCACTACAACGGTTTCAGCAAGCTTCTCAATCGAGCAATGCTCATTTCCCACCATGTGTTGTTCAAACTATTAGCAATTTGCTATAACTGAGCCAAAGCGTCAAGATGGAGGTTGCCAGATTTTTATATCGCAGAGACTGTCATGATAAACGTTTAGCGCGCGATATGAATCACGTAGAGCATTGAGTCTTCATGAGCGGGTGGTTTGAATTGACGCATCAAGAATCATTAAATATCTTCGTCAGGAGTTAATTTCGTTAATTTTCGTCGTGTGCATCGTGTTTTACGTCAAATTTCGGTTAAGAAACATGTATCAGAATGCTGAAATTCGTACCTTATCTAGTGGTCCATTCATTTGTTTTTCAGTTCCGTGAAATATGTAAATTTTCAGTTCAAGCTGCCGCCTTGCCCCGCTGTATAAAGGGTGACGTCACCATATTGAACAATAAATAGCCTCGTCACTTCTGAGGCCGACGATGCGTGAGTATGCTCGATGCTCGAAAGAAAAGCGTTGGGCTGAGGTTGGCGTCAAAATATTTTGATTTGAAAACGCTGCGGAGTTTACTGTTTTAGCGCGGTGAATTTTGCATAACTCATGGAGCAGCCGNGGGGGGGGGGGGGGGGGGGGGCAGGAGCGATGCTCTCAACTTCTTTGTGACAAGGCCGTGCTGAAGAAAACAAAGAACGGAAAAATAATGAGATCAGAACTTTAAGATCTCTGCTCCGTGAAGTTTTATATAGTTTTTGTAATAGTTTCACATTAGTCTATAAAACACTTAAAATTTATGAATTTGGAATCCCTTGATACATTTTTGCGTGGAACCGCCATCCTGAGCTTCGACGAGTTTTTATAACCTTCTTTTGGGGAATCTCAGCGAAAAACTTTTGTGAATTTTCATTTGTGCATGCTGCGGCGGCAATTTTTTGCGTTTCTAACAAATAAAAATGATTGAAAAACAATCAACAATACTTCGATGCTTTATTTTCGTGAACATTTTTTTTAACGTAAATTTCACCTTATTTTCAATGAGAAGAGATAAAAAAGATTACGCGAATTCGTACATTTTAACTGTAGGTAAAGTTTTTTCTCCTAGCCCAGATTTAGCAGTCAATGCTACTAATAAGATCTGAAAAAAATTGATCTTAGGTTGCAGCTTTTTTCATTATTTTTAAACACTTGTCGTGATTGCCAAGTTTCGGAAAGTCGCTTAAAATGATTGCCTAGAAAAAGAGCGTAAATGTTCCAAATGAAATCTACGTGTGTGGCTGATCATAAGAAGGTATAGAAAGATCAGGTCGTCATGTTGTTGATAGAATACTAATGAAAAATATTTATTCGCGACTACAGATTTCTTTTTTGAGATTGAACTATCACCCAAATTGTGAAACGTTGTAGATCTCAACTGTAGTTTTAATTAGACGTATCGCTTACTTTCATAGTTATGCCTGTACAGTGTACACATAACCTCAACAGACATGAACTCATAAATGACTTACCTGCAATTTTGTTTCAAGATTCGAGTTTGCAGAATTGCCTAATCCTCCAATTGAAGGCGCACCAGGTTTCTTTGGATACTCGTGAAATCTCAATCTAAGGGTTCGAACTGCCAGTCTGAATCCTGGATCATGCTTTATAGATTAGAGGTCATAGCGTTGGAGGGGTTTAATATTAAATGAAATAATTTATTTTTCTACAAAAAAAAAATAATTTTTATTTTTAGTTTCAAAAAGTCAATTTGCCAAGAATCAGGAGCTGATTTCAAGAATATTCACGCGCTGATTCAACGTTTGATCTCCTTTTTTCTAGATCAATTTTAATCTCAGCCGGAAAAAAACTAAACTTCCCTCAAAACTGCGGTTCCACTTGGAAAAATTGGTGATTGATAGAGAAAAATTAAGGCCACTTGCGGATTTAACAGCCAAAAGTACATGAGGAAACTCAGATGACAACGAGGTAATAATTCCGTCAATTCGTGTCAGCAAGAAAGTAAAAAAAATCAAATTATTTTGTGTCTGAAATAGCGGGAAAATATTATTTTCAGATGTCTTTTTCATCTAATTTTTGCAGATTTAAAAATGGTGTACTGATCAATGAATCAGTTTTTAAGTATCATCAACTTCCTTTTTTCAATCAATCTGTTCATTTATAAGAAATGTCAATAATTTTTCCTTAGCATTTAACTAGTGAGGAGATATTCTGAAGATATATATTAGTATCACTAACGAGTTACAAAATAGGTCATAACATAACAGGCTAAAGAATTATTATTCCATTGGGAAAATGTCATAAAAGTAAATTATACGAGAAAGATCCCCCTTTTATCGGGCCTAGTTTCATAATTTCACCATAAGTTAAAATTCTGACGATCGAGAATATTATGGATTCGTAAAAAAGTGCAGAATTATCTATACGGCTCAACAATTAAGTAGGAGTTCAAGGTACGGATAAATTTTCGCAAGAAAATAGCCCAATCCCAATATCTTTCGCAAATTAAGCACCTGTCAACAGAATTAAAATAAACAATCCACGATTTTTGGTTGACACTGTTACTGTCTGGCGGACTTTCCGTCCCTTGAAAATATATATATTTAAACAAAAAAAAAATGTAACATTTTTTTAAAATTGCCTCAGTTTTCCAAATAAAATGTTTTTTTAAAAAAAATGTCTTCTCATGTTTAAAAAAAATCCTGTTTTTTCAATGAGAATCCTCAGTTTAATTTGGTTTGCGATTTTTTTTCTTCCTCGGTTGTTTTAGGTACCTACTCAGAATTTATAGTATAGAATTTAGGAAATTAAAGTTTCATTATATCTGTTTGACCATATTTTTCAGTAAAAACTGATTACTAAAATTTTAAGTCACAATTTTCAGCTAGTAGGTGAGTCTCCTGCAGCTCTTGAGAAAACGGTTACTGAGTCTGTGAGGTATTATGATGTGCCTACAGCCTACACTATCTGACCTTCTTGCCACTGAGAATGAATAGAAACGAACCTTTGACCGAGCTTATAAGTAGACTTTTGAAAGAGAGTTGTACCTGTAGATAGGCAAATCATCTTGGGGGAAAAACTTTTCCCTTTGCTCTGTTTTTTCTCTCTTTCCCACCAGTCTGAATCAGATTGAGTTTAGCTGGAACGCACCAAGTCCCAATTTTGAAAATTATTGAGTTACGAGTAATTTTAATTTTAACTAGTCGAAAATGTGCACCCTTCAAAAATTTAAAGGAAAGGAAAAATATTCTGAACATGTAAATAGATGTTGAACTTAGTCTTTGTATGGATGAATAGAACTTCAAACCTCCTTTTTCACTCCAAATCTGATGCAACTTGGTGCATTACCGATGAACTAGGTCCAATTTAAAACTGCTTCTTCACTGAATGAACTAAGATTCCAAGCGAATTAGGGTAGGTGGGGGTAAAAGGCCGCACCCGATTTTTGTCCCAAAAATTTTTTAGGTTGGCACCGGCACCGGGTCAGTAGTGGTGTTTTTGTGTTGACGAAGTTTCAGATCGAACGGACGCGTTCCCTCGTAAATATGAGAATTAATTTTTCGTGAAAAAAAAAATCGATTTTTCCAGTTTTATTTTGGTCAATTTCAAATTCTGTAGTTGATATAAAAATTCGGAAGAGCTGCAATGAGAACAATGATAAGGATGGTTTGAAAATCCCGCAGTCACTTTTGGGCTAATGGCCTTGGCTTTGAATTTTGAAGTTCATCAAATGGTCAAGGTCAAGGTCATCAAATGGCGTAAAAAGCCGCAGGTCCGACGGGGCAAAAGGTTGCATGCAGCCTTCACTAAAATACCACTAATACTTAGTCTATTAACTAATTAATACTACCAATACTAAATCTTTTACTACATTTTTACTAAATATTATTAACAATTACCAAAGATCCTAAAATGTAGGGTAGGTGGGGGTAAAAGGCCACACTTTTCCGTTGCGGTCGTTTGTCAGCCGCCGTATCAAAAGCGGAAATGTGGTAAAATATCAACTATGGACCCCTACGCGCACGAAACGGCACACTTTCCAGAATTTTGAAAGCATTTCCGAAATTTTTACGAATTTTCCGGAAGTGCGGCCTTTTGCCCCCACCTGGGGGAGAGTGGGGTTATTTGGGTCGTCGGTTTCAATGGGTCACATGGGATATTTTCCCGCCTAATAGGGATTTTTCGGTTTTGCCGGCGTAGGAAGTTGGCAACACTTGTATTCTACCAAAAAAATGTGCAGTGACGTCATCGGCATCCTTTTTTATTGTTTTGGAGCCACATTAGACGCGGACCCGTCGAAATCGGCTAAAAACGGCGATTTTTCTTCCGAGAAGTTTGTGCACCTTGGTAAGTATGGATCTGGATCCTTGGATCTTTATGCTGTAAGTTGTTCTGAAAAGTGGACTTGTTTTCCTACATTTTGGCTATTTGAAATGTAGAAAGAAATAATTTTGAAATTTCCTTAGCATGATTTGAAAATCCTAACCTGCTTAGCGGCTAAATGGGCCTTTTTTGGGGGTTAAATGAGTCACTCACCAAGTTACGATTTTAACTGATTTTCTGAATTTTATTTCTTTTCTGCGGAGATCATGACCAGAAAATTCACCAGGAAGAGGGAAGAACATAGGATTCCTCCAACGCGGATCCTATAACGCCGTGCTGGTCTCTTTTGATTTTAATTTCTTTTTTATTTTTGTACTTTTTTAGCGGTTGATAATGGTGTTGTGAGACACCGAAACGTCCTGTGTATAGGTATTAATGTATTTTAGACTTGCTTCCACTGTTTCCTTCTTTTAATTTTTAAGTTTTGACCACAAGTAAAAATGTTCTATACAAAAATATGTTTTGCGCCAAAGCTTTAATTTATATACCTATTTAGCATGTTACCTATGAAAATAAATTGGTGCGCATGTAGATTATCTAATTTTTCTTTATAAGGTTACTCATGTTCCTGTGGTTCTACATTAACTTGTGTTCATTAAAATTTATTTCTTTAATTTTCGTTCTTATTTTTTAGCGAAGACAACAGCCTCTTAAAATATTTATTTTGGTGGTCATGAAATGGAAGGTTGAAAAAAAAAAATAATATCTTCTAGAAAATATTCAAAAATTCCCAAAGTTATTATTTAAGCCTCTAAAAGAAATTTCATAACTTTTACCATAACAGAGGGTTCTTATTGACTTGTTATTCTGAATTTCTAAATATTCTTAAGCTCACCTTTTTTTCAACACTCCTCTCATACCAACCAAAAGTTATCATTGTCCATTTATCTATTTATTCATCCATTCACTTACTTACCTACAGGTGACCTCATTCATTAAACAAATTGGTATCTACCAAAAAAGAAAACAAAATAAATTGTTCATCGAGTCATTGCAAACCATACATTGAAGGATAAAAAGAGGAGCCCCCCTTCAATATTTCTCATTTATTTACTTTTTTTCTGGTGCAGCATTGATAAATTTAAAGATACGTATATCTCATAGAGGTTTGACAAATATCTATTTCAAGTTGATTAATATGTGTCCAGAATGATTTACCGTAGGTGACTCAGTTAACCCCAGGGGTGACTCATTAAACCCCATGGTCGCGGTTAAGTGGGTCAAAAAGGTTACTCTGCTCAAATGAAGATTTTGACTTAACTTTATGCATAAAAAATTTGCTCCGGCATAAATTTAATAGCTGAGAGTATGCTTGATCGTAATAGATCATAAAATCAGACAAAAAAAATGTTTAAATAACATTTAGGAGCGTTTTCCTAAAACTGACTCAAATAACCCGACTCTCCTTTATCCTATACTTGGAAGAATCGAAGCACACTCTTCTGAATTTTTGGCTCAATTTGGCACTGTTTGTGAGCTATAGGATAGATGAAGAAATTATAAGATAAAACAATAGAAACTAGAACAATTAGAGCGTGAAATCCACTTCAAATTATGCATTCACTCTTGCTTTGCTGTCTACTGCTCATCCTTCACATGGACAACGAGCAGACCAGCAGCTTGCTTTTGATGAAAAGGGGTACGTGCAAAACGGGTCATTTCACGCTCGGGTCGGACACCATTGAAACTTGCCCTATTCATTCATCTAACAATGTCCCATGTTTTCCCAAAGTTTCAAGTCCCCAAAAAATTTTGGGTAGAAGTGGGGGGGGGGTCAAAGTTGAAAATACGCGAAATTTTCGCAAATTGTTTACTCGAAAACTACTAAATATTTCGAAACGCGGTTTAAACGAGCGTTTTCAGCGTGAAAAGAGCGAGTTATCGCCTCCGAAGCGCCGGAACGCTAAAAAATGACCCGCTTTTTTTCACGTTCGGGCCGGTCCCCAAAATGGCCCATTTTTACTTTATTTGAAAAACTGATATGTTGTTCCTGACTCTCTATGGCACCCATATGTCTTAAGCGTATCCTGGGGAAATGTTTTGTTCGCGAGTTATAAGCGCGAAAAGGAGCGAAAGACGGGAAAATCGGCTATTTTGAACTGCGCGCGTCGCATGGGTTAGAAGGAGAACGCCCTCTCCTGCTCAGTTCGGCGAATCACACTCCTCTGCCGACCTCGCATTGTTGCCACATGTCTCCTGATGCGTCGCCGCGCGCAGTTTAAAATAGCCGATTTTCCCGACCTTCGCTCCTTTCCGCGCTTATAACTCGCGAACAAAACATTTCCCCAGGATACGGTTAAGACACATAGGTGCCATAAAGAGTCAGGAACAACATATCAGTTTTTCAAAGAAATTAAAAATGGGCTATTTTGGGGATCGGCCCGAACGTGAAAAAAGGCGGGTCATTTTTTCAGCGTTCCGGCGCTTCGGAGGCGATAACCCGAGTTTAAGTCGACGAGACCCTATGATATTATACATTTTCTGAAAGCTCTTTTCACGCTGAAAACGCTCGTTTAAATCGCGTTTCGAAATATTTAGTAGTTTTTGAGTAAACAATTTGCGAAAATTTCGCGTATTTTCAACTTTAACCCCCCCCCCCACTTCACCCCAAAATTTTTTGGGACTTGAAACTTTAAGAAAACACGGGGCATTGTTAGATGAATGAATAGAGCAAGTTTCAATGGTATCTGACACGAGCATGAAATGGCCCGTTTTGGACGTACCCCTTTGTTTGTGGACTGGACAAAACAGGACTGACTAGAAATGGGTTATGTGATTGGTCAATTTTGTAATTGGTAAAAAACTTTCTGAGACTTGAGAGGTGGCTTTATCTTATTGTTGGTTCCATCCAACATAAGAAATAATGGAACATGAAGTCAGAGTTGGTGATACGTCATTTCACCATAACATCGTGAATCTGTGAGAATATTTCGTCCTCCAATTCTGTATCAGACGTTTTCACAAATTTTTTGCACTCTTCTTGCAACAACTGAATGATTTTTTCAGCTACTCTTTTGGAAAAGATACCATGCTCTGAGTAAAGCTTCTCCTCTAAGAACGAGTAGAGTCTAGTGGTAACCCAGTACGCAGGCCTGACAAGTTTAGGTGCAGCATATTTAGGGAAACCATCATCCCGATCCCTCAAGGTCCTGCCAAAAGAAGCTTTTTTGTTCTTTGGCGATGTTTTCTTTTGTTTCTGAAAACACTTTGAAAGTAAACATATGAAGTCGTTTGAATTTGTCAAGCTGGTGGATGAAATTCTTTCCAACCGCTTGTTCACAGGATGCAATGTTTTCGCGAAAAAATCATTCATATTGTACCGATTGAGATTCGCGATGAATTTTTGCCACTTCGTAGGCTCCTTCTGAGAATTTCAGAATTTTCAAAGAAGTTTTCACTTACGATGATAGATCTGTTGAAAAGAGAAACATTCTTAATGCTGCTTTCAGGAGCTATAGAACTTGGGCTGCATGCAAGAGTACTTTCCTCGCCTAATGAACACTCGTACTGCTGTGTGTTAGTTTTTTTCATTGGGTGAAAGGATGGTTCAGGCCGTTTTTTTATTCTGTCTGTGCTTGACGGCGTCATGGTAACATCTGCCATACACTCCTCTTCTAATGAAAACTCGTACTAGTGTGTGTTAGTTTTTATTCATTGGGTAAAAGGATGATTTAGGCTGTTCTTTAATTTTGTTTGTGCTTGACGGTGTTGTGATTACATCCGACATACCTTCCTCTCCTAATGAACACTCGTAATGTTGAGTGTTAGTTTCTTTCATTGGGTGGAAGGATGCTTTAGGCTGTGCTTTAATTTTGTCTGTGCTTGACGGTGTTATGGTTACATCCGACATAATTTTCTCTCCTAAGGAACACTCTTACTGCTGAGTGTTAGTTTCATTCATAGGCACCACAAGCTTTCATAGACTTGCTGACGTCACGAGTGGTGAGACAACAAGTCTACACGCTATTGGCGGACTATAATGCATGGAGGTATCAGCTGCAAGTTTAATAATTAATTTTATGGGAGATTATAGGTGATGGCTGGAAGATAGGAGTAAAAAGGACAAAAGTGGACGAAATCCAGCCATCCCTAATGAGTAGACTGAAGTTAATAGGGAAATAGAAAATTTAATGGAAAAATATGAGAAAGTGTTGACAGGGTGGAAGGATGCTTTAGGATGACGGTGTTATATATGGTTACATCCGACATACTTTCCTCTCCTAATGAACAATCGTACTGCTGTGTGTTACTTTTTTTCATTGGGTGAAAGGATGGTTTAGGCTGTGCTTTAATTTTGTCTGTGCTTGACGGTGTTATGGTTACATCCGACATACTTTCCTCTCCAAATGAACACTTGTACTGCTGTGTGTTAGTTTTTTTCATTGGGTGAAAGGATGGTTTAGGCTGTGCTTTAATTTTGTCTGTGCTTGACGGTGTTATGGTTACATCCGACATACTTTCCTCTCCTAATGAACACTCGTACTGCTGTGTGTTAGTTTTTTTCATTGGGTGAAAGGATGGTTTAGGCTGTGCTTTAATTTTGTCTGCGCTTGACGGTGTTTTGATTGTATACGACGTACATTCCACGTATAATGACCACTCATACTGCTGTGTGTTAGTTTTTTTCATTCGGTGAAAGGATGGTTTAGGCTGTGCTTTAATTTTGTCTGTGCTTGACGGTGTTATGGTTACATCCGACATACTTTCCTCTCCTAATGAACACTCGTACTGCTGTGTGTTAGTTTTTTTCATTGGGTGAAAGGATGGTTTAGGCTGTGCTTTAATTTTGTCTGCGCTTGACGGTGTTTTGATTGTATACGACGTACATTCCACGTATAATGACCACTCATACTGCTGTGTGTTAGTTTTTTTCATTCGGTGAAAGGATGGTTTAGGCTGTGCTTTAATTTTGTCTGTGCTTGACGGTGTTATGGTTACATCCGACATACTTTCCTCTCCTAATGAACACTCGTACTGCTGTGTGTTAGTTTTTTTCATTGGGTGAAAGGATGGTTTAGGCTGTGCTTTAATTTTGTCTGCGCTTGACGGTGTTTTGATTGTATACGACGTACATTCCACGTATAATGACCACTCATACTGCTGTGTGTTAGTTTTTTTCATTCGGTGAAAGGATGGTTTAGGCTGTGCTTTAATTTTGTCTGTGCTTGACGGTGTTATGGTTACATCCGACATACTTTCCTCTCCTAATGAACACTCGTACTGCTGTGTGTTAGTTTTTTTCATTGGGTGAAAGGATGGTTTAGGCTGTGCTTTAATTTTGTCTGCGCTTGACGGTGTTTTGATTGTATACGACGTACATTCCACGTATAATGACCACTCATACTGCTGTGTGTTAGTTTTTTTCATTCGGTGAAAGGATGGTTTAGGCTGTGCTTTAATTTTGTCTGTGCTTGACGGTGTTATGGTTACATCCGACATACTTTCCTCTCCTAATGAACACTCGTACTGCTGTGTGTTAGTTTTTTTCATTGGGTGAAAGGATGGTTTAGGCTGTGCTTTAATTTTGTCTGCGCTTGACGGTGTTTTGATTGTATACGACGTACATTCCACGTATAATGACCACTCATACTGCTGTGTGTTAGTTTTTTTCATTCGGTGAAAGGATGGTTTAGGCTGTGCTTTAATTTTGTCTGTGGTTGACGGTGTTATGGTTACATCCGACATACTTTCCTCTCCTAATGAACACTCGTACTGCTGTGTGTTAGTTTTTTTCATTCGGTGAAAGGATGGTTTAGGCTGTGCTTTAATTTTGTCTGCGCTTGACGGTGTTTTGATTGTATACGACGTACATTCCACGTATAATGACCACTCATACTGCTGTGTGTTAGTTTTTTTCATTCGGTGAAAGGATGGTTTAGGCTGTGCTTTAATTTTGTCTGTGCTTGACGGTGTTATGGTTACATCCGACATACTTTCCTCTCCTAATGAACACTCGTACTGCTGTGTGTTAGTTTTTTTCATTGGGTGAAAGGATGGTTTAGGCTGTGCTTTAATTTTGTCTGCGCTTGACGGTGTTTTGATTGTATACGACGTACATTCCACGTATAATGACCACTCATACTGCTGTGTGTTAGTTTTTTTCATTCGGTGAAAGGATGGTTTAGGCTGTGCTTTAATTTTGTCTGTGCTTGACGGTGTTATGGTTACATCCGACATACTTTCCTCTCCTAATGAACACTCGTACTGCTGTGTGTTAGTTTTTTTCATTCGGTGAAAGGATGGTTTAGGCTGTGCTTTAATTTTGTCTGTGCTTGACGGTGTTATGGTTACATCCGACATACTTTCCTCTCCTAATGAACACTCGTACTGCTGTGTGTTAGTTTTTTTCATTGGGTGAAAGGATGGTTTAGGCTGTGCTTTAATTTTGTCTGCGCTTGACGGTGTTTTGATTGTATACGACGTACATTCCACGTATAATGACCACTCATACTGCTGTGTGTTAGTTTTTTTCATTCGGTGAAAGGATGGTTTAGGCTGTGCTTTAATTTTGTCTGTGGTTGACGGTGTTATGGTTACATCCGACATACTTTCCTCTCCTAATGAACACTCGTACTGCTGTGTGTTAGTTTTTTTCATTCGGTGAAAGGATGGTTTAGGCTGTGCTTTAATTTTGTCTGTGCTTGACGGTGTTTTGATTGTATACGACGTACATTCCACTTCTAATGACCACTCATACTGCTGTGTGTTGGTTTTTTTTTCTTTCGGTGGAAGGATGCTTTAGGCTGAGCTTTAATTTTGTCTGTGCTTGACGGTGTTATGGTTACATCCGACATACTTTCATCTCCTAAGGAACACTGGTAATGCTGTGTATTACTTTTTTTCCTTGGGTGGAAGGAGGTTTCAAGTCGTTTTTTTTCGGTCTGGGCTTGACGGTGTTATGGTTACATCTGACATACTTTCCACTTCTAATGAACACGTGTACTGCTGTGTGTTAGTTTTTATCATTGGGCGAAAGGATGGTTTAGGCTGTGCTTTAATTTTGTCTGCGCTTGACGGTGTTTTGATTGTATACGACGTACATTCCACTTCTAATGACCACTCATACTGCTGTGTGTTGGTTTTTTTTTTCTTTCGGTGGAAGGATGGTGTAGGCTAAGCTTTAATTTTGTCTGTTCTTGACGGTTATACGATTACATCCGATATACCTTTCTCTCCTAAGTATAGGTCGCGGAGAACCAGCTGAGGTGGGATTTGGGTTCTTAATGGGGATGGTTTCCTCAGGAAAGATGATTTCTACATAGGCTGTGTCTGATGTGACGATTGTATTTGGTGGTGGAGACTACATGACTGTGAATTCTGTCTCTTCCGGAATATCAGACAAGTCGGCGCTTAAATCATGATTCTGATGGAGGGGGTAGAACTTACGGTATGCGAACCCGTGGAAGAATGGAAATTTAATTTGTTGGGGTTGCATGAGAAGGGTGTGACATCGGGGCGATGAGAAATATAAAAATCGAGACATGCAAAAAAAACCCACAAAATTTAGCTCTGCTAAAAAAAATACTTAATTAGTAACAAGTGACACAAAAATGAAAAAGGAAAAAATTTTAAGATGCGACCTGAAGTGATTACGAGATGCCTTAGAGTGAGTGTGATGTGGAGATGAGGTGAATGTTGATAAGAGAGGTCCAGGTCTGGTGGGCGAGAAAGAAAAGTGTGTCGTGAAGATGTCCAAGAGGGTGCACAAAATCAGTCCAAGGTCAGGAGAGATATGGTCGTCTTTTTCTTTCACTTCGCTGAATAGCACTAGGAGAAAAGGGTAATCCCCGTATAACCAAAAAAAAAAAAAAAACCAGCTCGTCTTTTCTGGACTGAAAAGGCTCTTCGAAAATCACCTTTTGTGGGAGATGCACCAAATCGTCCGAAATCTTCTGCGTAAATCGAGAAGATGGGTTTCGGCACTATATCGGAACTAGAATTCGGCACTATATCGGGAGTAAGAGTTCGACACTAAGTTTAAAAATAAGAACTGGATTGCTTATGTGACGTCATAGCAAGATCTTTATAGAATAATGACTTCGGCACCGGTTGATTTTTGATCACTTGAAAAATCAACAAAAAAACTTTAGAAGGATGTAGTTCACAAAACAACACTGTATTTCTCTCGAGACGAAGAGGATTTATATTTAGAAAAAAATGAATGTACAGAGATATCACAAAATCGTTCAGAAACAGATGAGAAACACGACACTTGGAAGAAACGCATAGTTGCGCGAGAGAAAGAGAGCGAGAGATGAAGTACAATTCTCGTATCTAGATGTTGAATGCTCACAAAAATTTACAAGAGTGCCGGGAAACGGAGAAGAACGACAGACCAAGATTATAGGGCACCACAAGCTTTCATAGACTTGCTGACGTCACGAGTGGTGAGACAACAAGTCTACACGCTATTGGCGGACTATAATGCATGTAGCTATCAGCTGCAAGTTTAGTAATTAATTTTATGGGAGATTATAAGTGATGGCTGAAAGATAGGAGTCAAAAGGACAAAAGTGGACGAATTCCAGCCATCGCTAATGAGTAAACTGAATTTAATAAGAAAATAGAAAAATTAAAGGAAAAATATGAGAAAGTGTTGACAGGGTGGAAGGATGCTTTAGGATGACGGTGTTATATACAGGGTGTTTCAGACCACCCGTACCAGGCCTTTTTCTCGGTTGTTTTAGGTCGGACGAAGTCGGGGACCGCGGGGTTGAATAGGGAATTGACCCCAAGGAATCCGAATTTCGTGGTCCCGAAACCCCCCCACCTCCCCTTGGGGGGGTAAAGGGGGGGGGTCACGATGCTAAAAGTCACGGTTCCCGACCGAATTTCGGATTGATCGCATCAGAATTGAAAAGCACGGACAATTTTACGTGAAATTGACCCCTAAAAATCCATAATCGGCCCATCCAAGGCCCAAAAATTACCCCCTAAAGAGGGGGACAGTACTCCCCTCCATAATTTCTCTTTGGTCCCAAAATTGACGTCGATTCTCCAGAAAAAGACGGTTTTCCAGGTAATCGACCCTGAGGACTCTGAATTTCATGGTCCCTAAGCTCCGCTACCCGCCCTTTTGGGCAGAAACCGCCTTTTTTTTGAGAATCGACGTCAATTCTGCGACCAAAGAGGAATCTTGAGAAATTTTTGGCGGGGGCGGAGCCCCCCTCCTCATGGGTTACTTTCTGCCGTTCAGGGGGGTCAATTAAAACTCTTGGGGGTCACTTAAGATGTAAAAGTGTTCTGCTCCTCAATTTGGATGCAATCAATTTCCGAATCAAAAAGGAGCCCCGATTTTTAAAATTGGGCCCCCCGTTAACCTCCAAGGGGGGCTAGAGGAGCTTCGGGACCATGAAATTTGGATTTCTCGGGGTCGATTACCTGGAAAACCATCTTTTCCTAGAGAATCTACGTCAATTTTGAGACCAAAGAGAAATTATGGAGGGGGGTACTGTCCTCCTCTTTAGGGGGTCATTTTTGGGCCTTGAATGGGCCGATTATGGATTTTTAGGGGTCAATTTCACGTAAAATTTTCCGTGCTTTTCAATTCTGATGCGATCAATCCGAAATTCGGTCGGGAACCGTGACTTTTAGCATCGTGACCCCCCCTTTACCTCCCAAAGGGGGGTGGGGGGGTTTCGGGACCACGAAATTCGGATTCCTTGGGGTCAATTCCCTATTCAACCCCGAGGTCCCCGACTTCGTCCGACCTAAAACAACCGAGAAAAAGGCCTGGCACGGGTGGTCTGAAACACCCTCTATACCACTCGTACTGCTGTGTGTTAGTTTTTTTCATTGGGTGAAAGGATGGTTTAGGCTGTGCTTGACGGTGTTATGGTTACATCCGACATACTCTCCTCTCCAAATGAACACTCGTACTGCTGTGTGTTAGTTTTTTTATTGGGTGAAAGGATGGTTTAGGCTATGCTTTAATTTTGTCTGCGCTTGACGGTGTTTTGATTGTATACGACGTACATTCCACGTCTAATGACCACTCATACTGCTGTGTGTTAGTTTTTTTTTCATTCGGTGAAAGGATGGTTTAGGCTGTGCTTTAATTTTGTCTGTGCTTGACGGTGTTATGGTTACATCCGACATACTTTCCTCTCCTAATGAACACTCGTACTGCTGTGTGTTAGTTTTTTTCATTCGGTGAAAGGATGGTTTAGGCTGTGGTTTAATTTTGTCTGTGCTTGACGGTGTTATGGTTATATCCGAACATACTTTCCTCTCCTAATGAACACTCGTGCTGCTGTGTGTTAGTTTTTATCATTGGGTGAAAGGATGGTTTAGGCTGTGGTTTAATTTTGTCTGTGCTTGACGGTGTTATGGTTATATCCGACGTACATTCCACGTATAATGACCACTCATACTGCTGTGTGTTAGTTTTTTTCTTTCGGGGAAAGGATGGTTTAGGCTGTGGTTTAATTTTGTCTGTGCTTGACGGTGTTATGGTTACATCCGACATACTTTCCTCTCGTAATGAACACTCGTACTGCTGTGTGTTAGTTTTTTTCATTGGGTGAAAGGATGTTTTTGGCTGTGGTTTAATTTTGCCTGTGCTTGTCGGTGTTATATATAGTTACATGAAGATCCTATAATAGAACCCAAGATCCAACCGACAGCACACATTTTAATAGATTAAACAAACTGGTGGAAAAACGCATTCAGGAGTTCTTGAATAAAAAATTTGTGAAGTTCATTCAATCCTTATCAGCAAATGCAGATAAGGACTATACGCTCTGGACTGGCACTACATACCTCAAAAGACCCAAGCAGCTCAAATTTCCAATTAATAAATCGGATGGGTCATGGGCCATTTCAGACTTTGAAAAAGCTGAGGTGTTGGCGAATCATTTTGAGTCGGTTTTTCAGCCTCATAATGACCGTGAGTCAATATCTACAGATGATGAAAACTCCTCCAGCAGCTCCAAGTCGGAACCTCAAGAACAGAGAACTGTGTCCGCATTGAAACCCAAAAAAGTAAAGAAAATACCGCGAATCAAAATCAAATCAATCACTCCTTCAGAGATAATTAAAGAGATTAAAGGGAAAATAAAAGCTAAAAAGGCCCCTGGCTTTGATCGAATTTCAGGTTTAATTCTTAAAAATTTGCCAAATCGAGCAATAATGAAATTGGTTCCCATCTTCAATGCGATAATCCGATGTAAATACATTCCAGAACAATGGAAAACAAGTTGGTTTTTGCAATCGCTAGCGATTGCAATATTCGTCATGGGAACTTTTGCTTCTGGGATATGAAAATGTTAAGGTACAGTTCGTTTGTAGTATCTTCAGAATTGAAGGGGCTATGTAATTTTGTGTCGACATCTCTTTTTTAACCTTTTTTAATTTTTTTTCTTTGCATACAAGGAAGCTGTTATTTACCAATTATTTATTTTCGTTGGATTATGTATGGTCAGTGGCGTGCGGTGGGTTCAGTGAAAGAGCAAGCTGTAGCGTTCGCCATCCGGGGGGGGGGGGGGTTTAAAGTAGTCTCTTTCCCTTCCTCCTCCCCCTAGCCTCCCTAGAAAATTCTTAAAATTTTACTCCATATGCTCTGTTTCTCGGATGAAATCTGATGGAACGACTTGAAAAACTGTGGCTTTATTTCTTTCTCTCTTACTTATGATTTCGTTTACTCAACTTGTTTCGAATGTTATTGATCATTGGAGGACGGCTCCATGCTCTTAACTCCTAATTTTGCTTTAAGAATTTTTTGAGTTACGTAAATTTCCCCAAAAATTAGCTTTCTGCATTCAAAACATGATTCAGAATTGTCTAATTCATCAGCAATTAGATCCAAGTGAGCGAAATTTTATAGAATTTAAGGGCATTTGCTCCGGAGGAGCAATTACAAACGCGACGGAAAGAGGGAACAAGATAGCGCATCGGAGGCAGAAGCAGCGCGCTGCGGTGACGGGCCATGAGATGGCCAAGAGAAGCGAGCTGCGATCGCGCAGCGAAGGGCTCGGACTCGGAACGTACCGCTCTACCCGCCCGTCTTGATTCCGCCGCCGAGCAGTGTCTCTCCGCTCAGCTGATCGCAAGCGATTCTCCAGCGCATGGGTTGGCCCGTGTTCGGGCCGCGCAGCGCGCTGCGCCACCTCCATCCGCCCTGCCGCTTTCCCACTGCTGTGGCTCTACACGTATTTCTGTCTCTCTCTTTTTCTGTTTTTAATGCAATTTACTTACTGAACACCTTTTATAAATTATATTTGCTAAAATGTTCAACATGAAATAGGTGTAATTTTCTTCTTTCGTTTGAAATCTTTGGGCAAGCAGTGCTTGCCTTGCTTATCCGGACCGCACGCCACTGTGTATGGTTTTCGTAAGTTAACGCATTTAACTTTCAGTTTCGTTTTTTCGGCGTAAAGTATGATATTTTTACTCTATGCATATGCCCGAATACGCATCATAAGTGACCTATGTGCTTCCTAAGTTGCCATTTTTTTCATTCAAATAGATGTAACTGAAATTTTAGATATGTACTACCTATACTACATTCATGTCATTGCTTTATTTATTTATTTACTTTTTGCGTAGGTATAAATTGTTATTTTTTTGCTGAATTTTGGAGAAAATATTGCTGATTCTGAAAAATTCTGATTCTTTGAATCATCAAATCAAAACCCTGATTATATAAAGGATGAATATATTAGTATTTCTGTATCAAAAAACTTAGCTTTTGTCTTCAGAGATACAATGATTCTAGTCCCAGTCAATTTGTTTTATTGAAAAAAACAAAAAAAATAAATAAATAAATAAAAAAAAAAACAACTGAAATGTTAGACATACTATTTTCATGTCTTTCTATTTGTATCAATAGGTACTTTTTGCTTAACTTACGAACGTTGAATGCAAATTAACTTTATTGAAAAAAGAAAATAACGTCATTAATTTGGGGGAACATGTGGCTGATTATATGAAGGAGGTATATTCCAGTATTTTTGTTTAACATATTAACTCACGAGAAAATGTTCGTACATTTATCATCTAGTATTAATTATTTTTTGATGATTAGTCTAAAACATTCAATACAACCATTAAAAAGTAACACCCATCGTCGGGTATCGAACTCCCGATCGCCTATTGCCCGCACCTAATCAAAAATATGAGGCGGTTTAGTCAACTGGGCTATGACGAATCTGCATATGAGAGAGTAAAAATATCATACAAAAGACTCGGGCAATGGGCGGGACTTATCACAAGAGACCTTGACGCTTTGTGGGATATGAGAGAAATGAGCTAAGCGCATTGCTGTGGGAGCCATGGTTCGCACTGTTTTCATGTCTCTCAGGGTTCATCTCAGCATGCATTTGCCATCGCGGCAGTAAGCTGAGGCGATATTTGTTTATCCATGAATTAAATCAAGCAATCGAGCTCTGATTTTGACTTCTTTGTCCGTAACGAGTCCTCCAGAACAATTTTCCACCTTGTACGATGGTTATTATTTCTTTGCTTCTATTTTTCAAATTTGAGGTGGGATAATGGCGGCTTCTCAAGAGCACCGAGGTAGGCGATCTTTTGCACCAACGAACAGAAAACTGATGGCGAAAAATAACCAATCAGAACCTCCCAAAAAAAAGAATTTGCCCAAAATCGGAACTTCGTGGTTCTGCGCAGATTTACCAGTCAGACACGACATTTCAAGGTGGAAAAAAATTCGCTGAAAGCGAATTTTAGAAATCAACACAACTTGACGTAGAGACATGATTGGCTAAAAAATACAACGGTTTTTGATACATCGGAAAATCAACCAAAAATCGAAGACTGGGCGAAACGCTCAAGGTCGCAGAGGCATAGGGAATCCCATAGCGATAGCAACGTAACGATTGTAATATCATGGGGAACTCCGTTCCCATGACAAAAACTGAAATTTTTGTTCTTTTAAAACCAGACAATAATCGAATAGATGCAGCCTCGTATAGACCAATTTCACTGTTGCCGGTTATTGGTAAACTTTTTGAGAAATTATAAATAAAAAGGCTAAACGAAATAGTTAAAAAAAACGATTTTATAATTGATGCGCAATTTATATGGCTTCAGAGCGCAGCACTCTACCATTGATCAATTACATCGGGTGACAAAATTTATAGAGGACTCCCTCGGAAATGAAGAATTTTATGTGGCGGTTTTTCTTGACGTAGCACAGGCATTCAATAGAGTCTGGCACGGACGTCTCATTGAAAACTTCTATTGAAAAATGCTCCCATGTAACCATGTGGAACTCCTATCTTCCTTTCTAAACGGTAGACAATTTAGAATTCGTTATGAGAACACTACCTCAGGCTTTAGACAAATAAGGGCGGGAGTTCCACAGGGTTCCTGTCTTTCCCCTCTACTCTATTCCCTTTTCACCACAAACATCCCACATTCTGGGAGAAGGGGGAAATTGGGAGTTTATGCCGATGATACTCTCGTGTTAGCTTCGTCCAAGAGCTACAGGGAGGCACATCACAAAGTCCAATCTCATCTCAATAAGATAAACAGATGGACAATTAAAGATAAAACAAAACTGAACGCATGTAAATCTGTAGAGGTCGTTTTCACAAATAGACCTTTCACCCACATTCCTCTTATGTTGGGTGAAAACAAAATCCCTTTCGATAAAGTCTCTAGATATTTAGGTCTTCACTTGGATTCCAAGCTCAAGTGGGGTACACACATAAAGAAAACGGTGGATCAATTGCGCCTGAAATTTGCAAATATGCAGTGGCTTTTAGGCCGCAAATCACGGCTATCCCTTCAACTTATACTGCTCCTCTACAAATCAATGTTGAGGCCAGTTTGGAGTTATGGCTGCCAATTGTGGGGTTGTGCAGCCAATTAAGTCAAATTTCGACAAAATCGAAATAATACAGATGAAAATCTTGAGAAGCATACCTAGCTAAAGCAAGATGGTTTGAGAGAAATGCAGATATTCGCGCTGACCTCAACATTGATTCAGTAGAGGACTATAACACTAAGGTGTACAACTCTTACGAAGCCCGACTACATCGACACCCTAACCCAGAAGCACTTGCTCTGCTAGAAAGGGACCGATGTATTAGGAGATTGAAACGACGCAAACCCCACGACCTTGGGATTCAGGGGTTCTCAATTTTTTTCTTTTAAAGAAAAATAATCAACAAAGCGTGCCTCCATGTGCTCCTAGGACACAATCGGAGGTCCCTCGGGCTTTGACTGGATTCGGTTGTCAACAGACATGATTATAGTAAAAAGACATTTTTATTTTAGTAATAATTAGGTTTTTATTTTTTCTCCTCAATCTATACAGAGGTAGTATTTTTCTTGTTAAAAATTGTCAACTTAGTTAAGTATTTCCTTACAGAACATATAACTAGGGCAAGGTTTAAGATAGATTCCTTTTTCTTTAATAAAATCCCTAAAAGCATGTGTTGGCACCTCCAATTACTTCCCGCTTCTTTTTCAAATTTCACACTTCCAAATCTCTCCGCGCACAGCGCCACAATCGACCATCATCAGGAGAGAGGAGGACCCGCCATTTTTGGGGGAAGGACATTCTTTTTCCGGAGGTTGCATGACGCACATTGAGAGCTTCTTTTTCTCCTTTTCAAAATTCTTAGTTTTTGCTGAGTTTTATTTCGTGCACTATTTTTATTTTATTTCAAACAATATACGCAGAGTTCCACGAGACTTCTTCTTCGTTATTTTTGTTCTCCGCTCTCCCACGACCACGGCTTCACCGAGCAGCCCACAAACCTAACAGCATGATTAATATACTCTTTGCCATATCACAATGCAGCTTCCTGATTGACCTGTTTGTTAGATTATCAACTACATTAGTGAATTCAATAAATTTATCTAAAACTTCACTTTTTGATTTCATTGTAAAAACTACTGCAAATTTGCTGAGGTCATCGATAAAAAGGATTATGTATCTTTCTCCTCGATAGCCTACTGGGTCTATTGGCCCATTTAAATCCGTATGTACTAATATCTAAAACATTATTTGCATGAGTACGTTGATTTTTAAATTTAGCACTGACCATTTTACTTTGGAGACATATTTCACAATCAAGGTGTTTAATTATTAATTCTTAGGGAGGCCAACAGCAAGTTTCAGATTAAGTAACGTATTTAAATCAGAAAAATTCACGTGACCTAGTAATCTGTGTCATTTTTCTGTATTACTACCAACAGCATTTGTGCGTAATTTCCTTGTGCATAATATGATTTAAGCGGACATTAAAGTGCAACTTAAAAAGATTTCCACTTCTTTTTGCTACGCTCGTCAGTTCATGTTGGAAGTGAATTTTGGCAAATTCGGCTCAGGCTCAGGACATTGCATCCATTCCACGTGGGATGCATCCACACCAATCCATAGAATCCACACACCATTAGGTTCGTTCGTTAGGTTAGGTTAGGTTAGGTTAGATAGGGAGGATTAGAGTCCCTTTATACTGAGAGTCAAGACAATGCGAATCCATTTCTGATTGGTTAATCGGATTTTAGGCCTTCACAGTGTCACAAACGGGAATAAAGATTACATTTTCACCAATTGCAAAGATTATAATCTGGGGTGGACCGAGGAATTTCGGGTTCGACAAGGAACAAACGGAATGAGAGAAGGAACGGAGAAAGGAATTTAAGAATGAGCCGATCAAAGATTACGACAAACGTTCAATTTGTGTAATCTTTATTCCCGTTTGTGACTCCATGAGGAGTGTTGTCTTGACTCTCAGTATAAAGGGACTCTAGGGAGGATCAAAGACATAAAGACGGAGCGCTAAAAGCAAAAAATGAAGCTTCTTTTCAATCACCTCTACTATTGGCTAGAGGATTGGCGGCGAAATCGGGACAAGTTTGAAATTCAAATTTAGGGCGGGAACTAAATAAAATTGCGGAAATAAAGTATTTTAGGTTGATTTTTGCCCAAATTCACTTACACACCCATATTTTTATAACTTTAGGTTAGTTTTGGTCCGTCGTCGACCGATTAATTTCATTTGGGAGTAACGGTCATCTACGACTGTAACGGCCTGTTTGAACCGGCAGAACCACCGTGAGCAGAAGAAAAACTAACTTTATTTGAAATTACTGCCTATTACCGAGCAAAAGTAGGTGTATTATAGTAGGACGCAGACCCAACTTTCTTAATATATTCGTTTTAGGCATTTAAAATACGTTTCGAAGAAGAAATGTGGAAAAATCAAGAGGACAAGTTCAAATCAAATTTCCGTTTGCCGCCATGGATTCCCGCGCTCATTTACACACTCACACAAGCACCCAGCGCCAAACCAGGCTTCACTTTTTCCCCGTGCTTTTAGATACGAGCACTCCGTCTTTATGTCTTTGGGGAGGATGCATAAGGGTGGATGCATCGCAGGTGGGTGCAATGTCACCAGAGCTGGAAAATTCGAGTGAAATTTCACGCGTGAAATTTCATGAAATTTATTGAAACTTTTGGGGATACCTTTAGGAGGCTAAGAAATGCCTAGAAACAGTGATTCTAAATTTTGAAATTTTTCACCTCAAGCCTAAAAAATTCGCGCGTTGCAAATGTTTTCGTTTAGTTTAGAAGTTAGGTTGGGGTTCTTCTCTCTAAACTCCCCTTTTTGCCCCCTCTTTGTGTCTGGCACCTTCAGTAGAGTAGCATAATACCGCAGCATCAACTGAAAGACCATTTGAAACGCTTTCAGACCTGCAAAGGTTTAATCAATAATTCTAAAAAAAATTAATAAATTTCAACTTTTGTGAAATTTATTCGAGCCTTTTGAAATTTCACTTTCCATCTCTGAATGTCACGCACCCGATTTTTTTTTTTCAACCAAAGAAAGAAAAATTCTCATTGTGATTTCCAGTTCAGGACTAGTACCAGAGAGAACATAAGTAAGTCATTTCCCATTCACTAGCTGGTCAATTAGGTCAAAAGTTAGAGGGGGGGGAGGGGACTTTTCGAACACCCTGTAGAGTACAAACTCATGCCTGGATAAGGCCCGTTCATTTAAATCTCGCGCCACTTCTTCATTTGTCGTGTTCTGAGTTTTCATTGATCCTTTTTATCTGAGACTCTCCCACATGCCAAGCATTCATTGGCCAAATATTTTCCACAGCGGTGAGTGATGCTTTTCTGAAGTTTTGAAATTGTTGGTTGAGTTTTTACTTTCATGGCGTAGTTCGTGTTTTCCAAGATGATCCTTTTTATATCAGTTTATCAAAATGTACAGCTCGTTGTATTAGACCATATTTTTATACGTTTATTTTTTTATGATGCCAAGTGATTTGGACTATTTTGGTGACCCTGCCTATTTTTTTCGTAGTATGTCTGAAATGACCTCGGATACATCAATAGTTACTTCTGTGTCAGATGGTGAAATTTCTCAAGATAAACACAAAGTTGTTAAAACAAGTGATTCAGGTGCCTCATTTTGTACATCAACCGTTGCAGAATCTAAATTGAAAAGAACGTTCAACCTAACTAGGAATGTCCTGACAGGGACTAGAATCAGTAAACGAAAGATCAAACACAAGCAACCGTTCTCCCTCTTCTCAGGTTTTCAAGAAAGCAACCCAGTTATTGACGAGAATAATAAGAATACTGAAAATGAAAATTTGAGGAACCAAGCAACAACGAAAAACAATCAGAAGCAAACAGGTTCCTTACTCTGCGGCTTCCCAGAGAATTGTTCTGTCATCGATGAGAACATGAAGAACTCAGAAAATGGAGGCCACAAATTGTTTAGAGCACCTTCGTGGAACAAATTCGTTTCCAAACTCCTTCAGCGAGTATCCTCTCATATCAACAACCAGAAAACAAACTTATGTACGAGTTATGAGTATGGAATACGACGGAAGAGTCCTGCATCCTTATCATCTAATGACTTACGTGTTCCGCCACCGCGTCCAAGTGTTTTTGCAAATGGTGACAAAGTGCCGGGTGTGATAGGACTTCGAAATCATGGTAATACGTGTTTTATAAATGCAGTGTTACAGTGTTTAAGTCATACTGATATTCTAGCTGAATACTTCGTTTTAGACCAATATAAAATAGATTTGTCTCGAAGGAACAAATTAAATTCTAAAAAATACGGCACCAAAGGTGAAGTTACGGAACAGTTAGCTCTATTATTAAAAGCAATTTGGTCTTGTCAGTATGACCCAGAAATATCTAACAAATTTAAAACGATTGTTGACAAGTATGCCAGTCAATATCGCGGTAATAACCAGCATGATGCTCAGGAATTTTTATTGTGGCTTCTTGATAAAGTGCATGAGGATCTGAACACTGCAACCAAGAAGAAGTATAAAATGATCAAGGTATGTTACATCTTACTCAATTGTTTTGCTGCAATGCCTACCTTATTCAAAATTTTTAAAACTAACTTAAGCTGCCTACCATACTTATAAACAGTTCTCTAATGCACACTTTTAGAGTGCTGAGATATACAAGATTTTTTACGGTTATAATATTATTATGGTGACGTAAAGGAGACTTAACTTTCTCCTCAAGTTTGGATTAGTGATCATCAGTCCGACTGGCATCAGATATGTTGGCAGCAGTTTACTTAATTTTGATCTTCCTGCACTGCACGCAGTTTTAGTAACATTCCCTCAGAGGAATGTATTGTTGCTATTGGTCCATCCTCGATTGCCATTGAACAGGAGGGCGTTTGAGTTTAGCAGAGATTCACTCTTGGCCCGGAAGGCTAGACTTACAGAAAATCCTGCCGCAGATCATCAGTAAGCGGCAGCGTGACACCGATGCGTGTATGCTCTCAGCTCTGGTGGAGAAAGAGAGAACTTCAATTGCACTTATGTATTAGCAATTATATCGCGCATTCGTATGTACTGTCGTAGCGCTATGGCAAAGTGCGCGCTTCTGATGTGGGAGGTTTACGGTTCGCGCCCCGGTACGATAATGTTTTGACGTCATTATATTACACATTATGTCATAAATGCCGCGAGTGGCCGTACAGAAATACTTTTTTCCATAAAATAAGAGTGAGGCGTGCATTTTTGCGCACGTAATTGAAAAGGGCTCCTCTTGCAGAGAAACCTCTGGACCTAGGGTGTAGGGCCCTAATCTTACGTAGACCTTCCAATAATTTTTTTAGAGGAAAAAGCAGACTCCGAAGACAGAAATAAATGTAACATTAGTGGGCAGTATAAACAAATAAATGTAAGTATGCCTTTACAAAGGGGCCGTCCGCAAATTACGTACCTAATGCACTTACAGGGAGCCGGGAGGGGGTCTAGAGGTGCCTTACCTATGCCTATACGTAAGCCAAACGCAAAAATTTTGTTTCTTCCAAATTCCGTTAATTTAAAGACTTACTAGTCCACATTTCGTTTTTTAGACGTTTAATGTTTTTTGGTTAAAATGTAATTTTTCTGAACTTTTTGAATTTAAAAACTGTTATTTTTTCAATACAACTGTTATTTTTCATGATCTCCTACCAGCGATTAGTAATGTTTAAAACAATACCGATTTGTTTCAACACCATTTTTTTATTAAATTATGCATTTAAACGATAGAAGAGGGGGGGGGGTCATAAAAATCGGAAAAATTGCTTTTCGTAATTTATGGACGGCCCCAAAGAGTAATTTTGAAATTTCCTATTAGTATTTTTTGTATTCCTTACGCCTACGGTCGTTTTACTTCGAATTCCGTACCCTATAAATAAAAGAAGAGCAATTGTGCAGATTTTTCTTTTACATAAAGGGACGTTTCACTTTAAAAGATTCCGTCTTGGTCCGCAGGAGTTTTTGTCAGCCCTTCCTTCAGAGCTCAGGGGCTGAATCTCTGCCTGAGGTGAGGACTGACAGAAAATCCTTCTCCGGGTGCGGAGTGCCTAGAGTCTGCAGAAAGGGAACATCGATGCTCCCGACTGCGCACCAGACAGTTTGCGATGGAAATTCGGCAGGATTTTTTGTAAGTCCTGCCTTCGGAATTCAGGAGTGAATCTCTGCTGAACACTCGACTCGAACAGGAGCATAGTACTCGCTTACAACGTTTGAGTTTAGCAGAGATTCCGTCTTGGCCCAGAAGGCTAGGGTTGACAGAAAATCCCTGTGCGATTGTGGAGGGTGGAGAATCTGCAGAGAGGGAACATTGCTGCTCCCAATTGCGCACCAGACAGTTCTTGATGGAAATTCGGCAGGATTTTTTGTCAGCCCTACTTTTGGAGCACAGGACAGAATCTTTGCAGAACATTCAACCCTTCCCTTGCAAACAGAAAAGTAAACCACTCCAAACTTATCTAACGCAAGTTAGATAACGCATATTAGATAGTATGAGGGGCTTGCAGGACAAGGCGCATAAGTGCAGTTTTTGCTATTTTGAGAAATATGTGTTTGAAAGTTCGAAACTAAGTACATGGATCCTTGTGGTGGAAAGAACGTCCAAACTGACATTTTGATGCTTAAAAATTAAAGTTGGAGCATTTCACAAAATATGCTGAAAGACTAGTTTTACTTAAAATTACTAATATCTCAATTTTTTCAAAAACTGCACATATGCGCCTTGTCCCCCAAGCCCATCAAATATCCTTCAGATACCTGCACAATGCACATATTATGATTTCTGTCCTTAATGAGTGATGTAATTCCAGCAATTTTCCCTTCATTGTAATTGGACTGCTGTCTGCATCAATGGTCAAGTGGCTCAATACTTACTGTTAGGTGGCCACAGCAAGGGAAGACAGAGAAAAGTCAGAAAAAACTGGGAGAAAAATAGGATGACCAAAAAATTAGAGATGAATTGCGTTTACAGAAGTGGTTAGTTGTAAAGTGTTAGGTCATGTACCTTCAGTTTGCTTACGATGAGAACAACACCAAGTCTTTACTTCCAGATTGCAGCATGAGTATAGTCTTCCAGGAATTGCAAGGTAGTTCCAGGAGTCTACCTCTAGCATGTGATAGTCGCCAAAAGTTGGCAGGAACCCCTTCCATTCAAAGTCTATAACACCTCTCTAGAAAGTGATATTCGTCATACGTTGGAGCCCCTCCCATCTTAAGTCTAGGTATAACACTCACGAGATCCTCAGGGTTTTAAAGGGGCCAGTGTCCTAGCTCTACTTGAAATGCCACTCTAGTGGCCAGCTCGGAAAAATCTCCAGATTGACAGTTGAAGTTGAGAAATGCTCATCGCTTCTGCAACTTTTAAAAATCTTCAATTGCATGTAGTTTTTTTCTTCCAATTTTTTTCTACTGGAAACAAGTCAAAATTTCTCCTTAAAAATGTAAGTATGTAAATTACATCAAACAAGTGAAAAAGTTCATAGTAATTTGGAGACAAGAAGGGCAATGGTTTTTTTTTTTTTTTTTTTTTTTTTTTTTTTTTTTAAATAATGCAACATGAGCGAATATTTGCAACGAAACAATTGAGGTACCCATTTTTTATCGAAAGTCTCGAATTTGTAAAATTTGTAAAAGATAGGAAATTCTAATTCTAAACTTACAAAGCTACCACTCTATTGTGGAAATTTTCCCGCAGTGTCTCAATGAGACCCATTGCTGCCACCTCCCCAAATATGCAAAACTAAAAACTTTACGACATGAAATATAGTGAAATTTTTCAAATAGTTTACTTAGGACGTCGTGTACTCGGTACTCAAATGCCGTAAAACAGCCAGAAGCTCTAAAATCTTAATTTTGAAATATATTTTTAATTAATATCATGAGTCAAATTTCAAAATTTCTTATCAAAATCTTAGGTAGTAATTGAAGCGGGTTGCATAAGCAGCCCCTTCAAATCGTTGCGTTTTTATAAAGAATCGAATTCCACTTCTCAGCCAAACAAAACTTCATGTGAAATTGTTCATTTATATCGCTGCACCTGCACACTACGAGCGCTTTACTTTCTGATCCTTCGCGAATATAATGTCGATCTCAACCGAGCTGCATTACTTATCGCGTGATTCAATTAATCGCAGCGCGTCTGACACTCGCGTGGTGTTGTCCAGCGATTTTTTTTATCACCGTAAGAAGACAAAAAAAGAAAAAGTGGTCCGTGTTTGTCGCCTCGCATTACCTGTCCATAGGCTTACATTCCAATCCTAATTTCGTTCGAACTCGGAATGATTAACGCAGCACGAATATCGATGTCAATAAACGCCTCCAGGGCTATATCTGATCGAGAGTTACGACTTGCATTTGGACTACATTTTGCAATTAGGAACTATAATACCTGGCTCAGTTTAGAAACAGCGTATGTACAATTAGTTTCCCTCAGCATATAAGTGTTTTTACGGATGAACCAGATTCTGTAGTTCCTAATTGGACCGCGTTCAGCAGAAAGGAACCAAGCCACATCAGCTATTGCCAATATTATGTGGGCAATTTACTTTTTTACATGAAAAAGGTTGTGCGTATTTCGGTGCAAACTGTAAATTTTTTGCGTAGGACGAAGCAAACTCCTTAAAATTTTCAAAGAAATTCGCTCAAAGGTTCTCGAGTAAAAAGTTAAATTTCCTAGTTAAATTTGGCAATGTGTCCTGGTTCCCTTCTGCCAAACGCGATCCAAATGTAGTCCAGTTGAAACTGATACTCTGACCAGGCTTCAATTGCGTGCGCTCTGTACTTTGTTTACTACTTGCGTGTGGTAGGCGCCATCATAGTCACATAACCCCTTTCAATGTTACCAGTGAGTATTGATGTCTGTCGCTTTTCCGTGACGTAGCAGGAGTAGCGTCTATGAACGTCGCTTGTGTTACGTCACGTAGAAGCGACATGCGCGTATCGACTTACTTTCATCGTGACATTAAAAGCGGCTATGCCGTTATTATTTTTTGGATCTAATCCGATGTAACTGAGATTCCCTTCAATGATGTCACTATTGATTGCGGATGTAGTAGATCTAAGTCGATTATTCTCGAGAGGAGTAGGCTCATTTTTTTAATTACTACCAGCCGTACAGCAAGACGCACTCCTTAAAAAATTTGGTAAAGTTAGATCACTGGCCTGGACTTCCTTTTCAGTTTATTCCTAATGTGGAAAAATATTTAAGCCCGCGAAAAGTGGATCCCTAAAGTCAGGGAAAATATGCGTTAACTGAAGTGGCGAATATTTCCATGTACCGCATCGTATAGCTTCTTCAGTTTGATTAAATTTTGCAATAAGGAACTCCTATCTCTGTCTCTCCCATGAAAGTACATATCTGCATAGGAAACCAATGGCATGTGATTTGTTTCTATACTGGGCCAGAAATAGTGGTTCCTTATTGCAAAATGCAATGCAGTTGGTCTCTCGGCCGAGTCGGAAAATCTTCCAGTTATCTCTTATCACTCCTGTAGTCTCAAAATTCAAGGAATTTTCACAGATTGGTCAAGAGAACCCAAAAAAGTCGAAGGGAATCTCCGTCGTAGGTAACTATGTGTGCTCGCATCTTGTATTTTCCATTCCACAGTTATAAATCCCGGAGTCCACTTAACTTCGAAATTTATTTTGCCCCCCGAAAATGACCATTGTAAGGTTCGTGTTCATATTAGCCAACGATGCGAAACGTCAAGTAACGTTTACACGATTCTCTTTACTGAAAAATATTTTGATGGTGGCATTAAGATAGGCTGCAGGAGTTAGAACGTAGCACCGCCCTCGCGCTAATGGTTGAATAACGAAAGCCGGTCGTGAAGAATCAAGTTCGCCTTCAAATCGATGGATACAATTTGAGCGGCTCAGGAGTTGAAATAGTTGTATCATGCATTTTAGTTCAGGAGTGACTTTCGGCGTGATCTTCGTGTTTTAATTTTTTTTTGACGACCATTGCAGCAGGGCCGAATTTAGGGGGTGGCCAAATGGGCCGCGGCCCATGGCGGCAAATACAATTTTTTTTTAATGTAGCTGTAAGGAAAAATCGGATTTAGAAAAAAAAATACAAACGAGAATAGGTGACAAAATCTCTCATTTCCTGAGAGTATATCTCTACTTTTGTCGTCTCTCTGTGATACTATAATAGACAGCACCTTTAATTAGTCGAGTCAAGACTAAGAGAGAAACCGAACACGGAATTTGGCCTGGAAGGGCGCGGCGCAGAGAGCAATGATGATGAGAACTTGAGATGAAAAGGAGAAACCCTCGGCACGACGGTCGGCATGTAACACATATTAGCGCCTACAAGCCTGCATGAATACTTCACGCATTGCGTCAAAGACAGTGCGGTCGCTGCGGTCAGCAGCGGGAAACGCATAGTGCCTACAAGACTGCATGAATACTTCACGCATTACGTCAAAGACAGCGATCGTCAGCGTCGTTCAGCAGCGATCGACGTGAAACGCATAGCGCATACAGGATCGTAGGAATACTTCACGCGTTGCGGCAAACACAGTACGGTCAGCGCAGCGCGGCGGCGGAAGTTAAAATTATTAAACCACATTTTCTTTCATAATATTTTCGTTCATTTCATATAAATGGAAGGCCTTTTCCACAGAGAGATAGGTTTACGGAACTTAACTTTCGCGCCAAGTTCCGTGAACTAATGCTAGTAGTGTTGACAGGGCTTTGGCAAAAAATGTGTCCAACATGAGTAATGCGTCTTATGCACCCCCCCCCTCCCCGGCATGTTCACTTGATGGTTTTTATTGATGTTTCAAAACGGATGAGAAGGGGGCGGAAAAATACAGGCGGTCCACGGTCCATGGGTGGCAAGTAAGTAAATCCGGCCCTGCATTGCAGCGAAACGTTCGGCACCTTCTACTCGATTTTCCCTACAGAAAAATATTTTGATATTGACATTGAGATAAGTTGCGAAAGCCAGGACGAAGTACTGTCCTTGCGCTGACGTCTGACTAACTGAAAACGGGCGTGAGAATTCAAGTTCGCCTTCAACTTTGTGGATACAATTTGAGCGGCCTAGGAATTGAAATAGTTGTATCGCGCATTTTAGTTTAGCTTGATATCCGACGGACGAGTGACTTTTGGTGTGATATTCGTGTTTTTATTGACGATCGCAGCGGCACGTCTGGTCTCTTTACTCGATTCTCCCCACAGAAAAATATTTTGATAATACGCACTGGAAAAAAAAGAAGAAAAAAAGAAAAAAAAAAAAAAANAAAAAAAAAAAAAAAAAAAAAAAAAAAAAAAAAAAAAAAAAAAAAAAAAAAAAAAAAAAAAAAAAAAACACATTGGATGTAGAGTCCAGACTCTCGAAAACACTGACAAGAAAAAATACTCTTGATTCAATCAGATTTAAGCTTAAATCAAGAACCAAGCCTCTTAATTTGAGCGCATTTTCTGTTGATTTAAGCTTAAATCTGCTTGAATCAAGAGTCCTTTTTCTTGTCAGTGTTTTCGAGAGTCTGGACTCTAGATTCAATGCGTTTTTTTTCCAGTGTGTATAACGGCGCATTTGCCCCCACATTGCGCAGTGCGACGGTTCCAGATGGGACCACATTCCTCGCTGTTCCAAAATCGATGTATCAGACTTACAGAAGCGTCACCTGTACTGCCGTGCTGAGGAAGAACGCCGTATGAGCCTTCTGGCGTTGCCAAATTTTTTTTGACAAAACACGAATTTCCTGGTAAAATTATGAATATTTTCCTTTCGATTTTTCAGATACTTTTGTATGCAATTTCACCTGCAGTTCCTGAAAATCTCAAGGGAAAATATTCATAAATTGCCTCAAAAATAAACATTTTATCGAAGGAAATTTGGCAACTCTCAAATGTTCATACGGCGTTTTTCCCTAGCACGGCAGTGTATGAATTGCATTGTTTCACATGTACTTACATCCCCACAACCCGCGATTCATGCCTTGACTTTATGTATGCTTGTTGGAATACGAGGTATAGTTCAGTGCAAAAGCCAGGCAACAGAGGGCGCAGACTCTCCAACGTGAGATGAGTACGCGAGTAATGTAATTAATTGCATCCGATGAGCCGTTGCGGGCTTTCATTGAGCAAAGGAATAGGAATACGAGATCGCCGCGAATGAATGAAGCCGTAACTCACTCCGGCGATTTGCTGAAGCGGTGTTGTCGATTCATCGGGCGGTACTGAAATATCCCATCGTGTAGCATCGTGAAGTATCAAATCAAATCATTTTTCTTTGTAAATCGGGCGTATTTCTGTCAAACGGTAGCAAGCGCCAATTTGAGTTCCTTTTGAGGAATTTAGAATCCCGGACAGCGCGTTCTGTCGAACGGAACTAAGCGCCATGGAAAAGCATTGCGAGTATAGGAACGAATGAGCCCGACGCCCGGCTCCGCCGCCAATCAAAGCCCCCCTCAACCTTTCTCCCCTGATGGCGCTTAGTTCCATTTGACGGAAATACGTCCAATATTGCATTATCAACCCCGAATGCGCCAAGATTGTCAGGATGTTCTTTAGGACAATTTTATTGCGACAGGAATCTTTTCTCCCTTTCTAATATCATACCTAGGTATATAAATGACTTCTTGTTTCTACTGTATACTGTTTTCTTTCTACTTGTTCTATTGTCGCCAAGTCAGCGGAGAGTACATGTTTCTGGGTTTAAACCATGAATTTTCCTGTCGTAAAATTCTAGCACTAAAATCTAAAAACAAAACGCTCACGCCCTCGAAATACACCCGCACCAACTTGTTTTCCCCGACTCGAGTAGAAGCGTGATGAAAATTCAAACTCGCAGCTGTGAAGAACGTGCGAAAGCGTGAATTTGCTTCTTGAACCGCTCGCGTTTAAATGAATAACCTCGCGTTAACAAAGATAAGTAGGAAGCGCACAGCGGTGGTTGCGCTCAGAACAGAGATCAAATACCGGAACGTCTCATTGTCAGCTCCAGCCATGATTTAAATTTGCCAAAACGTTCAGCACGAAACAGTCCACAAATCTAATTAGTTCATTTTGCTGAGCCCTACGCTCCCCAAGGATAATTATATTCTTAGGTTCATCAGATACGGAACATGTTTCGTTTTAAGACTGAAAACGCTAAAATTAAAAAACTTGAAACCTTCCTTACTTAATTTTTGTTTAATATCAAATGTTGTTTAACATGTTTCGTTTTAACATCGACTGATTTGCATTTGATGTCAAAATTTGTTCTACATTTTGCTTGTGTCGGTAACAAGGTATAGATTCTTTAACCGTCCAATGGAGATGTTGCATGTGTGAGGAATTTGCGATTTGACTATTGATTTTTATGTAAAAGTTCGCGAGAAACACGATGGTGCCACTGGTTTTCTTTGAAGTCAACTCCCTAGCGCAAAAAAAGCTCTCAAGTTGAGGCCAAAATGGAGGAGATATCCCACGCTATCCTGAGAGTCCACCTCTTCTTCAAGATTATACTCTCCACGCAAAGATGGGGAGCAAATACACTAGCAGGGTTGCCGTGTTTTCAGTTTTGGAGTCCCCAAATGATGTGGCAGCCCTGTCAATGTATTTGCTCCCTATCTTTGCATGGAGAGTTCGTCTTGATGTAGAGAGAGATGGACTCTCAGGATAGCGTGGGACATCCCATCCGTTTTGGCCTCAATTTGAGAGATTTTTTTTTTTGAGCTTGGGAGTTGATTTCAGAGGAAACCAGTGGCATCATCGTGTTTCTCGCGAACTTTTATAAAAGAATCAACAGTCAAATCGCAAATTCCTCACACATGCAACATCCTTATTATAGATGTGCCAGTGTGCGTACTCCGCATATCCTGAGCAAAGGATGAGGAAACTTGGAAGGTGAAGCTTATGATTCAAAATCTTGTCCGTGGTCCATTTGGAGCAGGTGCTCGGAAGATTCGGTAAAGTCCACATCGAATCGAAGATTATGCGTTTGATTCCGAATAATTCTCCCGAGATTGGTTCCCGAAATGCCGCCGGTCAGTCCACACCTCTACTTGGACTTGGCCTCGAGATGCGCGACCCCAAAATCATGGTTCGCTTCGCGCAGACTCGCGCTAGTGGATTATTCGTAGCACTGCCGTGCTTAGCAAAGGGGACTCATTTGAATTGGGATTCCGCTGGAGATATGTTCTTTTTGCCAAGCGCGGCAGAGTACGGAAGAGAAGTCTCGATCGCTAGTCGGTACCAAATATTTCCGTTCCTTCCCGCTCTGCCGCTCTGTGGGCAAACGTCTTATGGACCCTCCAACGCTTCCAATTTTTATCTGTGAAAATCAAAGTTTCTGGAAAAATTTCAGGATTTAATTTTTGAAATTGTCAGAGAACTTGGTTTGCAAGTCAATCTGTTGTATCTGCACATTTCAAGAAAAAATATTTAAAAGTTTCTTAAAAAATGCCAAATCTTTGAAATTTCTGAGGAAAGAAGGGTTCAAACTCGGTCCAAAAAAGTGATAGCGATTTTTTAAAGTTGACTGCCGTGCTTTTAAGTGGAATCTACTGAGTGAACTGAACACGGACATACCCTTCATTCATAAAGTGAGCAATTTTTAGAGGAGATGTGACAAAATAACCGATTCTGCTAAAATACGTGTGTTTAAACGAGAAATGCCGCCAGATGACGTAGGAGTATTTTCTCACCTTTAAATCTATTTTTAAAGCATTTCCCATGTTAGAAGAAAATTATAAAAAATACTATGAAATCAGCTATTTAAGCACTTTAAGATGGAGCAATAATTTTGCTTGCAAATTAGAAGAAAAATTGCACAGATACATTTTTATAAAAAATTGAATCGTTTGAGTCAATGTTGCAACCTCGGAATGGAGTTACGTTCCTTCTTTCGGGAAACAACTATACTTCTCGGGCGAATCGATACATTTCCATAGGTTTAAACAGAGAAAGACAGTGGTGCCAATTTGCTTGATCCGCCAATGCCTCTTCCCCTTAATAGTTACGTAACTTAGGGACAGCCCCTGTTCTTTTCTCTACTTTGAGAGGAAAATTGAGGTTTCATCCCTCCGCGCTAGGGTCTCACGGACATGGAGCTGTAACTCCCTGTTCTTTTCTCTACTTTGAGAGGAAAATTGAGGTTTAATCCCTCTGCGTTAGGGTCTCATGGACATGGAGCTGTAACTCCCTGTTCTTTTCTCTACTTTGAGAGGAAAATTGAGGTTTCATCCCTCTGCGTTAGGATCTCATGGACATGGAGCTGTAACTATCCGAGTGGTGATCAACGGGTGATAAACCAAACATCGGAAGTAACTACTACGGAAAGTAACTAATTGCCGGAGCGTCCTTCCCGTCCTCCGGCTTGTCACACGGCCCCGAACCCGAACAGACTTTTTCCGGTTTTTTCCGCTAACTGCACACCAGGATCGGACGCCTCGGTTTTCATCGCTTTATTCACATCGGAATCCGAACGCAAAACAACGGCGACTCTCGCACACTGAAAAAAAAAATCTCTGTGTATTTACTAAGAAAAGGGTAAAATTACCAAGAATTCAGGGATCTATTTGATCCCAGTTTTTTCTTGGTAAAACTACCATTTATGGAATTGGTAATTTTACCGAGAAATCTCGGTAAAATAATTGAACTTTATCGGTAATTTTACTGGACCTTGGTAAAAACGCCAATATTTTGTATCGACTGTGGTAGAATTACCGACATAAAATGGCAAAGTTACCGGGAATTGATTACCAATAAAAGTGGTATTCTTACCTGAAAAAAAAAACAGTAAAAATACCGGTTTTTAGGTAAGCTTACCAGTCTGTCTTAGTAAAATTACCAATAATTGGTAAAGAAAAGTGAGATGGTAAAGGTACCAATGGACCTTGGTAAAAACGCCGAAAATTTTTTTTCAGTGTAAGATGGCAGCATTGTCCCTCCCTCCATTCAAATCCATCATGAACAATCGATTCTAGTAGCAGCTTACTTCGATGTATGGGGATCGTTAGACATACGTTTGAATGGGCATAGTATTCAGCGCACTGGGGAAAAAAAAGTCGCTTGGATCTAGAGTACAGACTCTTGGAAACAATTAAATATATTGAATGTATATATGTATAGGTACTTTTTTTATTTTTTCTTTACGAAATTATTACTTCATTTTGAAAACATTTATTAAAAACGTGACAAATATTTTAAAACCTTTTCCAAGCGACATTAATCTCAATGAGCCGCAGTTGTGCCGACAGAAACTGCAAACATGAATAAAAGAGGGAAAATAACCAAGAAGGACGCGATCTTTAGTTTTAACCCATTTGTACTTCGATCTTTTAGAGTCAAATACGTCAAATTTTGAGCGTTTCGTTGCGCGTACACCTCGCTGCAGCACAATAAAAGCACAAAATGTAAAAGAAAAAATTGAAGTGCTTTGGAAATCATTAAATTTGACACGGAACCACCAATATTTAAAAAACACACATTATATTATTATTCTCCCTTGATAAATTGATACATATTTTTTCCCCATCAATTTAAATGAGAATGATCAATGCAGAGTGTGCAAACATTTCCAAATCCTGAGTTAAAAAATGCCGACTATGCGAGTACACATATTAAAGCCTAAAGAGAGCGGAGCGGCGTGCTGCCAGCGCGAGAGGCTCACTGGCGCCTACAAACCTAAGTGGATACTTCACGCATTGCACAATGCTTGAAGTATCCACTTAGGTTTGTAGGCGCCAATGCGCGTTTTGCGCTGGCCGCCCGCCCGCCGTGCGGTGGCGCCTGAAGCAACTATTTCACAACAGAGGTGTTGCACAGTATTATACGAAATTGAAGGAATTAAGAATGACAGGCATCCTTTAAAAGTACAGATCTTTCCTCGCAAAATAAATCAAGATACTTATCGTACACAGAAAAAATCAGAGAGCCTTTAGCTGAGGCAAATATAGAGGTTTATCCGGTTCACGTATAACAAGGTGGGAATTTCTTGAAAGATAATTAAGTCCTGTTACACCAAAGAGGTGTAGAGAGTTTTAGTGAATTTTGTCTCATGGAATTGACGCTCCCCCATTTTTACCAAAACTCTCAACCAGGCCCGCCACATCCCATCTCGGGCCCTGGTACCAGTTTTAAGGTCCGGCCCCTAAGCACGGGATGGGGGGGGGGTCCGAGGGGCATCCCCCGAGAAATTTTAGAATTTATACGACTAATCGGACGCATTTTGAAGCTTCCATAAAGAATTTTTCCCTCAATTTCTGCGGAATAATTATGTTTTTTCTTCTACTTTCAGCACAAAATACTTGCGAATTGTTGCATTCAAAACCTCTGGAATTTTTTTTTTTTTTTTTGGAGGGGGGGCATATGATATTATTTTCAGTTCTAAGAGGGCCAGGCCCCCCTGGACTCCCCCTTCGTTTGTCTATGGCAAGGAACTTTAGCCATGAACTATTGAAGTCGAGGATGCCCAGACTGGAGACTCATAGCATCTGACGACGGAAGAAAATGAAACGTAGTTACTAATAATATCGCTCTGTACTGAAAATCTTGAAAATTTAAGAAGAATTCTACAGTGCCCCAGCGTGTTTCTGAAAATCTATTCACCTCTTGCGAAATTTTTAGGATAAATTTATCACTTTTTCTTACGAAACAAGGGTTGCATGTGAATTCGTAATGGTTTTTCGAGGGTAGAACGGGCCCCCTCCGGGACCCGGGCCCCGGTACCAGGGACCCAGTATCCCCCCCCTTGTGGCGGGCCTGCTCTCAACTATTTATTATTCTCCGTTGGACCAAACAGACAAAACAAAAAAACAAGCAAACCCTCATTCTTCCAAGACATTATATATTTTCATCCTAAAACGTCGTGAGAAATTGTCGTTTGTATTTACATGTGGGCCAATTAACTTTGGGTCTCAACTGGCACGTGGACCAAAACTCCCGTGCCGAAAAAACTCGTGGACGTAAATTACTGGAAAAAACAGGTGCGCAGGTATGTATATATAGGGAGAGTTCGGGCATGTCCTTCGGTTAGGTCATGGAGCTTTTCAGCCAACCTATGAACTCGAATTTTCCCAAATGATCGATTATTACAATTTTTACGACCCGTCGTTTTTTAAGCGCGTTTTCAACTAATGTTTTGTATAAATTTACTAATTTTTTCGGAACTACGCTTACTTAATAACCTCCTCGGCCATCCTCGTTTGATATTGGAATCTGGGAATTGGCAGTGACATTATGAGTCAGAAGGTGGGCTGTCGTTTTGGGCCTTAAGAGCTTCATATTTCGACATGTCTCCCTATATAGATGCTCTAGTCCATCTTCACGTATTTTATGAACAACTCTTTTTCGATGGCAAGAGGTAGGTTTTAAATGATTGCACCCGGTAGCGCGGTTGTCTCGCCGTCGCGCGATGCCTGTGTGAAAGCACCTTGATCCCGCGCTACGCTGCGCTGACGGTGATGTTGATGATAAATTGAGAGCAATTAACGAGGCAAATTTACAGGAAGTAAATAAAGAGTGCAGAGCCGCGGCCATGGAGCTCCTGCGTCGTCATACGCAGTGGCGTGGCGTGCTTTGCGATGTATCGATTGAACTGTCATTTAAACCTATGGAAAAGGATCGATAAACAGGGTGTTCGCAGCGACACCTTAATAATCGATTCTTTATCACAGCTGCAAATGAGGAAATATCGATAATCGATCATTCACGCCACGCCACTGTCATACGGTGCACCGATGACCAGCCTCCCGAAGGACCCACCGCTGGCGGCCAATGATATCACTGAAAAAGATATCGCGGAAAAAGATATCACTGATGCCAGCCGCGCGTATCGCACCACGCTCAAGGACGCGAATATTTCATGAAATTTTTCAAAATAAAATGGCCGAAAGCTCAATTTTTGTTTCTTTCATTATGAGTGGCCAAAAAACCAATTTTTTTTCTTTCTTTTTTCTTTTTTTTTTCTTGGTGCAAAATAGAATATCCATTGGATATCAGAGGGAGTTCCCATCGAAATTTCAAAAATAAAATTCTGGATCTAATTTAAAGGGGGAAAAATGCTCGCTCTTGAATGTTTGACGTTTGCTGCTTCGGTATCGGTATCATATTAATCTTCCCTCCACGCGCGAAGAAACACAGTTACATTTCAACATAGCATTTCCACTCGGTATTTATTTAGAGTTTCGCGGCGATTAGGCGTCGCAGAGCGCCAGAGAGCGCTATAAAAGCGACTCATATGTATGTATTTATTTAGAAACACAAACAGTTTTGCATTCCCAGCCAGGGATGGTAAAGTCAGGGGTGCTGCTAGAATGCTTCAGCACCCCAAAAATTCTGACAAGTGGTTCAGGGGGCCGCGGCAGTACTCCTCTTAGGGGCCCCCAAAACTTCGGAAACTCACCTATAGGAAGACTTTAAGCTAGTTGCGGAAGGAGGGGGGGGGGTACTCGAGAAAACGGAACCCGAAAATGTATCAGCATTCAAAAATTTTCGAACCAGACCGACTCTGTTCCCAGCTGAATTTTCATTTAATTTTCCTCCGATTATGCGCAAAAATTGGCAAAATTTCGAGCAGAAATTGCATAGTCTTGTTAAACACTGGTTGGCTGGAGTCAATTTTGCAACTCCGGAATGAAGTTACGTTCACTCGTCTCCAGAGGCGGATCCAGCAATTCGGCAACACCGGATTTTCTCCATTTAAACCTATGTTAAACAATTGATTCTGGTCAGAGCACCTAGCCCCTCCAAGAATCGATACATTTCCATAGGTTTAAATGGAGGAAAGCCAATGTTGCCAATTTTCTGGATCCGCCAATGCTTGTCTCAAAAACGACACAATATCCCTCTTCCCGTGAATGGTCACTTGATGATTTTGTGCTTTTGTATGTTTGATCGCGTCGACATTATGGGTTGAAGTCCTTTAGCACTTCATTTGTGATTGGGGCCCGGAGGTTGGAACGGCGGCCCTCGTTCGTCGAATTCTAACTTATAGTGAGACCAAACATACGACTCCGAGACGAATCAAAAATGCGATCGGAACCAAATTAGGAAGCTTGACCAATAAATCTGAAACTCAATACGTAAACAAATGGTTGCCACCTCTGTCGCCCTGTGAAAATACTTCTGATAATTTAATAATTCCACTTGGTAAGTTTGGATCTCGAAGGATTTCATTTTTGTCTACAGCAGGCAACTGTGCGCTGTATATTGATGCCGAGATGTAGCTAAAACTGTCTTGTCAGGAAAAACTCCGTAGGAACCTTCAGGCATTGCTAAAATTCTTCCAATAAAATACTAATTTTCTTATAAATGGTGAATTATTGCATTTAATATTTAATGTTCAGAAGAAAACTCAGTGGAATTTTCAGTCAGAAATGCCCAAGATTTTCTTGGTAAAAGTCTAATTTTCGAGGAGAAAATTGGCTGCTTTGAATTGCAGTTAAGTTCTTTCGCGAGGGGAACGACGTACTAACCAAGTGGTTCCGGGTTCGAATCCCGGCTGAGGGGTGACCAAATTATTGATGGTCTGCCTCAGATCTTGTCATTTTGGAGGTGCATGGATGCTTGTTCTTTCTCTTTATAAATCTGTCCTTCCTCACCCTTCATTCATCTCATCTGTTCGGCCTTAGTTAGCGAAAGAGGACACTTAAACTAGCTTTAAAAAATATTTAGTTGTTTATCCTGTTGATGTCTTTACTTTATAAGTTGACATCGAGTAACTTCGTCGAGCAATTCGCACAACCCTATGTCGTTCTGCAACTTTGTGCTCTGGAAAAAAAAAACACATTGGATCTAGAGTCCAGACTCTTAAAAACATCGACAAGAAAAAATACTCTTGATTCAATCAGATTTAAGCTTAAATCAAGAACCAAGCCTCTTAATTTGAGCGGATTTCCTTTTGATTTAAGCTTAAATCTGATTGAATCAAGAGTCCTTTTTCTTGTCAATGTTTTCAAGAGTCTGGACTCTAGATCCAATGTGTTTTTTTTCCCAGTGTGGCTGGAGGAAGGCACATTTAAAACGACGTGAGTGCCAAATTTCGTCACGAAATTGAAACAAAAATACACCTAGAGAGAACTTCTCATTACAAAGTCTCTGTCGTGAAAGCATTCATGTCTTTCGAATGCACTCAATATCACGCCAGGGCCGTCTCAAGGCGCGGGTAAATAGTCACCCGCGCCAACATCTAAATTGCCGCAATCCAGTCAATGAGTGAAATAATCCTCCTCTTCTCTGTTCCCTCTCACTGGGACAAAAAGACGCTTCCGAGTCGTGCCCATAAGTGCCACAAGTACTTACTGATTGTAACCCCCCCCCCTCTTACCTCTCGCAACTTTGAAAAATAAATCAGACTCAAACGATACCTATTTCAATCGTTTCTGATTCGAGTGTCTGATCATTTCTTCTTCATCATCACTTCTCGTCGAAGAGGCGGTTACTCAATCGGTCAAATTTCGCACACCGCGCGGGGGGAGGGGGAGCGGCTGCGTAACGGAGGATTTGGCCGCGGAGGACTGCCGAGCTAAGGAAGAACGCCGTATGGACATTCGAGAGTTGCCAAATTGCCCCGGATAAAATATGTATTTTTAAAGAAAGTTATGCGTATTTTTCCTTGAAATTTCCAGACGTTTTAGATAAAATTGCGAACAAAATTGTCTGGGAAATTTGTAAAAAAATGCTCACAATTTTCCCTGCAAATTCGGTATTTATCGAAGGGAATTTGGCAACGCCTGGAGGCTCATACGTCGTTTTTCCTTAGCACGCGTTAGTCAACAGAATCCGACCGCAATGACCAGTGCTGCCGTGCTAAGGAAAAACGACGTATGAGCCCTCAGACGCTGCCAAATTTCCTTCGACAAATCACGAATTTCCGAGAAAAGCCGTGCACATTTTTCTCCCAATTTTGTAAATAATTTTGTTTTTAATTTAATCTAAAAGGTCTGAAAATTTCTAAGGAAAACATCCATGATTTTCCGCAAAAATGAATGATTTTGGGAGGAAATCTGGCAACACTCGGAGGTTCACACGGCGCTCTTCCTTAGTGTGGTGGTGGCGGCGGCATATGCAGTGGCATGACATCGCGCAAAAACAGAGAAAAGCCACCTCTCCACAGGCAGCGCACGACGCGACGCGACAAAGCGACGTACAGTGGATCGAGTCAGTCAGAGAAGTCGAACCTACAATTTTTGACTAAAACTGCAAATTATGTTTATTTCGTCACATCTCACATTTCAAGAGGTTCTTTTAGAAGAAAATTTCACGAGGAAACCATTAGAACCATTTTCAAAACCTCAAAGTTCTGTGTAAACGGAGTTATAAGCGTTTAAAGTTGCCAAATTTTGTCCGACCTCTCCTATTGACTCGATCCATCGTGCGACGCGATGCCAGCGCAACTTATATATATGTATAGAAAGAATATAGATTCAAGGTTCCATAAAGACCCATAGGAACGAAAAAAAAAAATGATGAATAGGAAGGGGCCTATCGCTAATCTTTGGTGGTTATCGCCTTGTGCTCTTTTTTCCTACCTTTCGGTAGTCTTCCATGCTAAGTAAAAACCCTGTGTACGCATTCGAATGTCGTCAAACATCTGAAAATATTTATTTTTGAAGAAAGTTATGAATTTTTTTTCTCGAAATTTTCAGGCTGTTTTGATCAAATGGACGAATTTCTGTCAAACGGAACCAAGCGCCAATTTGAGTTCTTTTTGAGAAATTTAGAATCCCGGATAGCGCGTTCTGTCAAACGGAACTAAGCGCCATGGAAAAGCATTGAGAGTATAGAAATGAATGTGCCTGACGCCCGGTTCTCCCGCCAATCCAAGCCCCCCTCTCCCTTCCTCCCCCGATGGCGCTTGTTAGTTCCGTTTGACAGAAATACGTCCAAATCACGAACGAAATCCTCTTAAAAATCGGAGGAGGAATATTCACGAATTTTCCCAAAAATTCGTGATTTGTCGAGGGAAATTTAGCAACGCCTGATGGCTCGTACGGCGTTCTTACTTAGCGAGACTGTAGTAGATGTTCAGTTGTAGGCGATTTTTTCTAGCAATTGAAAATTGTATAAAAGGTAAAGAGGTTTATAAAATAATTGCAGCCGATCGCCTTATCGATTTGGTGCGGCTACTTTCGTCGCGCGCTGTCTATGGAACCCTCGCCGAACGCGGCAAATATTTCTCGTTCTCCTGCAAGCCATCCGTCTCAGCGACGACAATGCAGACTTATTGTTCAAGTCTTTGTCGGACGGTTGGAGCGCTGCAAGGCAGTACTCCAAGCTGCGTTATTACGTAAAACAGAAGTGCATTCGAGTCTTCGGCGTGATGCGATGCGATGCGATGCGATGGGAGCTCTCGGGTTGCATCTTGCATCTGTTCTGCCGTGCTAAGGAAAAACGCCGTATGAGCATTCAGGCGTTGCCAAGTTTAGTTCGATAAACCCCGACTCTACTGGAAAAATTGTGAATATTTTTCCCCAAAAATTTCAGACTATTTTTTACGCCATTTAATCTAAAATATCTGAAAATTTCAAGGAAAAAGGTTCGAGAATGCCGTCAAAAATATACGTTTTAGAAAGGGAAATTTGGCAACTCTCGAATGTTCATACGGCGTTCTTCCTTAGCACGGTAGTGTTGAGCCCAGGAAAAGAGAAAGATCGTTATCGCGGCATGGAGTCCTAGCCAGTAGTGACGCTCTTTGCAAAGAAAGTAAATAAGATCAGAGGTGCATGTATGTGTTACGTTTTGCAATAAGGAACCACTATTTCGGGCCCATTTTAGAAACATCACACATCCCATCGTTTTCCCTATGCAGATATGTGCTTTCATTGGCGAGCCAGAGATAGTGGTTCCTTAGTGCTGAATGTAATCCATATCAACCGACAAAATTTAAAGGGCCTGCAAACTTTTGATAGAGCAAAAAGAAGAGTAATTTCTTCTAAAAATTATTGCAAAATCAGGATGAGCGCATCGAGAAAGTCTGCAATAGACCGTATTCGATAACGGTTCGATGTATCGTGTGGATCAAAACAATAGAACATAACCTCAAACCAAAACTGTAAGGATTTAAGTTGGAAAAGCTGAAAATGAGAAATTTCCTGACATTTTCACTTTGCATTGGCATTTGGTACTCAAAAGAATAAAAAACTGTCACAAAAGACCCGTTCTCTCAGATTTCTGATCTACTTTTGAGGCTATGCTTATGTTTTGAACCAATCGATATCGGTACAATCTCACCCGTTTGATGTATCGAATACGATCTATACGCTCCTAACTTCACAATCTTCGTAAAAAATATGCGTTTTTTTAAGCTTCCTTCTTCAAAAACGACTACGGCACAGACAAAGATTTCGTAAGAAGAGTGGTTCTATCCGATCTTCGCGTACGAGGATGCTACACTATATTCATCATGGCAGACGCTTCCGGGCACAAATCGTGAGGAAGAGACCATGATCTTTCAGTGGCGTGGCGTGCTTTGCGATATATCGATTGATACGCCACTCAAACCTATGAAAAAAGATCGATTATCAGGGTGTCCGCAGCGAACACCTTAGTAATCGATTCTTTACCATAGCTTCAAATGGCGGGATATCGATAATCGATCATTTACGCCACGCCACTGTGATCTTTATCGGCGCCAGGAAAATGTAAATATATTCGCACACGCTGGGTGATGGAATCCCGTCTCATCACGCGTGTTTTGGCGGGTTGGCGGAGACCGAGTTGAGTATTGCTTAAAATCCTATAGTGCGCAAGGGTTGGATGGCACGACTCTTTTTCACGAAATGTTCACCCGTGCCGTAGTATAGTTTTTGAAGCAGGAACAGGGTTGCCACAGCCCAGGAAAACCCGGATATGTCACGGAATTTTAAAGAGTCAGGGAAAATCTGGAAATGTCCGGAAAAATATTTCAGGGATAAAGCGTCAAATCACCTTCATTTGCCTTCTCCAGTGGATTTGGCGTTTCGAACAGCAAATTTTGCCTGACGAGTATAGCTGACTATGTGTTTTTAAATATCTGGCATTTGTTCAATCGTCACGAAATTTCACCAAAACGCAGTGGAAAAAAACGCATTGGATCTAGAGTCCAGACTCTTGAAAACATTGACAAGAAAAAATACTCTTGATTCAATCGGATTTTTGCTTGAATCAAAACGAAATCCGCTTAAATTAAGAGGCTTGGTTCTTGATTTAAGCTAGATTCTGATTGAATCAAGAGTACTTTTTCTTGTCGCTGGAGTCTGGACTCTAGATCCAATGTGTTTTTTTTTCCAGTGCGTGTCGGGGAAATGTCAGGGATTTTAATTTTCCAAATTCTGTGGCAACCCTGCACGCCTGCAGGCAACTTAAAAAAGCGCATATTTCTTACGCAGTTGGGATTGCATTACTGATATGGTCGTGAAAATGGCAAAGATTCCGCCGTATGACGTCAGCGATGCCAAGCTTGCATCTTGCGGTTAAAAATTATTATCTAACGGGAAATTTAGGCGAAAACAGAAGGCCAGCGCGAATCATCTTCGCTCCAGTTGGAGCGATTTTTTTCCTCGTCAGCGACCAACCAACCGAGCTATGTCGAAAAAAACGCGCGATTTCGCACTGAGTCAGAGACGGACAATATTGACGAAATGCAAATGCAGAGATGAGGCTAAGCGTCGCCACTCGACACGCAGTGATTCGGCACGCATTAATATTGCTCGCGGGAAATACCGCCGGAGTCATTAAACTTGCCTGCCAGGAGGAGGAAGAAGAATGCAACGAAACACACCTTTCGCTAATCAAGGCAAGCTACATTGCAACGCCACAGTAAGACAGTAATTAAGATACTCTACGTCGTCCACAGGGCGTCCGTAAAGGCGCTCTTCGTCGTGCCTGATCTCCGCATGCATTTTCGGGGGGGGGGGGGTGCAGTGTACACCTCAATATAACTTTTAGCTGGTTTACAAAGCCGGAAAACCACATGAACGCTCGAGAAAACGCACCCCTGCAGATGAGCAGAACTGCATTTAATTTCATAAAATGATATTTCATCAAATTTTGTGACACGTTTTCAACACTGGAAAAAAAATTCCAACCGTGGAAGTCGTACTTATGGGCTATATAGACATACCGTCCCCGTTCCGGACTCAGAGGCCGAAAATTCCGGGCGTAACACCGGGAGCAATCGAAGCTACGGCTCCAGCACCCGGAACTCTCGGCCTACGAGCCCGGAAAGGACAGTACGTCTATAACCCGTAACTTTTTTTCTCAGTGAATAGATGTAGGAAGTCGAAACTCCTGAGAACCAGAAAATCTCAATTTTGACAAATAATTATCACGACTCGAACTTCAAAAGTTGTTTGTCGAATTTTTTCCTGCTTTCCTGTCTTGTCGTGGCCATGAATGCAGAAATGAAGACTGTCAGTATGCATTTAAAGTCGCGAAATTTTTGGCAGAATGCCCTAAGATAAAAAAAATGAAAGTGCAACTGATGAAGTACTCGGACGAGAAAAAATTGCAGAATTTTATTTTTCCTAGGTGGGAAACTTAGGAAACAAATTCCGAGGAAAAAAATAGCTATCAGCGAGGAGGCAACGTTTCCCGAATTGCTCCACTATAATTTCTCAGCCAAAGTTGCATAGTTGTAACCGCGTTGAAAGAAAGCCAAGTTTGTCCGCCAGCGCAGCGGAGCATAGGTAATTCCGCAAATTGTGAAAAGCTACCATCAATCTGAGAATCCACTTAGATCATCATAGATCTAACTTTATATGAACTTTTGAAAAAGTTCAAAAGCTTTTGTAGGGAAATTTTTTTGTTTTCAAGGCTGAACTTGTATTATTTATCTGAGAACTAACTAAGTATTGTCACCAAAATGAGCAAAAAAGTCAGTTTCTTTTCCCTTCAGGCAGTTAAATGTGAATATGCAGCTCTAACTGTCCCGCCTACCTCTTAGTATCTCCTCTGCGACCTTTCAAAATATCTGCTTTTCTTTTATTTTCGTCGAAGAAAAAATATATTTACTGCTGTGCATCGCAGAATATTCCTAAAATCAGGGAGAACGAAGCCAAGAAAATTGCCAACGAAGGAGGTTGATTGTATTTTATTTTGAAAAATAAAGTAAGGCTAAAGTTTCCAAAGTGAAAACCCAGACTAACGGTTTTTTTTTAAAAAAATCATCGAAATAAACGTGCATAGGAAGCGATACAAGCACGGCTTAAGTCAGAGAGGTTTCTCAGTCAGCCGGAAGTGGAGTCATAAAAAATCAAAGCATTAAAGTGAAAAGTTATATAGTTGATCTTTATCAAGAGCAGAAGTAATTAATATTTATTTTAAGTATTTTATTTGTGAACAGATGGATTCGTCACTTTTATGACGCAATTAATTTAATATTCCTCGGAGGAAATTAGTTTTTTTTTGCACTGTTGCAATATTTTTCCTTCGGAAATGCCAGGGAATTATTTTTTCCGTCCGTCTGGGACTTTTAAAGTTTTGCCCCAGTTTTGGCCATTTTCGTCAGAGAAATCAGGGAAATGTCAGGGATTTTTTTTCTTTTCTTTTTTTTGAAAATTGCTTGACACCGTGTATTTATACTCTAAAACTTTGTGTGCCTATCTACTCCGTTTGTTATTATTTTTTCCGTCTGCCAAGGAATTTTAATTTCCCCCGATTTTTTGGCCGTTTTGTCAGGGAAATTAGGGATTTGTCGGGGATTGTTTTTTCGTTATTTGTTTCTTCGTTATTTGTTTTTTACTTGCCAGACACTTCGTACTCATACTCTAAAACCATAGAGTACAAGTGCATAGAGTCGTAATGCAAGTGGGAGAGCTGGCGCCACCTCTAAGCATTTTCCAGGTCCCGAATTCCGAGATTCCTGTGCGGCGCCGAGTCCCTTTTTCGATACATAATCGATTGTTTGCGACACATGGGGACCCGGCCATATTCCACACCGCCATTTTGGATCGAATATGTATCGAAAAAGTGACCCTTCACACCCGGCTCGGAACTCGTCGAGCAGAACATGGCGCCAGCTCTCCTACTTGCATTACGACTCTACATATCGACGGTGAAACTACCAAACCACGTATCTCGGTTTGCGACGTCGCAGACTTCCTGTCATACTTTATTTTTTAAATGAAAAACTACTTAACGTCCAGTCTTGAAAATTTCTGTGATTTTTCCTCTTCGCGCGGAGAAAATTCTGTGAAAATTTCAAGGAATGATATTGATTTGGTCTACTTCAAAAAAATAAAATGTGAGCGTAGATTTTTAAACACCGCAAACGAGATACGTGGTTTGGTAGTTTCACCGTCGATATGTACTCTATGTCTAAAACTCATTGTGTCCATCTACTTTCTTTTTCATTTATGGATTTGTTTTGATTTTCTCAATTAATGGAGTGGATTTGATGTTTGGTTTCAGAACTCCTTCGGTCGGCCGGACGACGTGGTGGCTGCGGAGACGCTGGCGAACCACGTGCGCTGCAACTCGAGCTTCGTCCACGCCGTCTTCCAGGCCCAATTCCGCTCCTCCCTAACGTGCCCCCGCTGCAAGCGACAGTCCAACACCTTCGACCCCTTCCTCTGCGTCTCCGTCCCCGTCCCCCAAAACCAGTTCCGGCCCCTCTACGTCACCGTCGTCTACACCTCCCAGCAGCCCCGACAGGTGAGTCACCGAAACCCCCTCCCCCACCAAATCAAAAAAAAATTCAAAAAAAAAACTTTCAAAAAAATTGCAAAAAATTTCAAAAATTGAAAAAATTGAAAAAATTGCAAAAATTTCAAAAATTGAAAAAATGCAAAAGTTGAAAAAAATTTCAAAAATTGAAAAAATGCAAAAGTTGAAAAAAATTTCAAAAATTGAAAAAAAAATTCAAAACAAACCTTCTTTTAATGACAATACTTCCTCTTAGGGTTGCCACAGTCAGGAAATACCGGGAAATATCGGGGATTATTCTCAAGTCACCTTTATTTTTCCAGAATGGGTTTGACGTTTTGAACAACAAATTGTGCCTGGAAACTATTTAAAGTCATCTGGCATTAAATTCATCAAAAGCATCTGGCATATCCGCAATTTTTAGGGAACTTTACCAAAATGTGAGAGAGAAATCAGGGAAATATCTGGGAATTTAATTTTCTGAATTCTGTGGCAACCCTGTCCTTTAGCCGCAAGAGAATTTCAAATTTTTCCGCCAGCCGCGGCGGCGTGGTATAACCAAGAATAATAAAACTGAAGTATTGCTTGGTTTTTAGTATGTTTTCATCGGTTCAACATAACTTGTAAAATTAGTCCTATAAAATACGCCTTTTAACGCTCTAACTAGCTCCCTTTCTCTTACTACTTCGGGGAAGAAAGTCCCCGATTTTCTTGAAAAAACTCCCCTAAAAGTCCCCGAAAGTCCCCAATTTTGGTTTTTCATAACTGGTAGACACCCTGATAATATCTAATCATTGATTTTAGTTTCAATCAGTTGTTGATCAGGAATTTTTTTTCATTTTCAGGTGAAAATCGGCCTATCTTTGCCTTCTCAAACAGATGTACACGAGCTTAGAACATTGTTGTCTTCAGATACTGCGGTTTCCGAGGAAAACATGCTACTATTGGAAATAAATGATCTCGGGTTTCATAATACGTTTATTGGTAAGTACATCCGCTCCACCCCGCAATATTAATTTACGGAACCCAAAAAGTGGCGTGGCGTGAATCGCGATGTATCGATTGTTCTGCCATTTAAACCTATGGTAAAGAATCGATTATTAAGGTGTTCGCTGCAAATACCCTGTTTATTGATCCTTTTCCATAGGTTTAAATGGCGGACCAATCGATACATCGCCAAGTACGCCACGCCACTGAAACCAAGTGATGATGAATTTTAAAGGAGAGTTTTGTGTATGTAGATACTGGGCTCACAGGAAGTAATATTGATTGTAATGATTAAGTGGTAATAAAAATAGGACATGGTATTTAGGTTGCCGGCCTTTTGGGTTTGTAGAGGTATCTGGGAAAGCTTGATGAATTTTCAGACTATCGCATTTGTCCATACCTTCCTAGCGAAGGTATACAAGCGCCATAGAAATGCCAAGAAGCTGGCCGATCTTCTAGCTGTAGCGACATTTTCGGCTAATGGTCTTTGTTATTAATACTGTACCTTTTGAAAAAATATTTCCCAAGTATTTGACTTTCTGTCTGCTAGAAGCAGAAGTGTATTATCAAGGGACAAACAAAGCTTGTCTACTTGTTTTTTCAAGTGGAAGTCAGAGTAAATAAGCTTGGTCGCAACCTTCTTGAGTCTGATCCTGATCAAATAAATACGCAAGTCCACATCCTCGATTGCCAAGTTTCGTATCCGGCGGCAAAAAATCCTCATTATTCTCTCTTGATTTAATTACCCTGTATAAACTGACACTTTGAGCCCGTGTATAAATGTTGAGGAAGATGATTTTGTTCAACCTTTAAGGCTCTCTCTTTGGTCAAAATCGATTCGTCCGCTAAAATGACGTACCTAATAATAAATAAATATAAATAAAAAAAAAAAAAAAAAAAAAAAAAAAAAAAAAAAAAAAAAAAAAAAAAAAAAAAAAAAAAAAAAAAATATAAACAAATAACATGTAATAACAATATAATACAACCTGCTGATGCACATGTGTCGAATGAGAAATGCTGCTGTATGGCGTCACAAGGCAGCAAATTTTCTCATTTTTAAATGTAATTTTCTCCAAAACTCCCACTTTGGCAAAAAGTGAAATTAATGCTATGAAATTAGCTCATGAAGCATTATTATAAGAAGCACTGAGATTTTCTTTTACGATTTCTCCTTCGTGCTGGCAGTTAGAATGAACTCATCTTTGGAAATAGGTAGTTCATACCTTCATCATTTCTGAAAGTGCATCAGTCCTGACTTGGTCAAAAAAGATTCTTGCATTGAAGGATAGGATTAAAGTACTTTTGCTGCTTGTTGATCTGGGAAATTGGCTCGTGTTGGTCTAAGCAAAAGGAAGGTTTTGCAGAAATACTTGCAGAATAAGCTTTTAGCGCCCAGGTATTCAGGTAGTCATGAAAAAAAATACAGATAACACATACAAAGATAATGACTTGATATTGAAAGGTTTAATGCCATTGACATATTTCTTTTATCTCTTTATTGGGTCATATCTGTTATTTTTCCCCTCTTTCTTTATTATTAAGAGTGCTTTCAAAAGAACTTCACTCATCCAAGTGGTATAAAATTCACACTTGAATCACATTCGTTTCAAGTGTAGGCAATCTCCCAGAGACTATTACATTAAAATCTTCAAGGAGTTTGGCGCCTGTGAAGGAACCATATCTCAATTTTCACCCCTCGAATCATCATAATCTAAAATCTTTACTTTCAAGTGCATAAATTTTTTGCTACTCTGCCGTGCTAAAGAAGAATGCCGTATGAACATTACAGAGTTGCCAAATTTCTCCAGACAAAACCTTTATTTTTCTAGAAACATGTGCATAATTTTCGTTGGAATTTTCAGGTTTATTATGTTAAATTGTGAACAAAATTTTTTTTGTAAATTTTGAAGAATAATAATATTTGCAATTTTCCCAGCAAATTAGTTTTTTGTTGTAGGAAATATCGCAAAGTCTGAAGGCTCATACGGCGTTCTTCCTTAGCACGGCAGAATTTGTTTTTAAGTTTTTAAGTCAGAACTTAGTTCACAATTGCTTGTTGAACATAATATGTAATCAATGAAAATGGATATTGAAACGTAGACAAATTTTATTGGTCTTCCTGTTGACCTTTTCTATGGGTGTTTTGAATTTTTCAGTTCTATGCTCGAAAGAAGTCTCAGACATGAAAGGAAAAGTACTCAATTTCATTGAAAAATTCTGAAATGAATAATGGAACAACTGAGTTAATGACTACCTATCCGTCTTTTTTTTTTTTTTTTTTTTTTTTTTTTTTTTTTTTTTTTTTTTTTTTTTTTTTTTTTTTTTTTTTTTTTCTTTTTTTTTTCTGTACTTATTAATAGGCTGCATAGGACCTTTTTATCCTTAATTTTTATTGAATAATTTTGTCATGAGTTTTATTTGGATGATTATCAAAGATATTTCAAGACTATAATTGATTTGACAACACTCTGCTCTGTAGATCTTTCATTAATTCAGTTTACTCATCACCGAATGGTTCCACGAATAAGATAATCTTTGCAAGGAGGAAGTATTACTTATAAGCTCAAGCTCATATGTTTTTCAAACAAATGAATTAGCTGCAAAGCTGTGACACAACTGGCCGACTGGTTGACAGTTATCTGACCTCTCTGTAGTTAATCCCTCACTCACTCTTTATTTTTTCTTTTTCTCTTTTGTAATTAGAAAACATGCTGTCCAGTATTAAGTTGCCATAGAAACAAGCTGGTCGAAAAAGCGTTTATGAATTGGTTTTGTATTATGAGTATAAAACCTCAGGCTGTATTATTAGTTCCCCTCAGCAATCCGAAAATAATGATATATCACTAAATGTTTTTTTTTCTGCCTCTCCCCCCCCCCCCCCCCCCAACAGAATTTTCCGATTTGCGTCTTACTTCCCAAACTCTACCCGAAATTCACGTCTTGTCTCACCATTATCCACCTATTTTATCAGCTCTTTTTTTTAAATTTTTCTTTTTTCTGGATTTTTCTTTTCAGATTCTATGTCTATCAATGATATCAAAGAGTCTGACAAACTTTACTGTATGGAGTTACCACAGTTGAAAGAAGTGCCCCAAGAAGCAACCTCTTACTTGCTCTTATGTTGGGTCAATGTCCTTGTTGTCGAAGATGAATGTTCGAGGTAATCATTTTTGTTGTCCTATTTTTTTTTTCTAACGTCTCTTTGATGGATTGGATCCAGTAATATTTATTATTACCCAAATTTTGTCAAATTTTCTGTAAGTAAACAGAAAAATATGTTTAAGAAACTTTGATGCTGAAATTACGTCAAGTGACAACTTTATTGAGATGATAGGTAATACGACAGCAGTTTTCTCAACTTGGGAGTGGGAGATTTGTCCGCCTCACACTTGCAATATCCCTTGCTCAACCACAACTTTGGGGATGCACAAGTTGTTTCGTGGTAACTTCACAATCAATGGTAGTCTGAAACTGATCTCTTTCATTTTATTCGCTCAAAATTCTGACCAGCAATCCATCCCATGTCCCGACTCTATTGTCGGTGGTCAAAGAAATAATTCCTACATTATAAAAGTTTTTTTGAAACATGTTTGTGACTTCAGTTCTCTGTAGCATGTCATATGTATATTTGCAAAAAATTTGAGGAGGCAATAACTCCTAAAATACGACCCAAGTGGATGAGATGAGAACTAATGGTATCTCTTGTCCTCGATTATCAATATGGTTGTCGTTTCAGGGTTGTTTCAAAGTACTTAACAATAAAATTTTGTATGCACAAAATAATGTTTTTGTTTTATAGATGCATCACAGAATAATGTACATCTCAAGGAGTTTTCTTATATCTTGAGAAAATTTTTAACTATCTCTGAGTATTTTGAAGTATAATGAAATGATCAAGAAACTTTAAAATGAAATTTTAAGACTCGGCCTTATTTGGATTCAAACTATTCATCCGGTAAAGATGCAAGCTGTCATGAAAATTATGAAACTGCATTACTTTGTATTTGAAAGAGAAAAAACACAGAATCAATAAGAACTCAAGAACACATTTTTCCTAGACCAGTCAGCTTTCTTGATGGAAATTATTGAATTTCCAAGAGCTAATAAGTTCTCACAATAGGATTTGGAATGAGAGTCCAAATTACATTAACTGGAGGGAAGTTTACAACCTGCTCTGATGGGAATGTATTAACAGACCTGATGATTTAATTTTTCACTTCAAAGTTTTTACCTGAGAATTTTTTTATTTTGGGGACTACAAGTGTTCTTTAGCAAAATGGGCGAAGAAATTTTTGCTTTTCAAGCACTAGGAATGAGTTTTAATGTCATGGCAGTATTTATTTGTTGGATATTTTTTCTGTTGAGCAGGTTTGGCAGCCCGTTCACAATGCAGATCTGTCGGGAAACATCTTACACAGACCTGCAGAAACTCTTGTTGAAGGAAATGTCATGGATGCTGCATGATGATGTTCTAACAACAGAACAAGATGTCCCACTTTTTCGTATACGACTAGCCAGTCACCCTGAACCAGATGCATATCTGGATCCAACTCTAGATCATCCTCTCTACTCCGAGTTCATCGACCATGTTTTGAACCTTTGCGAGGCCAATACAGAACCTGCCCACATCAAATTAGTCCTCGAGTGGGATCTTCAATCCAAAGAAAGGTCAGTCTAAAGGTTTAAAGTGTGAAAGGTTGTACCCTGCGGAGTCTGTTGTTGTTTTATTGGGTAGGCAGTGCTATAGATTAAAATGAAGTTTTTAACTCAGTTTAAAATGAATGCATTTATTTAAGGTTATCGCATTTTGTATTTGATTGTGAGTTGAAAACTTCATTTTAGTCCATAACACTGGCTACCTAATAAAATAACAGTTCAAATTAAGTGCTACTACCGTAATGTTTTACATCAACACTTTCAAAGGAAAAAAATTAAACAAAAGTTTATCATTCATACATTTTCTTTGTAGTTATACTTCCTCTAGGCTGTCCACATTCAGTTTAGGGAACGCTTAAAACACAAATCACAGAAGTATTTGAAGAGAAACTTTTAGATTCATTTTTCTGGGTTAGCACAAAAAAAAATATTTAGTCCTAATGAAAGTATTCCCACATAGCTGGAATTAATAGTGGCCATAAGTCCCATCAGCAAAGGAGCCAAACTTTATAAACTAATGATAGCTCTACTACCACCTAAATGCATGATTTTTGTTATATAATGGAATGACAAGAAACCAACCATATTATGAAAGTAAGTGGACAAAGCTAATAGCAGTAGAGATCATTGCCATAAGAAGAGATGATTCGTGTACAACCGAAGACCTCTAAACATTTGAAGCATCAGTCTTAGCAACTAGTTAATGTAATTAAATTTATAAATCATGAACATTCTCGTAAAAATCATAAAATACCGGAAGTTTTCAACTTGCTACTATTGTACGTAAAAAGTAATTTGAGTGTCATTATGATGTCATTGCTCTTGTTGATTTTCCTTGTTTTTTTATAACAGATTCAGTACCCCTGCAATTATATTTCTCAACAAAGATAGTATTGGGAACCATTTAGCAAAAGGTACGAACTGTCATATAGGAAAGAGGCCGTTTGCTTGTTGAAAGCTGTTGGAATAATTTTTAATGTCAGCATTTTAATTTGAATGAATTACAGGTTAATTTTCATTGCATTGAGTCACTTAAAAATTGAATTTCTCCAAAAAAGATTCTTTATTTTGGAAATTCTGTCAGTTCGTTCCTTCCTTTCATGGAAAGGAGTAAACTTGTATCACAGGTGGGAATTTGTGATCAGTCGGCTCTTTTGCGATTACTATCTACATTCTGAGGAGTTAAATTAAAGTCAAGCAAAGAAATGAGGAGCATGTTGATTCACTTCATCTTTTTCTCATAACTTCGCCACTTCCCTTTCCTTGGACGCAGCACAATGTTTAATTTACCTATTTTAAGGTTATCTTATGTATTGTAAAAGCTCAGTTTTTCGTGCATACTGAACGACAATGGCTAACATGTGTTCTGAATATTGATTACAGTACAATTGCTGATGACTCAGATCAAGTTGAAGAGCACAACAGCGTTAGTAAACTGAAGAGCATGCCTGAATCAGGAGGGAGTGTTTCGCTTGAAGAGTGCTTTCAGGTAAAGTTAAAATAACTCCTTTGCACCACATTCGTAAATCTCATCCAAATAGCATTAGAAATGAGTGGCTTGGAGGACAAGGCATATAAGGGCAGTTTTTGAGAAAAATTGAGGTATTTATGGTTTCAAGGAAAACTAGTCGTAATACATATTTTGCAAAAAAATTCGCTTTTTTTTTTTTTTTTTTTTTTTTTTTAAAAAAAATCGAGTTATTAATGATTTCAAGGAAAGCTAGTCTTAATGCATCTCCTGTGAAAAATGCGCTGCAAAATTCCAATTTTTAAGCATCAAAAAGTCAGTTTGAACTTTTTTTCGGCCCTAAGGATCCATGTAAATTTGAACATCCTAGCACGTATTTCTCAAAATAGCAAAAACTGCACTTATGCGCCTTGTCCTCCAAGCCCTTCAAATAGTTTCAATCATTAGATTTTCTGGAAGAGTTTCAAGTTAATATGCACTATACACTTCTAAGTAACTCTTCAACTTCTAGCATGTTTCTCTTGAAATCACAAAAAATATATCACTTATTTTGGTCACCGATTACCTTAAGTATGACTGTAAATAAAAATCATCCCTGTCTATTCTTGGACAGAATTTTTCTTTAATCCTTTTCAGTCCACCTCTTTGCTCAATAAATTAATGTTAAACCCTTTTTACCAGTCTCTTTTTAAAAAAATAGTAATTTTAAAACAAATGAAAATTAATTTATCCTCTTCAAAACCTCTTTACTGAAGTGAACCTAACTTTAAGTTTGTGAGGAAAGTATTTTCTTTGAAGTATTTGTAATTTGTTAATGTATCTACATAAAATTTTGGAATTTACAGATAATATTAAAAATCATCCTGAAGTGAAGAAATAAAAGAAAAATTACCAATAGGATCAGGACAATACTTTTTATACTACTAAAAATCAGGATTTTGCTTATTTTATTTTATTGAAGTATTTCTTCTCAAATTATTTTTCAGCTCTACACGCGAGCTGAAGTTTTAGCTGCTGAAGACGCATGGCACTGTCCTCACTGTGATTTGAAACAGGAAGTTGTCAAAGAACTTGGGTTATGGTCCCTACCAGATATTCTGGTTGTGCATCTGAAACGGTTTAAGCAAACTGCTGGAGGAAAGCCACCTGTAACCACACGGTACGAAAATGAATTCAAATCTTTGAAACTATAGTACTCTCTCTCTCTCCCTGTAGCGACATGAAGTATAAAAAAAATTTGTCTATGACAGAGGAATCGTCGGATTCCTTGAACTATATATGTTCGTTGAGCGACCCAAAACAAACAAAAAATCATTCTTTTCATTGCAGATTTGTTATGGACAGAGAGTACTGTATCATTATTTATGTCTATGTGAACAAAATACTCTTAGAGGTGTCGTCAGATAAGTTGACATTTGTTTACTTTCGGTTACCAGGTGTTTTCACTTCACTACTATCCACATGAAAAAATCCGATTCTTGCAGAAGCGAGAACTCAAGCTTGCATAAGTTTTTTAATACCTTCAAACCCTGTAACACTTCAATTTTTGACCACACAGAAATCACGAGTTGCATATCATAACTGATAAGTATTTTTTTCTAATGATACAATCATGAGACGAATGGTTTTAAGATGGACAGTACCGAACGCTGCTTTGTGCAGAGGCGTAAATTTGTTGTCTCCGCGTGCAAATCAAAATTAAACAAATGTCAACTTAGGATTTGAAGGAGCGCATATTGCATCTATGAAACTTGATTCGGAGAGAGTAAGGTACGCCAAGTAGATGCATAAATTACATTTTTTATTTACCCAAATGTATTTCAGCCCATAGGGCCATCTTCAGTGGTATACATAAGGATCACAGACTACAAGCAAGGACAAGTACATGCATAATCAAAATGTAATTTATGCATCTACTTGGCGCACCTTACTCTCTCCGAATCAAATGTCACCTTATCTGACAACACCTCTATCTCCAATCATCATCCCAATAAAGCTCTTGCACTCAACAGAATAAACCTACATAATAATAACTTAAACTTAGATAATTATAATCTCTCAGAAGGATAATACTGAGTTGAAAAAGAGAGGAGGCTGCCGTCTTCAGCGCAAACTAAACATTCAGAAGTTTAAAAGTGGGTTCGCCCCTAGGCACCTACGCAACCCTGCCTCTAATGGGTACATAACATTCTAATAGAGTCCTTTAGCAATGAACTAACCTCAGTCATAATTCAATAAAGTTGACGTTAGTCGGTCCATCTAGGTATTTTTAACTGCCAACGGCCAAATCATTTTTTTGAAATCTTGTGGAAAAATTAAAATTAGAGGACTCTTAAGAGATTACAGTTACTGCAATAAATGTAGATGAAATGTAAATTAAGATAACAAGATGACGGAAGCAGAGCATGCAAGGCTACCAAAATAAAAAAGATGCTTAACTTTTTGTCAAGGAGCTGAAGGGTGGCAAGTACAGCAGATTAATTAGCACCCTGCAAACTATCTTATATGGTTCTTTGCACCCGGCTCCTCTATACTTTACCAACTTGTGACCCGGTCATTAATAGTGTGTCAATCTCATTGAAAGGCCTTGCTCAGTGCTATGCATTGATCATGGTCAGTCTAAAAGCTATCGCTCAAAGTTTGACAATCCGCTTCCTGGAAGTGTTAAAATGGTTTCTGGTAGTTACAGGATATGGAAAAATTTGGGAGCTGCCGCTAAATCCTAGCATAACTTCAGATCAATATTTTAGGCTGTACTACGGCTTAAAAAAATCATGAAAAATTCTGAAGGCACTTCTGAAATTCTGATAACCATTTTTAAAAAATTAAACTAAAAAAATTGTGTGCTAAATCTTCAGACCTTTTTTCCCCTCTCTACCTAAGGAAGTAATTTAACTATAACCTCTTAATTATCGGAAAGAACCTACATTAATTAGAAGAAATGTATTAATGTGTCAAAGTTCTCTTTTGGTGAAAATTTCAACCGCCAGAGAGATTTTCTTACAATAAGAATAATGCAAAAGAAGTGCTAGAATGAAATTAATTTGATTAATTGCCTCAAACTGAAATGAGTACGAAGAATACAGCTTTTACAGTTTTTGATAGTAAAATGTATGAATTTTCTAGGCATTAATTGAAGTTGGTGTTTTCTTTCAGGCCTCCTATCAAATTAACCACACTGGTAGACTTTCCTTTGTACGGATTTGACATGACCCCGCACCTTGCTGGTGGACATTGCACATCACCAACTCCTGCTCTGTGGTCGTCATGGAAAAGGCCAAAGCACTCTTACCGTCATGATGACAATGTTTACGACTTGTATGCCGTTTGTAACCATCACGGTGACGATTTGCAAGGTGGTCATTATACTGGTGAGTGAATGTTTGCTTCGCAGGTTACATGTGGTTACTATGTGGAGAATAATCTGTCAAAATTTCAAACCATGATGTTGTGGTCTCCGTTTAAGAAATAAAATAGGAGCAGAGAGATTGAAACATAGCAATCAAAGTACGCATTTTTGCAATCTTACCATTGATATGTTATATCATTCACTTTCGTAAAATGAAGGTAATAGAAGTAGCTTGATTTTAAAATTGTTTCCACTTGTTCTTGCAGAATGTAACCACTAAATCTGACAGAGAAGGTTAATCAGAGGAGACTATGAATGCCTGTCTTATAAAAACGATTAAATTTTGCGAATCTTAGAGTACTGTCTACTAGTAACTTGTTCATTAATTTCAATTAGGCACTTTTAAAATATGTATTTGAAAGAGTTTGGTCTTTAATTGATTTTGTATCTTTCAGCATATTGCCGAAACCCTTACGATGCTCAATGGTACTGCTTTGATGATGCCAGAGTAACTCAAGTTCAGGAGACTGATTTGCTGACACCGAGCGCTTACATTCTTTTCTACCAACGACGCGGCCTAATAACGTCCTCATCTAGTTCAAGCACTGGTTCTTCCGGCGGAGAACATTGGGCTGCAAGACTACCATCTGTTGTTATGGAACAAAGTAAATCAACAGAAGACTTAAGAGGTACTTAAAAAATCTTTTAAGACCTTTTCAGGCTGTTTGCAGAATTTTGTCAATTCTGCTTTCTTCTCTTTAATGGCATCCATAGTTCGTGATATCTTAAAAAGTCTTTGAATAACCTTGGTTCAATGAATATTACTTAATGTGCCTCCAAGTACATTTTCAGTTCATTTTTAGCTGCTAAGGTTAGCAGGAATTATTAATATATCAGGTAATATTGATAGTTTTGGTCAAGAAAAATCTGGAAAAGACAGGGAATTTTTTCTCTGTAAGTCTGTCGGCACTCTGTAAAATAAGTACCATCTTTCAATGTCTTGTTAATAATTCATATCTTAAACTGCTTTTTCATTGTTACATTCCAGAAGGAAAGAAGGATTTTCCTCGAAATGACAGAGCATATGCAACCCTCCAACCTCAATCAAAGAGAACTTCTATCGATGTGGAATCCTCTAACAATCACTCTAACTCTACAAAATCCATCCCATCTGCTGTAACAGATGTAAGTATGACTTTTTTCTTATTTTAAAAACATAATCAGTAATTAGGATCAATTTTGATTTTTCTGCAACTACAAACTTGGCTCCTGGAAATTTTTAGATAGCAAATTTAAAAAAACGAGGTGCAAAAATTTTCAGAACACTAACTGTTGCAAAACGCCTGATTTCAAAGCAAAATGTATGCTTTGCCCAAGTTTTTAAAAGTTGAGCAAAAAGATGAGTCAACATTTTTTAAAATTGCATCATGTTCAAAGATTTGCCTAGATCGTTTGCAGCAGTTTTTTTTTTTTTATTTATTTGCACAAAATATATTATGTACAAAATAGTTTTTAGATGTAAGTACATCTGTAAGAAACTTAAATTTAACTTATAAGGTAGACTTATACTATGTTACAAAAAATTTGTTTTAACTAAGTAACAAAAACAAAAAGCATATTAAAACAAATAGGTAATATGCGATAAACACCCTCTTTATAGTGAGGAGAAAAATAAAAACAATTTTGCTTCAAAGTAAAAAAGTCTTTTTGATTTATCTTGGAAAGCGGAAGAGCGAGATCGGTCAAAGACCCAAGAACCCCTGATTGCGTTCGAAAAGCGCAAGGAGGCTCATTAGTTTAAAAGATGGAGAATTTTGAGAACCCCTGGATTCCAAGCTCATGGGGTTTACGACGTTTTAATCTTCGGATGCATCGGTCCTTTTCCAGAAGTGCGAGTGCTTCAGGATTGGGATGCCAATGCAATCTATTCTCATAAGAGTTATACATTTTTGTTATGTAGTCCTCTACAGAATCAATGTTGAGATCGGCGCGAATATCCACGTTTCTCTCGTACCATCTGGCTTTTGAAATGCTTCGTAAAATTTTCATTTGGATGGTTTCTATCTTTTGAATGTTTGATTTGGATGCGCAGCCCCACAACTGGCATCCATAGCTCCAAACCGGTCTCAACATTGACTTGTAGAGGAGCAATTTTTGGTTTCTAAGGGTAGCTTGGATTTGCGGCCTATCAGCCACTGCATATCGTGAAATTTAAGTCTTAGTTGTTCGACTTTTTTCTTTATGTGTGCACCCCATTTGAGCCTGGAATCCAGATGGAGGCCTAGATAACGGGCAACTGTGTCGCGAGGAATTTCAGAGTTTCCAAGATGAAGAGGAATATGAGTAAAAGGTCTGTTGGTGAAAACAATTTCTACCGACTTTGACGCATTTAGTTTGGTTTTATCTTTGTTGGTCCATTTATTTATTCTATTTAAGTGGGATTGAGCATTAAAACGAGCCTCCCTGTAACTTTTCGACGCTGCTAGCACGAGCGTATCATCGGCATAAACTCCCAGTTTCCCTCCTCTCCCAGACTGCGGGATGTCTGTGGTGAAAAGGGAATAGAGAAGGGGGGAAAGACAGGAACCCTGTGGAACTCCTGCCCCTATGGGTCTGAAGCTTGAGGTGGTATTTTCATACCGAACCCTGAATTGTCTGCCTGAAAGAAAGGAAGACAGGAGCTCCACATGATTACATGGGAGCATTTTATAAAGTTTCTCGATGAGACGTTCGTGCCAGACACGATCGAAGTTTGCAGCAGTGTGCAGATTGTAATATTGGGCACTTTTGCACCCCTTTCAAATAGTAGCTGGTGCGTTAGGATGATGCTTCATTTTCTTTTTCTTAGTTTTAGAAAATTAAAGGATTTATCCGGAAAACATTCGCACCTGACATTGAGCAAATTCTTGGATTTAGCTGTGCCGCAATTCACTTTTTTTCTCTGATTTTCTTTGGTGCACTTTGCTTTATATGAAAAAAAAAAAAAAAAAAAAACCCCTTAAATTTGCTGTGTAATAAAAACCGGGGAGAAAAATAGATGAACATAAGTGGTCTGCTACCTAGCCACCTATTATTCAACTGATTTAAGAGTCCTATGGGAGATAGGTACCTCCTCTGGGGTTGATTTTGAATTCTTGTTCTTGTTTGTATGTATCAAAATACATCTTTCAATCTAAAAATCGTATTTTTTGTTTTTGCTTTTCTGCAGGTAAAACAGAATTGGTGACCTGGTGAGATGCATGACATCCTGACTAGATTGATTTTGACTCTATCAAATCGACAGGAATTAGGCTGTTTGGCAATGATTGCCAGGTTTTTAGCCTAGACATGAGCGTTCTCAATCAGTGTTCTCTGTGATATTTTCGATATCACTCATTGTGATAATTTTTTTTCTGAACCTCACATGTTAGGTGTAACAATGTAAATAAGTTTTCCATATTCAAGAAGTTTATATTTTTTTATTTACCCTTATGAGTCACATTATTATTTAACCATGCAATATATCTTAAATTTGCACTTTTGTCTCTTGAAAAAGCATAGCTTTTACTACCATTACCATCAGCGCACGAAAAGTTATCTTGACTATTCTAAAAAAATTGCGCCATAATGCCACTCTAAGTACATTGTGTCAGCTTGTTGCTGTGGTCACTCTTCTTAAAAAAATTTAGCTCCCAAAATTTGTATAATACCCTTCAAAAGTAAATATTTCATTACATTTTATCGTATTGCGGTTTTTAATAAAACTCAATCTTAGTTTGAATTGTCCCAACTTTTGAAAAAGCAACAGTTTTTTTTGTAGCTTTACCAAGGAACTGGAAAAATACGCCTCAGTGTTTTTCTCTCATTACTTGTTTAATGTTGATTTTACTTCTATTTCAACATCATTTGTCAAGTTCCTCTAAAAGTACATGTGTTTCCATAATTTTTTCCCCTCTATCTATAATCCAATCAAATCAAAATTATAATCAAGATTATTTTTCTTGTTTACTTCCCTTCAATTCAAAATCTCAAAAAAGTCACAATTTTTGGTACTAAATGGAGAATTTATACAAAACAAATAAGTATGCATTATTTATCTGTTTATCTATTCTCTCTCATGTTTCCTGCTCAATTAGTTTCTAAAAAATTATCCCCTTTTAACGTCAACTATATCTTTTATTGTGGCATCTTCAACTTTGGAAGGTCGGCAATAATTTATTTTATTATAGTCCTTCCTCTCCATTGTATCCCAATGATATCGTAACCCTTAGCTGAAAAATTCTCAACTCAACATTCCTTCCTTACCTATTAAGAAACTTATCCTTTTGCCAAATCACATAAGACTTATAGACTTCTTTTCTCCAAAATATCCATCTATTTAACTATGCAATTATGCATGACTCCTTTCATTTAACTAAAAACATTTTTTACCTTTTATGAATGATAGTTTTTAATTTTTATATTGCTCTGATTAGAAAATTTTTTACCCAAAACTTCCTTTTTTCATTTTTTTTTGTGTATTTTTATTAAAAATTAATAACTAGCCACTTGCCTCTGTATCATTACTTCTGTTTTCTTCTATTCATCACACCTTTCTCATATCTTGGGTCTTGTAAAAAGTGTTAGAGAATCGCTGACATTTCTTGAATCGGCCTATCAGTAGTTTTATGAAGCCCTATTCTATCACCCTCTGATGGTAGCAGATTTTTTTTTCAAAAGAATTCTGCATCTGTTAATAGCAAAGTACAATTCTTTCTTTTCAATGTCTCTGAGATGTCCAAGGCTGTTATGCTGAGATGTCTACTTCAGAAACTGAGCATGTACCCATTTTATCTTCTCGTTTTGTTTGATAGTGTAATTTTCCCCTTCAAAGTTATCATTTGACTGTAATTGCCTCCTTATGGCAGAAAAAGTATCTCTTTGGGGTCATAGTCATGGATATTAAAATCAGTGCAAAGTCATTAAGTTCTGTTACTTTTGGTAGTTACATCTTTTTTCTTATTTTCAAAATAAGTACAGAAATGAGAACTCTAACATGGTGTTCGTGTTCACTTGAAACTAGTGAGAAAATATTTTTTTTAGGCCAAAAGTTTTAATAATTTATGGGAGCATTGTAAACATTTGCCTCTTCTGTATCATTGTTTTCTATAATTTTGATTTTTATGCAAAGACAACTTAGTTCAACAAGTTCTGCCACACTGTGAATTCCATCATATTTGCGTGTGTTTACTTTTCTTTACAAGTAGTGATATTGTTAAATCACTTAAATCTCTACAATGCAGGTTTCTTCGAAAGTTCATAAATTTATGACCTGTGGGTAGAGTGAATTCATTTTGTTTAAAACTGGATAAGAGTACTTAGCCAGGTTTATGTGTCGTCCAGTTGCCGAACGGAGCATTTATTCAACAGTGTTCAAATTTTGGTCAAGTAATGATTCTGTTATGTTTAATAGTGTGTTTCAATTTCATCTTGAGAGCATATTTCATATCTTGAATGAGGTTGGACTCTTTATGTATGTCTCTTTCTTTGTTTAATAACCTGTCACAATTGTAAATTTCTCTTTCACATATTTTTTTCATCCTGCTTTTCTTTTTTATCTGTTTCTTGAACAAAAGAACCCTGTTAAAAAATGACTCAATAGGAATTTTGTTTTATTTCTCTGTTATAATAAAGCTTATTTATTTTTAAATTTTTCTTTTTCTTTTCCTTATCAAACCAGTGGAAGAGGGCATCATTCACCGTACAAGAGGGGATCATCATTCAAAAGAATCATGGTTCTGGAGAGATATTGAGTCTGCTTCACAGTTTGTGGCTAAAATAATTTCATATATGGATTGCATTTAGCAAAAGGGAACCAGCGCGATTACAGTGTTTTCAAAATTGTGTAACTTCTTCTTTTCTTTTAAAAATACTTAATGCAAGCACGGTATTAAAATTTACACAGTTAAATTCATTTAAAATTAACAAGTTTATGGTGGGAAGCAAAATCTATTTGCTATTCTGGGTCATTTTTCAGATAAATATGGAGAAGCAGCATTTTAACAACACTGTAATCACGCTGGTTTCTTTTTGCTAAATGGGATCCATATGACTCTGACCCTACTAACTCTTGCTTCTTTTCATGTGGATTGCACTTTGCAAAAAGGAATCAAAGAGTATCAATGTCGCAAAGATTGTGCATGTTTTTTTACCCTGCAAATATAAAGTAATCACAGAAACAAGTTTTATCTTTACTCCCAATGACTGTAAATTCAAGACGAAAATCACCTTTGTAAATATATTTTTTGCATGACTTTAGTTAATTTATTGCAGAGAATGTAAGTTGCACAATCCCAGCAACGTTCGAATGCTCTTGGTTCCTTTTTCCAAAATGCAGTCCATGTAATACAGCGTTGGCAGCCCCAAAAATTTAAATTACCATGTTATTATTAATTCTTCAAAGGTACATGCAAATGATTTGGCTCCTGATTGTTTTCCAAAGAAATTAATACTTGAATTGCCTAAGAGTAGGTACCATTATTAGCTTGCTTGATTTTGCCGGTGAATGGACTGTTATAACTCCTTACCCACCCAGCAAGTGACCGAGAATGAATTCACTACGTTGCAGCCGAAAGTAATGTTACCTACAGCAACGTTTTTGTAACATTATTTTCGGCCGGGAAAACCGAAGTATTCATGCTGAGTTGTGCATCATGAAACTCACTGAAAGACTTAATTCCATTGAACGCATTCTGCGTCCCATTTGGAAACTTTCGATTCCTTGAAGGCAGAGATGCAGGAGAAAATTTCTGGAATTAAATTTTCATGAAACTATATTTCATTAAAGTTTAAGGGGCTGATAATACACCCTGCACAAAATAACTTAGAGGCTCAGCTCAAGATAATTTTCCCTCTCAACTTAAGTTCGTATCATTCATTGGCATTGCCTGATCTCTTGAGTCCCTAAAAATTCTCAAAAATTTTTTACATTTGTTCTCTAGGGTTGGTAGATTACACACTTAGTAGAATTAGGTTCTCGTGCTTCCTTTTAGAATAGGTGTTTACCTACATGCTAATACAGCTGCTTCTGTCTCTGAATGCTATTCTTCTATATCTTCTATATCGTTAAATGCAGGTACAAAAAAATCGGATTTAGAAAAAAAGTACAAACAAGAAAAGGTGACAAAATCTCTCATTTCCTGAGAGTTCATTAATTTTTAATTTTGTCGTATTTCGGTGATACAAAAGACTGTGCACCTTTAATTAGTTGAGTTAAGAGAGAAACCAAACACGTAATTTGGCCTGGAGCGGCGCGGCGCAAAGAGAAATAATGACGAGGACTTGAGATGAAAAGGAGAAGCCCTCGACGCGGCAGTCGGCATGTAACACATATTAGCGCCTACGAGACTGCACGAATACTTCACGCATTGCGTCAATCACAGTACGGTCAACAGCGGTCCGCGCGGTGTGAAACGCACAGTGCCTACAAGACTAAATAAATACTTCACGCATTGCGCCAAACACAGTGTGGTCAGCGCGGCACGGCGGCGGAAGTTTAAATTATTAAACCACAGTAATATTTGTTCTTCCTTAATTTTTTAGTTCATTTCTTACAAATGATAGGCCTTGTTTTTTAATTTGTACAAGAGTTATAATATGTACAGAATGTTTTTAGATGTAAGATACATCTTTAAAAAAACTTGGGTTTAACTTATAAGATAAACTTATACTAGGTCCGTTGTAGGGTTGTAACCTCCTTCACGTTATGGTATCTTTATTCGACTCGTACCGAATATAACCTTCATTGCGCAGAAGGCGTGTCTACGGACGAATAATTCATGCAACAAGGAGCTCACTGCTTTGTCATCGACATGAGGGGCACGGCATGGTTAGACCAAAGAAAATTATGCATGACCAATCGGTAATCAGCTGAGATTTTGCGGTCAATTCGCTGCTATTCTGGCGGAAGAGCGTATCTCGACTTTCGCATGAGCCCTAGATAGTATGGATTTTTATTTAAAATAGGGCTCACGGGAAAATTGAGATACGCGCTTACCCCAGATGAGCGACGAATTGTGGTCTTCAAGGTTGCGCTTTGATTCTTCGATCGGACACTCCGGCAGCCACTGAAGATCAGCAGTGACCACTGGTCTTTAACTTGGTCTAGGCGTATAGGGTGATCCAAAAATCCTGCGCCACCCCTATAAACATTAGGACCCTTTTTAAGGAAAATCTTATACCTAAAATTTCCTGGGGATCCTGAACATCGCTTTTTTAACCTAAGAACAATCACAAAATGTCTAGTCTCCTTCTCAATTTGTTTAAAAGTTACAGAGGTGGTGCCCCAATTAGCTTTCTTAAACGGAAAAATTGCGATATTTTGACATTAAGTTGCAATTTTTTTTTTTTTTTTTTTTTTTTTTTTTTTTTTTTTTTTTTTTTACTACTTTTTGGCGATAAAATTGCTAGGATCATCAACATCTGAGCGACTACTCTCAATATTGTCGCAATTTTATGTCCATAAAATAGTGTATGATAAATTCGAGGTTTTATCTCAATTCATCACGATTTTGTATTCGATAATACTGCGATGGATCGCCTTGATATAATCACGACTTTATTGCAAATTTATGCGATGGAATTGCAATTTAACGCAATTTTTAATCCGATAATATTGAAATAAATCAGTGTCAATATATCGTGATACATTCTGCGATCAAATCGCACCTTATCGCGATCACGTGGGACTTTTGAATCAACCTGTAGACTGTAGGAAACTCAGCAGTCACAGGGGTTGGCGGTTGAACTGCGAAGCAACCAGGGCGCGCACGTCCTTATATTTTTGGTAAGTTTTATTGTGCTGCGTAATGTTTTGTCGCCCTTTTTGCCGAAGTACAATCATTATTTTATGGGCGGTGGAACTGCAAAAATGTGTATATCGGTCGCAGTGTTGCAAAATCTCCACTTATACTTTAAGAGGGCTTGATATTTTTTTTTAAAAAAAAAACATTCATCACGCAAAGAATAAAAATGTCCAGTTTTCAAGAAATGACGTTCGGGAGTTTTCCACGTAGAAAATGAAGTATGACGGGAAGTCTACAACACCGGAAACCGAGATACACTTTTCTACAGTTTCACCATTTTCATGTGCTCGAAGCTGAAAATTATTACTAGTTGTATAAACACATCATGAAGGCTATTTCCATTTAAATCTTCCGTCACATTCATACGGCGCAATGATACAACTATTTGAACTCTCCGGAATGCGTGAGGTATCACGCCGCATTAGAAGGCGTTTTCAAAACAGCTTAGTTCCGATACCCGGATTATCGTTTTGCAAAGTTCATATTATTTTGTTTCCAATTCTCACCACTTGTTTAATTTTAATCCTCCTATAAAAACCACCCATTTTCTAAATACAATTCTAGCTGAAGCGTACTTAAGCACATTCATGACTGCAAAATCGTTAACGGAAATCGGAAAGGCCAGCGTGCATGAGGGCTATTTCAATTGCAATCTTCCGTCGCATTTCTAAGGCGCAATGATACAACTATTTGAGCTCTCCGGAATGCGTGAGGTATCACGCTACATTTGAAGGCGTTTTCAAATCAGCCAAGTTCCGAAACCCGGAATATCGTTTTGCATAGTTCATTGTTCATATTCTTTTGTTATATTCTGTACCACTCGTTTATTTTTAATCCTCGTAGAAAATCCACCCGTTTGTAAATACAATTCTAGCTATGCATTCGCCACTGCAAAAATTTCAGAGGATATCGACAAGCCCAGCGTGCATGAAGGCAGGCCCGCCACAAGGGGGGGGGGNGGGGGGGGGGGGGGTACCGGGGCCGGGCCCCGGAGGGGGCCTGTGTTACCCGTGAAAAACCACTACGAATTCACATGCAACCCTTGTTTCGTAAGAGAAAGTGAAAAATTTACCCTAAAAATTTCGCAAAAGGTGAATAGATTTTCAGAAACACGCTGAGGCACTGTAGAATTCTTCTTAAATTTTCAAAGAAGTATACTTCTTGGAAAATTTCTATCTATTTTCAAGATTTTCAGTACAGAGGGATATTTTTAGTAACTGCGTTTCATTTTCTTCTGTCGTCAGATGCTAAGAGTCTCCAATTTGGGCATCCTCGACTTCAATGGCTCATGGCTCAACTCCCTTGCCATAGACAAACGAAGGGGGAGTCCAGGGGGGCCTGGCCCTCTTAGAACTGAAAATAGAATCATATGCCCCCCCCCAAAAAGAAAAAAAATAAATAAATAAAAAATTTCCAGATGTTTTGAATGCAACAATTAGCAAGTATTTTGTGCTGAAGGTAGAAAAAAAAAAAAAAAAAAAAAANAAAAAAAAAAAAAAAAAAAAAAAAAAAAAAAAAAAAAAAAAAAAAAAAAGCATCATTACTCCGAAGAAATTGATGGAAAAATTCTTTATAGAAGCTTCAAAATGCGTCCGATTAGTCGTATAAATTCTAAAATTTCTCGGGGGATGCCCTTCGGACCCCCCCTTCCCCTCCGTGCTTGGGGTCCGGACCTTAAAACTGGTACCAGGGCCCGAGATGGGATGTGGCGGGCCTGAACACATCCTCCATTGTCGCGCGATTCAACCATTCACGAGGTGACTTTCAAAAAGTGACACTTTTTTCAGTCAAGCCTGAATGAGTTTAGCGTGAACTGAGAACGAAAAGTATAGTTGTTTCTTTTCAACTTTTCGGGGAAGGGAGGCCTAGCGCTCTCAAAGAGCCGCTTTCAGTGTCGTATTTCAAAAATTTAAAGAAAGCGAGGATATTTAGGGGTTTTACCTGCTGATCGACTCAATGATCGTGGAAATGGGCCCCGCAGATCTGTATAGAACAAAGAATACAGATTTGAAGAGTTAAAGGAACTTGACATGGCATCTAAGATGAGAGAGCGAGATGAGAGGAGGCCCAGGATTTCTGCGTGCGAAAAATGCAAATTGCACGTTCCTGCAAGCCTTGTTGCGGAAAGCAGTCTACGGATTGTGCGAGAAAGCGAGTAACTTCACTCTCACGTCGAAATTACGAACGCATAAATGCATGTACACGACGAGGCTTATATCTGAGATTAAACACACGTCTTTTTGCCGGAATGATACCGAAACACAGTTTATTCCCCTTTCCTTACGTTTTGTATTTCAATAGCAAGTTTCTAGTTACGTTACGCCTCGGTCTAGTGCACGAAGTGAACATGGAACCCTGCTTTCATCCAAGTATACTGCCGTGCTAAGGAAGAACGCCGTATGAGCATTCTAGAGTTGCCAAATTTTCTTCGATGAAATGTTTATTTTTTAGGAAAATCATGAATACTTCTCCTTTATATTTGCAGAATCTTTAGGTTAAGTTGCGAACAAAACTATCTGAAAAATTGGGAGGAAAGTATTCATGAGTTTACCAGGAAAGTTGTGTTTTATCAAAGGAAATTTGGCAACGCCTGAAGGCTCATGCGGAATTTTTTCCTTAGTACGGGAGTATAAATGCCGATTCGAGTTTAAAAGTAGTAATCGATCCCAATAGCCATACATTTTCCGGTGTGTCACTCAAGAGGGAAGAATTTTAATCTTCGTTTGAGTGAAATTTCAAATGTGAAATTATCGGAAAATCGTTGGTGATCTCAAGGCACCAATTTTAAAACTAAATGGAAACTCAAAGAGATTATCACAGTCAGTCAAGAACTGAATCTGCTAATGAGTCGTATGGATATTTAAAACTTAATCCTCTTTTTCTGAAAAAGAATGCAGAGTAGGTTCGTTCATTTTCTCATATAGAACTCAAACCATAGCGCCTGGATAACCCCAGTTGCTCACTCCGTTAAATAAAGGCGTACTTTATCTGCATCTTGATTCATTAGTAAGAAAAACCTTTTGAATTTCTTGTGTCAATTAAGTTGAGGTACAAGAATCAATCATCAAAGCTTCAGTTAGGGTCGCATACGACGGATACCGAACGAATTTCATCATAACGCCTGGATGCAACTATTCGGACTCTATGGATGTCCGTGTTGCATACGCACGAAAGAGAAGGCGTTTTGACTTCAGACACTAACCGCCTCACCAGCGGCGGGGCTCGGTGGAGCGAGTCAATCAGGCCCGCCACATCCCATCTCGGGTCCTGGTAACAGTTTTAAGGTCCGGGCCACAAGCACGGAGGGGGGGGGGCCGAAGGGCATCCCCCGAGAAATTTTAGAATTTATACGACTAATCGGACGCATTTTGAAGCTTCCATGAAGAATTTNTTCCTACTTTCAGCACAAAATACTTGCTAAATGTTGCATTCAAAACATCTGGAATTTTTTTTTTTTTTGGAGGGGGGCATATGATACTATTTTCAGTTCTAAGAGGGCCAGGCCCCCCTGGACTCTCCCTTCGTTTGTCTATGGCAAGGGAGTTGAGCCATGAGCCATTGAAGTCGAGGATGCCCAGACTGGAGACTCTCAGCATCTGACGACGGAAGAAAATGAAACGCAGTTACTAAAAATATCCCTCTGTACTGAAAATCTTGAAAATAGAAAGAAATTTTCCAAGAAGTATACTGCTTTGAAAATTTAAGAAGAATTCTACAGTGCCTCACGCATTCCGGGGAGCTCAAATAGTTGTATCATTGCGCCGTAAGAATGTGACGGAAGATTTAAATGGAAATAGCCTTCATGCACGCTGTGCTTGGCGATTTCCTTTGACATTTTTGCAGTGGTGAATGCATCGCTGAAGCGTGCTCCAGCTAGAATTGTATATAGCAAATGGGTAATTTTTATAGGAGGATTATAATTAAACAAGTGGTTAAAAATGCAAACAAAATAATATGAACTTTGCAAAACGATTATTCGGATATCGGAACTTGGCTGTTTTGAAAACGCCTTCAAATGCGGCGTGATACCTCACGCATTCCGGAGAGTTCAAATAGTTGTATCATTGCGCCTTAGAAATGCGACGGAAGATTACAATTGAAATAGCCTTCATGCACGCTGGCCTTTTCGATTTCCGTTACAATTTTGCAGTCATGAATGCGCTTAAGTGCGCTTCAGCTAGAATTGTACTTAGCAAATAGGTGGTTTTTATAGGAGGATTAAAATTAAACAAGTGGTGAGAATTGGAAACAAAATAATATGAACTTTGCAAAACGATAATCCGGGTATCGGAACTAAGCTGTTTTGAAAACGCCTTCTAATGCGGCGTGATACCTCACGCATTCCGGAGAGTTCAAATAGTTGTATCATTGCGCCGTATGAATGTGACGGAAGATTTAAATGGAAATAGCCTTCATGCAGGCCTCATGTAGGAACGAAACTTTTCAATTTTTTTTTTTTTTTTTTTGAAAAATCGGGGAATTTCAAAGAATCGAATCTGATCAAATTTGGCAAATCCTCAGACGCAGACCTCTAGAAAAAAATCATGAGAATATTAGCCTGATAGATATCCAAATCTCACTGGTACAAGTAGTGGCTTCTTCTTTTAAATACTCCAGATGGAGGCACAGATATCGACAACTTGGCAATCGCTGGATGAACGAAGTGTTGGTTGCTCTATGCAGATTAAACTGCACTTGAGGTTCTTTGATAAATGAGCCTTTTGCTCTTACTCCTTTTCGACTCATTTCCGGGGGGCGGGGGGAGGGGGCGGTACTTCTTTTTGCCCTGTTTCTCTCCGTTGCTTCAAGCACTGCTACTTTACGGTCAGCACTATTGCCACGAACTTGGAAATAAAAAAAAATAGTTCGTGTTTGCCCATTTATATGTGGCGTACGGAATCAAAATGCAGATATTTTAGCAACCAGTTCTTTTAGTAAGAATGAGATTAATTTGCTGCATAATTTTTTCTCCTCCAAGCCTTTTGGGAGAGGTTAAGGCCTCTCGAAAATTTGTAAAATCTATTTTTATTCTTTTAAATCTTGCCAATCAAAGGACTTTGAATTTGATTTATGGGGTTGCTCTCATGCAGCTTATCAATTACTAGTCTCGAAAGCTCTTGCCTCCAGTAGCGGGATCAACATTTTACTCCTAGCGAATAAGCATGGGGGAAGGGTGGAATAAGTTTTGAGACGTTTAATTCCTGGAGTCTCCTTCAACTCACTTCAATAAGAAAAAAACATAGAAATCCTTCAACTTGCTTTAATAAAAAAAAAAAAAAAAAAAAAAAAAAAAAAAAAAACATAGAAGTACCAACCCAATTTTTCATTTGTGTGATTCACAATTTCTAATACTGTCATGTCATTTTTCAGACTCCATTTTCATTTTTTCAAATTTTTTTTTTTCAATTTAATTTGTACCTGATCGAAAATTTCCTAAATATTCTAATATATAACGTGCACCCGTCATGGATAAAAACATTAGGGCTCAGGTACAATTTCGCAACGTTGCCACGCGCGATTTAGCCCCTCTGACACTGACCCCTCGCACGTATTTTATGAATTGATATGCGGCAACGCGACGAAAAAGCTTGCGGTCCACAGGGGAGCCGAGGAGAATAGACCAGCATCACGCTGCGGCTGGTTGCGTAATCCCGAGGCCCGCCGCAGGTCACGTGACCCACGTTCAGGTATTCCGGACCCGGNGGGGGGGGGGGGGGGGGGGGTACGGAGGCGCCTCCTTCCCGCGGTCCGCAGAGGAGCCGGGGCCCGCAACTCGGAGCTGTTTTCAGATGGTTTTCAGTACGGTTCGAATCCTCTCCGGGTCTAGAAATGCCATCGTCCGAACGATGCACCTCCGTTGCAAGTCCGTTTCCGTTACGGACAGTCGGCGTTACCGGCTGCGTGAACAGTGAGTGCTTTCAAAGTGCCATACAATTGCCGAGCAGTCAGTGATTATTTTACGTGTACAGAAGCACAGTAATCAGCAGCTACATTAAATCAAGTGTAGTGGAAATCTGTGGATTGTGAGGCCTAAAAGTTGATCGTGTGCGGTGATTTACGACTGATCGTAGTGGCATTTTCTTGTGTACACGCTAGAGGAACAAAGCTCCACTTGAAGTGACGTTACTTAGTTAATTTTATATCATTTGTGAAGCTTTTTTAAAAAAAAGCAAACTTAACATCAAAATCATTAGGTCGGAGTTTGGTACATTTACTGCGAGCCAGTATTTGTAAACAACGCAGGGCGCAGATCCTTGAGGAGGCAACTATTGCTGCACGGAGGATGCTTTCTGGCCTATCTGGAAAATTGAAGGCGAAATAGCACTGTTCTCAACCATCATACTATCGTCGAGTCTGTTTCGTTGCTTTTAAATTTTTTCACAAATCGCGATTTTTAAAATCCCATTGCTGTCGCCGATCACTTAGTGACTCCTAACTTTTTTTTACGCCGGCACGCGCACTAAACTAGTTTTCCCGGTAGTTTGTACCGAGTTTCCGTGTCGCACTTTCACGTAAGTTTACCAAATCGGTTGTGAAAAGAAAAAGATTTTAGGTACTGATTGTAGTGTCAAGTGTGAAGTTACGCGGGATTTCAGTGTAATTTTCAGTGGGACCTCTTACAGTTAACACTTAAGCGCAGGAAAAACTTGTAAGTAGTTTATTGTATGGATTTTTCACTCTCAATTATGATCGTGAAATCTAATTTTCGGAACCTTTATAAATGTACGAGGAGCACATTCCCTATCTGCTACCCATTCCAAGACCTAGAGGGCGCTTTGCGCCCCATAAAACCCACTTTATACGGGCCGCGGCGAGTTAAACTAAACAGAACGGGCTCATATATATAGGGGCATGTATTTCATGTCGATATATAGCCACCAAAATTATAGAAAGCGGCCCCCTGTAGAATGGTAGAACTAACTGCAACAGAAAAATGAAAAGAAAGATTAAAGAGCTCCAATGCTATTGGTGATAAAGGAATTGGTAGTAAGAAAATTGAGGGTTAGGGAACCCGTGGTGGACTGTAAAATAAAGCCCCACCCACCTCCTGGTTAGCTGTCGTACTGTATTCCTGGATATTGAGACCTACAGTCAATGGCATATCGAAACTGTTCGTATGAGGCGCGAATAGTACCAATGGATCATTTTCTTTGCTCTTCGCAAAGAATTACTGTTAAAGATGAACACACCCACGCAAAAAAAAAGGAAAAATAAAGAAAGAAAAAAGAGCCTCTCTCTTTAGGACCAGTTTTCAAAATTAATTAAATTTCGCCGCAGCGCTCACTGGGGAAAAAAAAAACACATTGGATCTAGAGTCCAGACTCTTAAAAACATCGAAAAGAAAAAACACTCTTGACTCAATCGGATTTTTGCTTAAATCAAGAACCAAGCATCTTAATTTGAGCGGATATCCTTCTGATTTAAGCAAAAATCTGATTGAATCAAGAGTATTTTTTCTTGTCGATGTTTTCAAGAGTCTGGACTCTAGATCCAATGTGTGTGTGTGTTTTTTTTTTTTTTTTTTTTTTTTTTTTTTTTTTTTTTTTTTTTTTTTTTTTTTTTTTTTTT